>CM059188.1:304211-364012 GCA_030323885.1 Branchipolynoe longqiensis
AACACTTTCAAACTTAAATCAATTCATATTATTCGCCTTGTCTAAATCACTTTAAACCTTTCCCGTGTGAACAGGGCTTATGACACAAATCTCCATAATTAAGCAATTTGAGCTCAGAAACATACAATTTCAGTCACTTTACAGGCTGATGTTTACATCACCATTGTTGATTAGACATAAGTAATTCTTGTTCTAAACAGCTAAATATTAAAATGTCAAATGTTTCAACAAAAACTTGTTTCAAGGAAATATATGACCAATGTCTGATTAACCCTACCCATTTCCCAACCCAACAAATGTTATTAACTATAGATTATAAATAAAAACATGAATAAAATGAGTAAAACTGACTCTTGCTATGGCTCTAACACTAGTCTGAGTGCCCAGATTTTTCTCAATCTAAATGCAGATGGTATAAGATGTGCTGATTAGATTGATGTAAATGCAATGCGGAATAAAAGATTAATATCTTAATTTATTATATATATTTTTTTAGTTGGTATGCTATGTTTCAAACAAGAGCTGAGATGAGCTGAAACTAGCAGATAATGGCAGATATACACGTTATTTGTGTATACATTGTGTCCAGAAAACATGGGGTTCGAATCCCGTATGTCTGAGTTTCTGGAACGACAAATTCCTGGCCTAAAAACTTACAAAATATATCTGTGCAAAATAAGGCTAGGAAACCCCCACTAAGCTATACTGCAAAGGGGGATGTGATATGTCACGGCCCACTAGCGGGACACCCAATGGAAGGTAAGCATGCCAAAAGTAGCCAGATAGCACACCACACAGCTACGTACAAGCCTATGATATGCAAATAGGAGTAGGCTAGTCAAGTAATAAGTGTAGAACAAAATAAAATACATATATGCCGAGAAAATCCAAAAAGACTAACATAGGCTACTAACCATACCAACCAATTATCTATCTGCTACTGAAATGCAGGCAATCAAATAACTTATCAGCAGCTACTTTGTGGTAAGATAACACCAACACTATAACTGGCCAGCATTGAAAACGAGCCTGGGTACCCGGGGTTATATACTATGGACAGTATAAATACAGCCTCAATAAAAAAAAATTGTTAAACAACTTGAATTAATAAGTAAAATGTAACTAACCAATCGGGTGGTCAGAAATATTTGACCAAAGATATATTTATCTAAGGATACATGCCAGAAACCCCAAAAGGCAGCGTATTATGCAACTTTAAGAAGACAGTTTATTGGATGTATGTGTGGTTATGTCCGGAGGGATGTGTGTAAGGCATGGGTAAACAGTTTTAGGTGTTGTCATGGTGACGTCGTACACATTATAAGCTGAACAGACACTGGGACAGTGACACTGTATGATTTACATCTAGTTCACAAGCGTCACCGTCTGTGTACAACCTAAATACCCGTCAACCAGGGTCACCCTTACCCTCCCTCCCCATCCTCCTCTACCCTCCCCCACACTCCCACCACCCCCTCCACTCTCCCCATCCTCCTCTAGCCTCCCTTCCACACTCCCACCCCCACCCTCCCCATCCTCCTCTACCCTCCCTCCCACACTCCCACCATCCACCCTCCCGCCTCCCCCACCCTCCTTCACCCTCCTCCACCCTCCTTTTTCGCCGTGAATATGGCCTATGCTGCCGACACGGCGTAAATAAACCACCAATCAATCAATCAATCAATCCTCCACCCTCCCCCACCTCCACCCCCACCACCGACACTCCCCCACCCTCCCCCACACTCCCCACAACCCCCTCCACTCTCCCAACCTCCTCTAGCCTCCCTTCCACACTCCCCCCACCCCCAACCTCACCCCATCCTCCTCTACCCTCCCCCACACCCCACCACCCCTCCCCCATCCCTCCTCTAACCCTCCCTCCCACACTCCCACCCTCCCCCACCCCCTACCACCCTCTCCCACCCCCCCCACCCTCCACCCTCCCCCACTCCCCCCAACCCCCCCCCGCCATCCCCCGCACTCCCTCCACCCTCTCTTCCACCATCCTTCCATCACCCGTCTTGATATGACCTGAGATGTTGCCAGGAGTGTAAACATCCAACCAATCCTCCCATCATCTCTCCATCCCCCCCACCCCCTCCACCCTCCACCCCTCTCCCCCCCAATTCTCCCCCCACCCTCCCGTACCCTCCCCCTCACCTCCCCACGCTCCCCCCACCACCACCACCGTACCCCACCGTTCCCCAGCGTTACCAATCTTCTCACACATATATATATATACACATACACATACACATGCCTATACATACACACATATACACATACACATGCCGATACGGCGATACATACATACATTCATATATACTGAACACAAAGGAGCACACTTATAAATTCACACACATGCACACACCCGCACTTACCCACACACGCCCACATGCATGTGTCAACCAATATGCATTCACACATACCTGCACACACGCATACGCACATATACACGCATAAGCACACATCACCGCACATACACTTACGCATACCTACACGCACCGACACACACCAACAAACACACACCAATGCATCGACACACACGAACTGCAATGCACTGACACACATACACACACACACCACCACATCATTGCCCTGCTATTCACGCAAGTCTACTGTCTCAATCTTCAATGCAATGAGATTGTTCGGAGTGATCTAAACACACATCTACATTAGAAACAACAATATATGTGTCATTGTGTTTATTGAATTTACATAGTGCGATGAAAGCATACAATTAAAAAAAAAGAAATAATGATCTACATTTTATCCCACATAGCAAAGTTAAGGCCCGGTCAGATACACGTTAGTGGACGTAGTTGAACGTAGTGGAGGCTAACATAGTTGAACGTAGTTGAACGTAGTTGAACGTAGTTGAACGTAGTTGAACCCACCGGCATCCATACTTCTCCATCATGCTAACGTGGTAATAACATGGGTGGGCCATGAGTTCCGATTTAATCTTTTGACATGTTCAAAAGAGCGCTACGTTAGAGGGTAACACACTGTGGTGAAGTGTCTGTACTCTTAATGCACTCTAGCGTATTCTAGTGTACTCTAGCATACTTTAGCATACTTGGACATAGTTGACCGTAGTGGAGGCTAATGTATGTTGAATATAGTTGAACATAGTTGAACATAGTTGAACATAGTTGAACATAGTTGAACATAGTTGAACATAGTTGAGCATACCAGCATCCATGCCATAACGTATTTATCTATACCAAAACCTGCTGTACCTTAACGTTTTTCACCATAGTTTAAAGTACTTACACCACGTTTGACCCACGTTAATCTATCCTACGTTCAACTAAGTTCAACTACGTTCACTAAGGTGTATGTGACCAGGCCTTTAGATACTGGTGCACTTATTAACTCTGTTGTCTTACATATAATGCACGCCAAGACAATTTAATAGAACCTATTTGTGCGACTCCCAAAGAAGCTAAAACCAACATTGTGTACTGAGTACAGAACACTAAGCCTGATGAGTCATATGTTGAAGATGATCCTGAAAATAATTTTACTGAGAAACAGACAGAAAATTGAAGAACAAATCAGTAACGTACAAAGTGGGTTTATATCTGGAAGAGGTACACGTGAAGGGATTTTCAATATGAGAATGATTTGCGAACGTTATTGTGAAGTGAACCAGGATGTTTATGCCTGCTTTATTGACTATGAGAAGGCCTTCGACCGAGTCAATCATGAACTGTTAATCAAATGTTTACAAGATATTGGTGTCAATGGCAAAGACATTAAACAAATTGTGAACTTATACTGGACACAACGTGCATTTATAAAAATGGAGCAGGGCCTATCGGATGAAGTTATGATTAAACGAGGAGTTCGACAGGGGTGTGTATTGTCACCATGTCTATTTAACCTGTACACAGAGATGATTTTCAGACACATTGAAGATTGCAAGGGAGTGACAATAGGTGGCATGAACGTCAACAATCTTAGATATGCCGATGACAGTGTAATACTAGCAGACAGTGAGAAAAACCTACAAGATATAGTGAATAGAATCAATAAAGCTGGAATACTATTCAACATGAAGATGAATGCCAGGAAGACCAAAACAATGGTTATAAGTAAAAAAGACAGATAAACCAAATGTCAATATAACCATAGATGGCACAAACATAGAACAAGTATCCGAATTCATATATCTCGGACAAAAGATTACAAATGATGGGAGATGTGAGGAAGAAATTAAAAGAAGGATAACAATAGCCCGAACAACATTCTCCAAAATGTATAGAGTGTTAACATCAAGTAAGATATTAATACAAACAAGGAAGCGTATTCTTCAGTGTTATGTGTGGTCTACTCTAATGTATGGGGCAGAGACATGGACAATCTCTAAGAAAATGTACAAACGTTTAGCAGCATTTGAGATGTGGACTTATCGAAGGATGATGAAAATATCATGGACAAAGAAGATCACCAACAAAGAAGTTCTCAGAAAAATTAAAAATAAGAAAAGCTTGTTTGCCACTATACAGACAAAGAAACTTATTTATTTTGGCCACATCATTCGTCAGAGTTCAATATACCGTACATTGTTGGAAGGGAAGGTGAATGGCAGCAGAGGGAGAGGGAGACCAAGAACATCATGGTTTACAAATATTTCACAGTGGACAGGCTTGAATTATTCACAGTCTATCAGAACAGCACAACATCGGGACAAGTGGAGAACCATTGCATCCAACCCTCGACTAGAGGATGGAACTATTGATTGATTGATTCGTGCTGAATCTCATACTTATACTGTCACAATTGTTACGTGCTTGCTAAAAACAATGTATTTAATCTTTTCACTTCAAATATATCCAAAGTTAACTATTCACGATGAATGTTACTTCAAACTAAAGTAAGGTTGTTTATAACGCTCAACTTAAAGTTGCATGGTCCGATGGTTTTGAGATTTTGTCATTTTCTGAGATAAATAAATATATTAGGTTGATGGTTATAAGCTATCACACTTTAGTTTGAAGCAACATTTTTTGTTAGATGGCTAACTTTGGAGATATTTGAACTGCAAACATGCACAATTAATTTCGGCAAGCATGCCAAAAGGCTGATACCGTAAGCTTCAGCAGTAACAGGTTCTATTAAATTGACTCAGCATTCCCTTCTAAGTTCTATGTGACAATGCATGCTTTATAGGTGCATCAGTGTCTATGTAGGATCAAATCTAGATAATCATTTTGGTTTTCAAAAGTTGATGCTTTCATCGGACTATGCAGCCTTAATATATTTATCTTAAAAAATGCCCCACACCTAAAAGTATTGGACTACGCAACTTTAAAGCTGCATGTTCCGATGAAAATATCAAATTTTCAAAACCAAAACAATTATCTAGATTTGATTCTACATATCAAACTTAGATACTGGTGCACTTATTAAACATTTGTCACCACACAGAACGAGATACCGAGGCAATTGAATAGAACCTGTTACTGCAGAAGCCTATGGGGCCAGAGTTTTGGTGTGCTTGCCAAAATTAATTTTGCATGGTTCCATTTCAAATATCTCAAAAGTTAGCCACTTCAAATAAAAGTTACTCCCAGCTAGAGTAACATACATTACAACGAGCAACCTAATGTATTTATCTCAGAAAATTTCAGAAACTCAAAACCATCGAACTATGCAACTTTAAATAAAACAACCAGCAACAAAAAGAAAACGCGGAGACGAAATAGTACCATATTTATACTGATACTTGATACTGATAGCCGTAATTACCAACCGCCCCCCCCCCCCTCCTCCACCCTCTCCTGCGCACCCCCCCCCCCCAAACACACACCCAGCTACTAGTATAATGGTAGTGTCGTGGGTGCGATGAAAATGGGAAATATTGCGCCTATACCAGGATTCGAACCCACACCTCTTGTATTCCATACTAGTGTGCCAACCATTACACCACCTAGGTTCTCTCGTGCAATCACCATCTCCACACCTACCTGTCCGTGTGGTTCCTTGCCTGAGAAGTCAGGGCAGACTGTTGCACTCGTCCCCCCTGGACTGTAACATGTGTAAGCCTTTTAAATCGTTTGTCCATAGGTAATTGTAATGTTTATAATTACACACGTACAGGCAGTGCCCTTACATATATATATATATATATATATATATATATATATATATATATATATATACACACAGGGCAGGTTCAACAACCATGCATCACATAACTTGTGCAGGATCCTGGTCATGGGCCCAGTGTCATGGGAGCGATGAAAAGGGGGAGATATTGCCCCTAGGCAGGTTTCAAGACCACACTTCTTGCCATTCGAGGACTATCATGCTAACCATTACACTACCTAGGCTTCCTGATATCATCACCTTATCAATAATATCAGGGATGAAAGATCTTCGCGATTTCGTGGATTTCCAGGATTTTTTCTGCAGGCTATCACTGTATCAGTGTACTAATACGTTATTAAACGCCGCAGCACTATCAGTACATGGTGCAGACGTCGCAGCATGGTCAGGGTATATTAATAATAGGTGCTTCAAATGCCGCAGCACTATCAGCACATTCTAATGTGTATGAAACCTGACTTCCGGGAATTTTCCGCGATTCCCTAACCATGCTAAGCCAATGGGAGAATTTCTGCGTTTCCGCTTTTTTTGCCAGAGGTCACTTTCATCCCTGCACTATACACGCCCACCTGTCTATGTGGCTCCTTTGCCACTGGTGCCGTGACCAGCATCCCATACAACATAGTCTAGAAATAAGAGTAGAAAAAATAAAGCACATATATGCCAAGAAAATCCAAAAAAATTAACATAGACTACTATAGTACTAACCAGACCAACCAACTATCTATCTGCTACTGAAATACAGGCAATCAAATACCTTATCAGCAGCTACTGTGTGATAAGACAACACCAACACTACAGCTGGCCAGCATTGAAAACAAGCCTGAATACCCAGGCTTATATGCTATGGACAGTATAAATACAGCCTCAATAAAAAAAAAAAAAATTAAAATTAAAAAAAAAAAAAAAGATATGCGCTGTACGGTTGTTGAACCTACCATATAAATGCATTGAATATATGTATGTAATTGTAATCATTAAAACAACTTATGTACGTGTGGGTTCGAGACCTGCTCTGGGCACTATATCTCCCCTTTCCATCCCCCCTGATAGAATCCTATCATCTGCCAATGCGGCTTTAAAGTTGCATAGCCCCATGACTTTGAGTTTCTGTCATTTTCCTGAGATGAATATATTAAACTGATTGTTATTATCTACCTTACTTTTGTTCAAAGCAATTTATATTTTAAACGGCTAACTTTTGAGATATTTGAAGTGCAAACATGTTAAATTAATTTGGGCAAACATGCCAAAACTCTGAAAGGATAGGCTTCTATAGTAGTAACAGGTTCTGTTAAATCGTCGCAGCATTCCCTTCTATTTGGCAACACGTCATGCTTAAATAAGTGCATAAGTATCTAACTTAGATATGTAGAATCAAATCTAGATAATTGTTTTTAGTTTTTGAAAATTTGATGCTTGATCTGACTATGCGGCTTTAAGTTTAACGTGTTGAAATCACGTGACAACCTCCGAGAAAGGGATGGTATCAGTGCATGTGACCCCCAACTCTAACGATGGCTCCTTCCTGCACCTCAGGTCGCCATTATTACACCCAAAACGAGGCTGGGCGCGGTTAGGTATGGGCAGTGTGTGTGGCGGGGGGGGGGGGGTGGGGTTGCTATCAACAAATCACCGCCTGGTTCTCACAAAAACAGAGCCACCCCTCCCCCCCCCACCAAAACCGGAAGTAGCAAATGACAACACGCTGAAGTGTCATGAGTTAAATATTCACTTTAAATTAAATTATGAATTGAGGTATTAAAAGGAGAAAAAAAACCCCAAAAAACTGAGCATCTAGTAGAAATCTAAAATATATGTATCCTGGAATTTACTGGAAATTGAAATAAATAAAAATATTTTCAAGTTTCAAGAGGCCTACCACAGGGTGTTAGATTAGGGGGGGGGGGTGACATTTACGATGCAATTGTTTATTACACCATATAAAAAATAAACACCGATAACAATATGCAGCTGTGCCATGATTACTGGATATTTTTACAGCAGATTTATTGTTCTTGTATTTTACCCGACCACTTAGATCTGTCCTGAAGAAACAGAGAATATTTAAAGCTGCATAGTTGCTGATTGTTTGTTTGTTGGAATTTTACGTCCTAGCAATATCTAATGTCATATAAGGATGAGTACCGACTTGTGATAGAGCGCACTCATGGTGACGTTATAGTGCTGCCCCACTGGGAAATCAGGCCACCAGCACCATTACCCGATGTCCCACTAAGTCACATTATCCTGCCACTGAGCTAACCAGTCCATGCCTTATCCTATTAATGCCGAGCGGCAAGCTAGGAAGCGACATATATCAATTTTGTAAGTCATTGGTTTGACTCAAGCAGGGTTCAAACCCATATCCTCGAATCCCATGATCTACCAAACCGGGAGACGGACGCTCAACTCATTCGGCCATCTTGTCTGCAGATATTGCAAGGACGAAGAACCCAAACAAACAAAACAAAGCAAACCAGCCGACTACATTAGTTACTATTTACTATTTACTACTTTCTAGTCAATTATACGCGTCATCCGACCCTACTACTTACTACTCACTACTTTCCTGCCACTGAACGCTGGTGGATGAACCACCGGCCAGCCCGTAGATGTTGTAAGGATGTAAAACCCCAACAAACAATGGAACACAAACAAACAAACCTACTAATACCACAATAGTTACTATGTTTGAATTTGGTGTTGGATTGTAACCTTACGACGGTTACTGGTTGCAGAACTGCAACATTAATAGAGAGGCTCTGATAAATCGGCCCAATCTTTGGTTGAAGATTAAACTTCAGTAGGGAGTGTTGTAGAAGCTGGCGACATCTTTACAACATTGTAACGGCGAAGCGTTGAGGCGGCCCCGAATCTCTTCGGTCCGGCGGTAGTTGAGCGGTAGTTGGGCACTTGTATCCAGTCGACAGCAGCAAGGGTTTTGAGGAAGGGCTGGTAAAGATGGGTGCAGCGGTGGTTCCAGCAACGAGAACAAAGCGAGAGAAAATGTAAGGTACAGAGCCCCACCCAAGCACACAACTCCCCTGGTCAGGGGGAGGAGTATGCCTGGGAGAAAAAAAAGGGTAGAGCGTAGGATAGAGAAATGAGGAGAGTTGAGTCAAAGGACCTTGTCTATTTGCTCTATGGTGACCAACCAGCGGGCCATAGACACGGACAGAGTAAGAGTAGAAAGTGAAATGCCGGCGGGCTCCCCTTCCTGGAACTCTTTTCAGACATATCAAGGAGGAGCAAGACCAGCGGAGAGGAGATAGAGAGAGAGGTGTGGACAGAGTGCGGGCCGGATGATTACTATGTTCTACTTTCTAGTCAACTATACGCGTCAGCCGACCCCACTACTTACTACTCACCACTTTCCCGCTACTGAACCACCGGCCAGCCCGCGTGGTGGCGCTGTCAGTCCCTGAGTGACAGTAACTGCGGCGACCTCTTAAATCCACAACTGGAGGCTACGAGACTGGAATATATCTGCATGATTTGACATCAAGGCTGCAGTCGTAGGGAGATGAGGGACCTGGTTGAGACTTAAAACAATAGTGTGAACCCAGGTCAGATTGGTTTGAATCTATAAATTATGATTAAAGTTGCATAGTCCGATGAAAACATCAAATTTTCAAAACCAAAACACTTATCTAGATTTGATTTTACATATCCAACTCAGTCACTGGTGCAATTATTAAGCATTTGTTGCTGCATAGAAGGGCATAATAAGTCAATTAATAGAAACCGTTACTACTGAAGTCTAAGCTGTCAGAGTTTTGGCGTGCTTGCCAAAATTATTTTGGCATGTTTTGATGCCAAATATCTCCAAACTTAGCCATGTAAAATTAAAGTTACTTAAAACTGAACTAAAGTAGATTATAACGATTAGTATAATATATTATCTCAGAAAATAGCAAAAACTCAAAAGCACCAGACTATGCAGCTTTAATGTAAGTAGGCGCTTGTCTAATGAACAGGAATCGCGTGCCATGTGAAGGCCTGGTGGTGGTATGTGTGTGTGTGTGTGTGTGAGGGGGGTGAGAGGGACGTAGGTTCAGTTAAAACGCTATACAATATATTATGTCCCTCATTCATTCATTACCTACATTATTATGGCATATATTATTATACAATAGGGGAAAGGGTCACAATTAACATTGGCGTTCTCTGTGGCAGAGTGGTTAGAGTGTCTGACTTTTTTCTAGGTCAGACTCCTAATCTGAGGGTCGGCGGTTCGATTCCCCGTGCCCCCAGCTCTGCCAATTTGGATTTCCACCGCTGTGTATAACTTACAGCGTCATCAAAGGCCGGTTGCTCTCATACCATGTCTATGTGGTGTGGGAGGTTAAAAATCCCTTGGGTCGGTAAAAGTGTAGGCTCGGGCTTTCTATCGACCAGCAGTGGAATGAGGAAGACCAGTCGTCTATGACTGAAATTTCCCCTGCTTAAACAACTAATGGACCAAAAAAGAAAAAAAGAAAAGCATCCTAATTAAATGAACATAATACTACTGTGCTAATCTGCAGTGACCTCTCAGGCAAGGAACCACGTAGACACGTGGCCATGGATAGGGTGATGGCAGCCGTGCGCCTAGGTGGAGTAATTGTTAGGAATGCAAAAGATGTAGGTTCGATTCCTGCTCTTGGCGAAATATTTCCCATTTTCATCACCGCCATGACACTACTTTATGGAAGTGATATGATTCGATAGATGAGGTTATATATCCTAATTCTATTTGAATGAAACTGGTGTATAGGCCTATTTCATATGACGTCAGCATGGGTATTTAGGTCAGTGCGCGCGGAGCTTGGCTGCAGGACAATATACGGTCACACTGCAAACTCAATGGCAATCTTCATACAGAAAAAGCAATCTGCATACAGAAAAAGTGAAATATCTCTAACCCTGTACAACTTAGAAACAAACCACATGGCACACAAACAGATCAAATGTTTACCAAACAGATTGTATTAAATGTATATGCTTAGTCTTCTGCATTTCTATTAATTTTGAAGAAAACAGACTTTTTTCGCTGTGTGTATCGGCAAACTCAATGGCGGCGTGCCTTCGTTCTGCAGCCAACGTGCGCGTGCATACACAATGTTTATAAACATTGAAAGGGGTCTATAGCTCACCAGTGCTTCGGTGCTGACAAAGGAATTTATTCAGCAGAATAAACATATCTACACTGAACTTATTCAGCCGAATAAACATATTTACCAACAACGACAATAACCCCAAAACCTACAATATGTTTGAAAGTGGCTGGTGGGTGGGTGATTAATTGGTTGTACTGGAGCGAGGTGAGGGGAGAGGGACATAGCTCAGGCGGTAGAGTGTCCACCTGTGAAGGTGTGAGTCATCCGATTGATCCTGCTCAGTGGACCCATTTGCATTATGCGCTATTTCCCGTTCCAACCAGTTGTCCACAAATGGTTCATCAAAGGTTGTGGTATGCGCTGTCCTGTCTGTGGGAAAGTGTATATAAAAGACCCCTCACTGCTTATCGGAAAGAGTAGCCTATGTGGCGGCAGCGGGTTTCCTCCAAAAGAATATGTCAGAATCACCATATCTTTTTATGGCTAATAGTTGATGATACAAATCAATGTGCTCTCGAGGCGTCGTTAGATAAAACAAACTTGTTGGAGCGATGAGATGACTGAATTTGGGGAGAGGAGTGGTTGCAAGCAGTAAGTAGTCTGGGGCCAAATGCAGGAGTCGGTGATAGTGTCGGTTGGTGTTAGCCGGTAAAAGCGTTTAGCTATCACCGCCCGCGCGAAGTATGTCACGCCGTATGCAGAAGCGCCTAAACGGTTGGTGTTAGCTAAACATGAATCCCTTGCTGCCGGTTCCCGGCGAGCCCCGCTACTTGGTTGGTTGGTTTCTCCACACACCGGGGACCAGCCCGCCTTGTCATTTGGCGACGGCGGCGGCGATTTGTTTACTTTACATTTGTCGAATCGAAAATATTAATATCGCCGCCATTGCGGTGGCAGCATTATTCTCACTTCGATTTTAGGGTTAATTTAATAAAATTTCACTATTTGATTATGTAACTCTGTTAAATATGACAGCATTGAATAGATATTGCCGCCGCCGCCCCTTTCATACTGGTGGCGGCGATTTGTTTAGTTGACATTCGTCGATTCGAAAATATTAATATCGCCGCCATTGTGGCGGCAGCGTTATTCTCGCTTCCATTTTAGGGTTAATTTAATAAAATTTCACTATTTGACTATGTAACTCTGTTAAATATGACAGCATTGAATAGATTTGGGCCTAATAAATTGCCGCCGATGTGGCGGCGGCGGCGATGGACAGCATGGATATCGACGTCCATGTGGCGGCGGCGATTTGTTTACATTCGTCGAATCGAATAACGCCGCCAATGCGGCGGCGGCTTTAATATCAGTTCGCTTTTAGGGTTAATTTGATCAAATATCACATTTAGAGTATGTATTTCTGTCAAATATGATCGCATTGAATAGATCCTCGCCTAATCGATACCATACACCAACCTTAAACCAGCTATATTTCTGGTTTAGCTTAACCTAGTTTAAGCTTGTGGTGTTACACCTATCACTGACTCGTGCATACCAACTTTTCAGCGCTAAACCAGAAATCCCGTCTAAACGCATTTTGACTCGGTAACACCGACTCCTGCATATGGCCCCTGGTGTATGTGTGTTCGTGCATTGGGGTTTAATGAAAGTGAGTTGCGCATGCGCTCAACTCGGCACAAAATGAGGACCCCACACGGTAAGTGCATGTGGAGTGGGGATCGCTAAGTGTACGGAGACTTTGCTTTGTTTGTTGGGGTTTTATGTCCTGGCAACATCAAAATCATATCAGGATGGGTATAGACTTGCAACAGTGCACAATAATACTCATAGTGATTTTATAGTGCTGCCCCACTGGAATACAGGCCCACAGGTATCATGGTCTGATATGCCACTCAGTCAAATTATCCTCATACAGAGTAAATCAGTTCTTGCTATGTCCTCCCCCATGGGAGGCCAGCCAGTGTTCTTACTGATTTGGGCACTCTGTTCGGTTGTGTACATAAAGTAGGACACTATAAATCCGCCTTGGTCGTGGTAAGAAAGGCCACATCCTGTTCAGTATGGTCGCCATTCATAGACACTGTCAGTCCAATATGCAACCTCCAACTACGACAACTCTTAGCTCCTTACCCACCGCGCGCTGTGGCCGAATCGATAGAGCGCGGGCGTCGCATGCAGGAGATCGGGAATTTCAATTCCCGGTCGAGTCAAACCAATGACTTATAACATTGATACTTGTTGCTACCTAGCCAGGCGCTCTGCATTAATAGGATAGGGCAAGGCCTGGTTAGCTCAGTGCCAGGATAATGTGACTGAGTGGGATGTCGGGTCATGGTGCCGGCAGCCTGACTTCCCAGTGGGGCAGCACTATAGAGTTGCCATGAGTGCGCACTGTCATATTTGGTACCTGTCCTGATATGATCTTAGATGTTGCCAGGATATAAAACTCCAACAACCAGCCTTCCATATGGGAAGCATGCGCTCTTACCGATTCGCACATAGTGTCGTGGTCTCAAAACCATAGGGGTATGCAACTTTGATATTGTCACCCCAACCCCAACACACACACACACGCACGCACACGCATCAATCAATCAATCAATAGTTCCATCCTCTAGTCGAGGGTTGGATGCAATGGTTCTCCACTTGTCCCGATGTTGTGCTGTTCTGATAGACTGTGAATAATTCAAGCCTGTCCACTGAAATATTTGTAAACCATGATGTTCTTGGTCTCCCTCTCCCTCTGCTGCCATTCACCTTCCCTTCCAACAATGTACGGTATATTGAACTCTGACGAATGATGTGGCCAAAATAAATAAGTTTCTTTGTCTGTATAGTGGCAAACAAGCTTTTCTTATTTTAAATTTTTCTGAGAACTTCTTTGTTGGTGATCTTCTTTGTCCATGATATTTTCATCATCCTTCGATAAGTCCACATCTCAAATGCTGCTAAACGTTTGTACATTTTCTTAGAGATTGTCCATGTCTCTGCCCCATACATTAGAGTAGACCACACATAACACTGAAGAATACGCTTCCTTGTTTGTATTAATATCTTACTTGATGTTAACACTCTATACATTTTGGAGAATGTTGTTCGGGCTATTGTCGGGCACACGCATACACACCCATATACACACACCGTGCAGTGCGCATGCGCCCTGCGCTCCCCCTGGCGGTGTTGACTGCGCGTTTCCGGTCGGGCCCGTGTGTGTGCCCGGCACTTCCTCCTGTGGGTTCAGGATCCCGCCACGCGGCGCCCTCTCTCACCCTGCTGACTCAGGAGGACCCAGGAATGACCCTGCAGGACCCTGGAGGACCCGCTACCGGGGCCCGCCTTACTAACAAGTAACAGTCCACCAGCACTTTACTTACAGTCATTAGTATAGTATCAATTGAATTGGAAATCCTAAGCCAACAAACTAAAACCTTGCATATAAATGTAAAATAATTGGTTGGTTGGTTTGTCAGAATTTACATCACACTTCAATTTACTAGATAAACCATGTAAAACGATTTGTGTAAACTCCCTATATATGACTGTAAGTGTAACACTTAACAGTTGAAAGACTAGTGCTGCGGCACTGACACACGATATACATGAATAAAATATATTTAAAGCACCCAAGGTATTCCGGTCTTTTAAGCCGAAGAAGGAAACTGTATGTTATTAATAATGATTAATATTATCGAGACAATCTGGACACACTAGTGGGAAGACACAATAGCCCGAGTGAGACGAGTGCTTTCAAATAGGCTGAAGCCGATGTCTGCTTAAACCAATCTAAAATCAGGTCTTTCATTACTTTTATTGTTCATTTCTTGTGTTATTCTTTCTTCCTTTCTTTCTTTTGGTCATATAACTACATCCTTATGTTACAGTTGAATCTACTGGCACTGTGTAGTTGTAGCTACTACCACTGTGTAGTCCTATAGACTGTCAATGTGTAGCTCTATTGACTGCCATTGTGTAGTTGTATCGGCTGTCAGTGTGTAGTTGTATCTATTCATCATCATCATGCTGTCGGTTGCGATGCAACAAAGACTGCTTTCATTACTTGACTGCCACTCTCCATTTAGCTCGCTGCTGTGAGAGTTGCGTCCATGAGTCAGTCTAAATGTCTCTCAGCTTCAGGTTTCTCTTGATGGTATCCTTGAACCGGAGATGAGGGCACCCTCTCTTTCTGTAACCAGAAGACAGTTGAGAATAGAGGATCTGTTTCGGTAGCCTGTCTGATGACATCCTCATGAGGTGTCCAGTCCACCGGATATTCTTTTTGATCAGAAGATCTTCCATAGAGGGCAGCCCCGTCCGTTCGAGTATTTCCTTATTTGTCACTTTGTCCTTCCAGGTTAGCCTCATGTGATGCAGATGTCGCATCATGAAGGCATGCAGCTTTTTCACCTGTCGTCTGTACACTGTCCAGGCCTTGGCTCTGTATCGTAGGGTGGATAGCACGATTGCACGGTAGATCTTGCCTTTGACCCGAATGGACACATGGTGGTTGTTCCAGAGTCTCTGGCATAGTCAGCTGAAAGATGCGCTAGCCTTGGCCATCCTCCTCTGTATTTCAGCATCAATGCATCCATCACTTGATATAGTGCTTCCGAGGTAGGTGAATTCCGGAACAGATTTTCATGAAAGCTGCCTGCAAAAGTGTTGAAGTGCTGCTGGCTTTTGCAAGTTACCAGCGGCACTCTCTCGGGGAGCAAATAGAGGTTTTACACCGGCAAGAACATGTCAAGACAGGCGCAAAACTATTTGTCCCTGCAGTGGCTGGTCGGGAGATGTTGGGAGTTCCATACATCAACCGCCCTTAATGCTGCCACAGTGACATGGTTTTCTGTTTAGGGTTTGCTCCCTTAGCTGTCGGTTCTGTCAAGAACCTGTACCACAAGGCAGTGGTTTACAACTCTGCAAGGCAGGGGCGTCAAACTCCCTGAGGTATTGCTATACATGCAATACCTATTGTAGTTGTATCTACTGCCCCTGTTTAGCTGTATCTGCTGTCAATGTGTTGTTATATTTACCATCACTGTGTAGTTCTATCGATTGTCACTGTCTAGTTGGATCTACTGTCACCGTCTAATTGTATCTGCTGTCAATGTCTGCTTTTATATATTGTCACTGTGTGGTTCTATCAATTGTCACCGTGTAGTTGTGTCTACTGTTACAGTGTGGTTGGATCTACTGTCACTGTCTAGTTGTATCTACTGTCACTGTGTTGCTGTATCTGCTGTCAATGTGTAGTGTTATCTACCGTCACTGTGTAGTTGTATATACTGTCAGTGTATGGTTGTATCTACTGTCACAGCCTACCTGTATCTGCTGTCAATGTGTAGTTTTATCTACCATCACTGTCTAGATCTACCGACTGTCACTGTATAATTGGATCTACTGTCACTGCATAATAGTATCTCCAAAAAGATTGAACTACCAATACAAAAAGTCAACTTGTTCCTGTTTGGTATTAGAAAAGTATGCTTATTTTCTTTAACTTTAAAAGGTTCTACAGTTTCTTCCCAACTTCAAAGGCGGGCTTCTTTGATGGTGTTACTTAGCATTCTTTCCTTTCCAATAACTATGATTAATTGATCCATTTTTAGGCAAGAAGTTTACAAGAAATATTATTTGAAAAAGTCGGACATATTGCCTCCCGCCCCTCTTTACAAAGTCACCTGGTGTGTGTACAAATCGCTAGGGAAGTTGTTAAGTTATTTGTCTCAATAACCTAACTGGGGCATCCTGCAGGATGGCTGAATGGGTAGGGCGCCTGCTTCCTGTGTCGGGACTCGTGGGTTCTATTCCCAGCCGAGTCTAACAAAAGACTTACAAAATTACAAATATTTGTCGCCACCTTGCCTAGTGCTGCAGATTGCTGGATATTGTTTACTCTGTGTTAGGAATCGGGCGTGTTGGCCAAATCGCTAGAGCGCAGGCTTCCGGTGCGGGAGATCGGGAGTTCAATTCCCGGTCGAGTCAACCCAATGAATTACAAAGAAATTTGATAATTGTAGCTTCCTAGCTTAGCGCTCGGCATTAATAGGACAGGGCAAGGACTGGTTGGGATAATGTGACTGAGTGCGATATCGGGTCATGGTGCTGGCGGCCTGATCTCCCAGTGGGGCAGCACTATAAACTCACTATGAGTGCGCAATGTCACAAGAAGGCCTTTGATGACCTTACATTTTGCCAGGATGTAAGACCTCAACAATCAACCAACCTGTGTTAAGATAATGTATGCAACTGAGTAGGGTCATGGTGCTCGTTGATTGATTGATTGATTGATTGGTCACTGATTGTTTAACGCTGTGTCAGCAGCAAGACCCATATTTACTGCAAACAGCTAGTGGTTTTTATTTCATCAGTTTTGTTAATCACATTCATTTTCCTGCATTGAAATTTTCATCAAGTTCTGAAATGGTCAGAGTTATGTCAAATGACAGAAAACATTATCTCTGATGCAATTTCAAACTTTAAACCGGTTAAATTTGTATCAATTGACAGCAAAATTTCGCTCACAAGACATAACTAGAATTACAGGAGGTGATTCATCCCCGTTCTTCTTGGGCACTCTAAGATTGAATTGTGCTACATGTTGGTTACAACGTCTTGCCTGCTATTTATATTAAAACAGTGTTGACACAAGGCCATGAAATCTACACACTCAAACAGAATATTTCTGAGATCCCTCTTTTAACAGCATTTACAAAGATGGTGGAGGAGAATTCCAGTGGGAAGTAATCTCAAGTCATTACACAAGTTTGTCCTTGTTTTTGCCTTAAATGTTGCTATGATATACAATTCCCTTTTATCCCCTCCCCTGATCCCCCCCCCCAACTCTTCCCTCCCCCCTTTCCCTTCCCTTTCCCCTACCTTCCACATCTCCCCTCCCCTCCCCTCCCTTCTCTTCTCCTCTCCTCCCCTCCCCTCCCGTCCTCTCCCCTCTCCTCCTTCCCTCCCCCCCCCCCATAACCCACCCCTCCCTTCCTCCACCTCCTCTCCCCTCCCTGCCCTCCCTCTCCTCCCCAACCCTCCCCTTCCTCCCGTCCCCCTCCCCTTCCCCTCCTCCTCCTCCTCCTCCCTTCTCCTCTCCTCCACTCCCCCTTCCCCCTTCCCCTCCTCCCCCTCCTTCCTCCTCCTCCCCTCTCCACCCCCCTTCCCCCTCCCCGCTTCCCCTCCCCCCCCCTCCGCCCCCCCTCCCATCCACTCCCCTCCCCCCCCCCCCCCCACACTCCCCTATCTGCGCCTATCAAAGCAGACAGTGGTTGTCCCGCTGGTTGAACAACTTTTATCTGATTAAATCGTGGAGAATCAGGAGGTGTGCGTGTGCGGAGGGGATGTGGAGGAGGGAGGAGGGGGACAAAAAACCTCCCCCCCCCCCCCCCCCCCCCACGTGGGAGAAGTGGACCGCATTGAGGTCTGATCCGGCCGGTCGGGGAAGGCCATGTTTGTTCTGGTCTGACCACGTCGTGCTAACAACTCGCCACCTGCCTCAACATAAATACATTATATAAATATTATTTAATCGAGGGCCTATATATTTCGACCAGAAAATTCTACGATCGCCCCACCCATTGAAAATGCAGCAGCCTGGGTGACTTCAGTTCGCACTCAGGTAGGCAAACCCACTGCGAGTCACTGCCGAGCTGGCATGAGCACTACTATCGCCCTCACTCTCGGCGGAAATGTTGACCATAAATAAATGGTAGGCTAGATTGTTGGCCATCCAGAGCTATTGATCTCAACCAACATATGTGTTATGTTGTTTCTTACGGAGTCTATAATAATAACTACTAACACATTCAACATTTGATATGTACACTACGCCCCAGTTGTGTTTTTTCCTCACTCGTTTTTTTGGGGGTTATTATTGTTAATTATCAGGTATGAGAAATTTACGATTTTCGTCGGATTTCCGATTTTTTTCAGTCTGGGGACCTTTTTTACTATAAGTGTAAATTTGAGGAGAAATAAAAATGATGGGGGTACATTTATGTAGTACTACTCTCCAGGCATACATTTTGCTCAATGCATATATATGACCAGGTCTGCCTAGATCGCATTCTGATGTCGTTAATGGGACTGTGATACTATTACGGCCCACCTCACCGTCAATTTCCCATTTTTTTCCTCCCACACGACTATCATCCCTGATTATGAATAACTATAGCGCACATAATCAATTATGAGGTTATGAACACGTGGAAGTTCCCTCCCTTCAGTTTTTAATCGCTAACGTTTCACTAAATGTAAAACTAACCAACCTGTGATCACGCACTCCACTCGTCCCTCCCTACCTTCACCCCCTCTCCACCCCCCACCCCCATCCCCGCCTCTGGTGCATGGACTCTATTACTGGACAGCGCAGCGCAACCCACTTCCGGTTCCGCCGGAAGTGGCAGCTAATTCATATCTGCACGGTCACAAGTCGGTACCAGTCCTCATATGACCTTAGATTTTGCTAGGACGTAAAACAACATCAAATTATCGGCTGTGTTTGAAGAGCCAGTTTTTGTTGGTCCTGCTCGGTTAGGTGTTAGTGCGACCGCCCCGACTGCGCGCACTCCCTGTACAAAGGTCACGTGATCGGGCGCTAACAAGGTCAATGAGGTCACCGGCTGTTTTTGATCGTGGGTCTCCTGTAGCGATAACATGTGATAGCTGTGCCTTCTTTTCTTGTATTTCATTTTTGTAATTGTAGTGAAGGCGGAGATTTCCTTTGATAGAGTGGGCCATTCAAGGCACGGGGACCAGGGCCAGATCTAAGGGGTGTAAGACACAATGTTCAGGGCCAGAGACAAGCATATAAAGGGGTTGTGTTTGTTTGTTGTTGTTTTACGTCCTAGCAACATCTAAGGTCATATCAGGACGGGTACCGACTTGTGACAGTGCGCACTCATGGCGACTTTATAGTGCTGTCCCACTGGGAAACCAGGCCACCGGCACCATGACCTGGTATCCCACTCAGTCACATTATCCTGACACTGAGCACACCAGTCCTTGTCCTATCCTAATAATGCCGAGCACCTGGCTAGGAAGCGACAAGTATCAATTTTAAAGTCATTGGTTTGACTCGACCGGGACTCTAACCCACGACCCCACGATCTACCAGCACGAGAGACGGACGCTCTAACTCATTCGGCCATCCCGTGTTATGTTCCAGGGCTAGATCTAAGGGGTGTAAGGCACTATGTTCCAGGGCCAGATCTAAGGGGTGTAAAGCAGAGGGTTAAGGGCCAGAGGCAAGGGTATAAGGCACTATGTTCCAGGGTCTATGTGTTCTGGCACAAATCATGTAATGTACAGCCAGACCAACCATACTCAACGAACCCAACCTATAATACACCATGGCATGATAAAATACCACAACCTGCCGCCAGGTCGCAGTCCTGAAGGGTGCGGGTGTGTTCTGGCACACCCGCGTACCAACTAGGGACAGGGCACAGGTGAAAGGAAGATGGTAAACCAAAAAGTCAGGGACAATGCAGTTAGAACTATGGTTAACAAATTAACACCGCAGCCGACCCACCTGGTTGCAGACCCGAAGAGTACGGATGTGTTCTGGCACATCTAGGCACTAACTAGGGACAGGGCACAAGTGAAAGAAAAGCTGCAAACAAAACAAAAATATATTTCTGGGAACACGTCCTCATCCACAAGCCTGTTACCATCTCACTAGATGTACATACTAGGCTAAGAGATTAGGTATATGATAGGAAGTTATACCTAAAAGAAACCCCCCAAAACTAACATAGATACTAACTGCTTAAAGTTGCATAGTCCGATGGTTTTAACTTTCTGTATTTTTTCTGAGATAAATATATTAGATCGATCACTAGTATCTCCTTTACATTATTTCAAAGTTACTTTTATTTAAAATGGTAAACTTTTGAGATATTTTGAGTGCAAACATGGAAAATAAGTTTTGGCAAGCTTGCCAAAACTGTGACACCATAGACTTCTGCAGTAACAGGTTCTGTTAAATTGACTCAGTATTGCCTTCTACGTAGAAACAAATGCTTAATAAGTGCATCATTATCGAAGTTAGATATGTAAAATCAAATCTAGATAATTGGTTTGGTTTTCAAAATTTGATATTTCATCGGACTATGCAGCTTTAAATAAATGCTGGTGGACGTCCCGGATACCAACCCTGCACTGGAACCTGGGCATACACCATAACATTCCTCACAGCTGTCCAGCATTGAAAACAAGCACCCTAGCAGGAGCTTACACGCTATGGGAAGAATAAATACTGTATAAAAAAAATCAATTAAAAAAAAGGCACTATGTTCCAGAGACAGATCTAAGGGGTAAAAGGCTAGGGGTTCAGGGCCAGATACAGGGGGTGCAAGGCAAGGGTTGAGATTCAGGGCCGGTTCCAAGGGGTGTAAGGCACGGTATCCAGGGTTAGATCCAAGGGTGTTGCACGCTGCTCAGGGTCCGATTCCGGAACACGCGGTTCAAATCTCTCAACGTTGCATTTTTTCAAGTAACATAATATATATCTGTATAACCTTGTATAAAAAAAAACGGCTGTATACTTCTATAGAGCACAGCATGGTGTCGCCACCAGTCCTGCTGTCACTACTACTATAATGTTGCGCCTTGTGTTGTGTTAATTAATTAATTTTCCTCCTGTGTGTGAGGCGCAAATGGGACCCCAAATGCATTCGCTCCACCAAAGCGCATATGGAGGAATAATGCTAATAACACATTGTACCACTACAATTTATACTTGTATAAACCATTACGCATCAGATATATATATATATATATATATATATATATATATACATATATATATGTGTGTGTATTCTATACATGATTGTGTGTGCTTAATAAGGTAGGATTAAGCATTGCTTATACATAGTGGGTGGCATGAGTGATTGTTTTCTTGTGCGTGTGAGATAGAGAGAGAGAGAGAGCGGGAGAGAGAGAGAAGTGGAGGAGGGTGAGGGGACTATTTGGGCTTCTTGAGAGTGCTGCTCGATACACACTCGCCAAGAGGCGCCAAATTTAGGAGAGCCCACTTCAGGATCCTATTGTTGTCATGGCAACTGGCAACTATTGTTGTCATAGCAACGCCTCACCTCTCCGGCTCCCAATCTGGTAAACCAATGTTTGAATTTTGCCTGATTCCTCTCCTGTAACTCCCCCCTCCCCCTCCACACATACACACACGCACACCGACTGCCGGACGAGGAACGAGAATCAGTTGTTATCTCCCAACTCGATTGTGACCCGACGTTGACCCTCCGGGCGGGTGCGTGTCAATGGGGGTCATCGAAACGCTAAACAAGTCACGTGATCCGAATGTTATAATCTGGTGCAGATAACGAAGTCGCGGCCGGGCAGGAAGAGTGTGAGGGGGTGGGGTAGGGTGGGTATAGGTGCGAGTGTGTGCGCATGTAGGTGCGAGGATGGGTGTAAGTGCGAGTGAGTGTGTGCGAGTGTGTGTGATCGGCGTGTGCATGGTGTGTAGGTGGGTTTCAGGGTGTGACTGTAGGCGTGTTCGTTCTGTATGTGGGTTTCGGAGGTGTATGTGTGCTTTAGTGTGCGCGTGTTTTAGTGTGTTTGAGTGAGTGTTTTTGTGTGTGTTTGAGTGTGTCTGTTTGGGTGTGTGTGTGTTTGAGTGTGTGTTTGTGTGTGTTTGAGTATGTGTGTGTTTGAGTGTGTGTTTTAGTGTGTGTGTTTGAGTGTATGTGTGTTTGACTGTATGTGTGTTTGAGTGTGTGAGTGTGTCTGTTTTATTGTGTGTGTGTTTGTGTGTTTGAGTGTGTGTGTTTGAATGTGTGTGTTTGAGTATGTGTGTTTGTGTGTGTGTTTGAGTGTGTGTGTTTGAGTGTGTGTGTTTAGCGTGTGTCGGTGAGTGTGTCTACGTATGGGGGTGGTGTTGGTGGGATTGGGGTGTGTTTGTCTGGGTGTGGGTGTGTGTGATTGTGTGTATGCTTGGTGTGATTGTGTGGGTGTGTGCTTGGTGTGTAAGTGTTTGGTGTGTGCATTTGTGTGCGTGTGTCTTAGGTGTGCATTCGTGTGTGTGTGTTTATGTGGTTATGAGCCTGTTTGGAGTGTGAATCCGTGTGTGCAGTTTTTGTGAGTGTGCTTAGTGTGTGGTTTGTGTGTGGGTGTATTTAGTGTGCACGTGTCTGTGTGTGGTTTGTCTGTGGGTGGTTTGTGCATGTGTATTTAGTGTGTGTGTGTCTGTGTGTTGTTTGTGTTTGGGTGTATTTAGTGCATGCACATCTGTGTGTGTTGTTGTGGTGTATTTTGCAGTGTTTTGTGTGGTTGTTTGTGTGTGTGGTTTGTGTGTGGGTGTATTTAGTGTGTGCACATCTGTGTGTGGTTTGTGTGTGGTGTGGTTTGTGTGTATTTAGTGTGTGCACATCTGTGTGTGGTTTGTGTGTGGGTGTATTTAGTGCACGTGCATCTTTGTGTGGTTGTTTGTGTGTGTGGTTTGTGTGTGAGTGTATTTAGTGTGTGCACATCTGTGTGTGCTTTGTGTGTGGTGTGGTTTGTGTGTATTTAGTGTGTGCACATCTGTGTGTGCTTTGTGTGTGGGTGTATTTAGTGCACATGCATCTTTGTGTGGTTGTTTGTGTGTGTGGTTTGTGTGTGAGTGTATTTAGTGTGTGCACATCTGTGTGTGGTTTGTGTGTGGGTGTGGTTTGTGTATGGGTGTATTTAGTGTGTGTGCACCTGTGTGTGGTTGTGTGTGTGTATTTAGTGTGTGTGTCTGTGTGTGGTTTGTGTGTGGGTGTGGTTTGTGTGTGTGTATTTAGTGTTTGCGCATCTGTGTGTGGTTTGTTGGTGTGTGTGGTTTGTGTGTGTGTGGCCGCACTCTTTCTACGCGGCATTAGGAGTAGCGTACACGTAATTAGCCAGATAAAGTGTGCAGAAATCAGCAGCGCCATTTTACACACATCTCAGTCATTGCAAACTGAGATGAGTATTTACACAGTTCGGTGTTTGGTGTCACTGTGTGTGTATTCATGTATGCATATGTGTTTGTGTGGAGAGAAGGCGGGGTTGGCTATGAAATGACAATATCTACATCGACTCAATATAGCTACACACTTATGTCAACATAAAACTAATCAAGTCTGAGTAGCTATATATATATATATATATATATATTATAATAATAATAATAATAATAATAATCATCATCATCATGCTGTCGGTCGCGATGCGACAAAGACTGCATTCATTACTTGACTGCTGCTCTCCATTTAGCTCTCTGCTGTGAGAGTGATGTCCATGAGTCAGTCTTAATGTCTCTAAGCTTCAGGTTTCTCTTGATGGTATGTACATTACATGAAAGCTGCCTGCAAAAGTGTTGAAGTGCTGCTGGCTTTTGCAAGTTACCAGCGGTACTCTCTCGGGGAGCAAATAGAGGTTTCACACCGGCAAGAACATGTCCAGACAGGCGCAAAACTATTTGTCCCTGCAGTGGCTGGTCGGGAGATGTTGGGAGTTCCATACATCAACCGCCCTTGATGCTGCCACAGTGACATGGTTTTCTGTTCAGGGTTTGCTCCCTTAGCCTTCGGTTCTGTCAAGAACCTGTACCACAAGGCAGTGGTTTACAACTCTGCAAGGCAGGGGCGTCAAACTCCCTGAGGTATTGCAATACCTGCATACCCTTAAATAATAATAATAAAATCAGCATCTTATGATGATTCACCCAAAGAATGATCCAGAAGAAGTGCAGGTACAAAAAAATTATTTACAAGATGGTAGCGTCTGGGCCCAGCCGTGAGAGGTACAAATAAAGTCATAGAGTGGGTGGGTGGAAAGTTCGCCCAATGCCAGCTAGCTGGAAAGTGATGGGAAGTCGCTCGGTCGGCTACGGGCGATGGTACGGAAGGTGTGAAAGCTTTCTGGCCAATCGGGTGATTGGAGAGATAATTGAACTTGTCCATCTACCTGAAGACACTGCAAAGGCACAGCGGGCAGGGGACAAGGGAGCAGGGTGACATGCCGTTCCCTCCGAATCAAACGCGACAGTGGTTGTCAAAGCACGCATATCAACTAGTTTAAATGTCATCAATTCTCACTCACCTCTATATTGCTAGTATATTGGGGGAAAGGTGAAGCAGAGATTGTATGTTATGTGGTGGTGCAAAGTCAACTAGTGTACGCCAGGCTTGATATGATTGTATGTTATGTGGTGATGCAAAGTCGACTAGTGTACACCAGGCTTGATATGAATTATGAGCTGAGACAGACAATCAGCTATCAGCATATCATTATCAAACCAGTGTTTATTACAAAATGATATATACAAGTAAGCGCGCACTCCTTCTCCGCCCCTGCCATCCTCCCCCCCCCCCCCTCCCCACACCCTCCCACCCACCCTCCCCCTCCCTCCTCCCCCCCCAACCCTCCCTGTACCCACCCAACACTCACACATATTTAGACAGACACACTTGTCGACCAGACTTGGCAATGGAGTGTTGGCATATAGATAGCGTAGCAACCTCCTTGACACCGTCACTGTGGGCATCGCCCTCCAGCATGACCCA
The DNA here is from genome assembly GCA_030323885.1 of Branchipolynoe longqiensis. Taxonomy (NCBI): domain Eukaryota; kingdom Metazoa; phylum Annelida; class Polychaeta; order Phyllodocida; family Polynoidae; genus Branchipolynoe; species Branchipolynoe longqiensis. Next base: position 329,926 of record CM059188.1, read on the forward strand.
GTTAACCTTACCTCCCACCGGACGTGGTGGCCGAATCGGTAGAGCGCAGGCCTCCCATGCGGAAGGTCGATCGGGAGTTCAATTCCCGGTCAAGTCAAACCAATGACTGACACAATTGATACTTGTCCCTTTCTAGTCTAGTCAGGCGCTCCTTATTGTTCTGTTATTAGGATAGGGCAAGGACCGGTTAGCTCGGTGTCAGAAAAATGTGACTGAATGGGATATTGGGTCATGGTACTGGTCGCCTGGTGTCCCAGTAGGACAGCACTATAAAGTTGACACGAGTGCGCACTGTCACAAGTCGGTACCCGTCCTGATATGTCCTTAGATGTTGCTAGGATGTAAAACTGCAACAACCAACGAGCCTTACCTCCTGCGCCTCATCTAGACTACATTGTCCTGTGTGTTTAGTACACTACCTACACTGAAGGGGGCTGTTTTCGGTGCCTCCTGAGGCGAGCAATGGTTCTCTCCCGATCGTACTCGTACAGATGCACCGGAACTACTTTCAATTTAACCCTGTTAGGAAAAGAAACAATAACAGAAATGGAGAAGAAAGTAGTCCGTCTTTTTGTTTCGATTAAAATTTTCAATTCAAGTTCGCATATTACAAATTTGGTGTTTGTAGCTAATATAAGTAATATTGAATATAATATTGAGGTAGTGTAATGGATAATTGAAATTGTCTTTCCATCAATAAGTTTACAGGTCTTATCTTGCGGAATAATATCAAACTAGACTAAACCAGTCTAGCTCGATATCACCTCGCGATCGGTGTGTCCCGTAGCCTAATGGTTCTGAGTTTCTGTCATTTGTTTAGGTAAATATATTACGTTAATCGCTATAATTGACCTTACTTTAGTTTGAAGTAACTTTTATTTCAAATGGCTGACTAAATATAATTTTGGTGTGCATATCAACATTCTGACACCGTGCATAGCATTAGCTGTTGCTAGGACGTAAAACACTAACAACCTCTCTGCTGCAATTATTGTAAATAACTTTACTGGAATTTGCCTTAGAATAGTTCCTTCTGTGAATGGCGCTCCCTTAAATTTACATTATTATCATTATTATTATTTTTTTATTTCTTTTTAATTTAAATTTTATTTAAATTCTTTTTTTTATTTATCTATGACCAATGTTATTAATAATAACCAAAGAAAAGGCCGAAGCACCTATAGAATGGACAAGTTATTGTCAATGTACTCAATGCATGAATAGAATATTCCATCAGATAAGATCCCACACAATCCAAACTATTAAAATAATTGCCTGTTACAATAATAGATATACGGCGATGATTAGGTAATTATGGATGATATATTACTTTCATATGTAATTGGTAGACATTATTAAGTAGGTTAACCTTGTACGGGGCAGCGTGTGTGGCAGAGAGAGGGAGAGGGAGTGGAGTGGATGGGGAGGGGGGGGGGGGGAGAGGTGACGGTATTACTGACGCCAGGCCTCAGGTCGAGAGACATAATGTTGAAAGGTGAAAGGTCAAGGTCAAGGAGGTCGCGGCATGAAGCGGAGAACAGATGCATTGTGGGCAATTCGCTATGTGGGGCTAAGTTGCTCTTAAATCACAGAGTGTGTGTGTGGGGTGTGTGGGGGGGGGGGGTAAGTTAGATCCCTACTTGACTCGTGTACATTGACTCACATGGAGAATCACAACTCGCCGCCAATCACAAACCAATCACAAACCAATCACGTCGTGGGAGTCTCTCCCCTCCTCCGTCCTGCCTCCTGTCTCCTCCTTCTTGGCTCTTCCCCCCTCCTCCCTCCACCCTCCTCCCTCCTCCCTCCTCCCCCTCACTCCTCCATCCTCCATCCTCCTCACATCTCCTCACCCCCTCCTCCTCCCTCCTCCTCCTCCCAGCTCCCTCCTCTTTCCTCCTCCCTTCTCCCTCCTCCCTCCTCCATGCTCCTCCTTCCCCTAGCCTCCCTTCTGCCTGCCTCCTACTCCCTCGTCCCTCCTCTCTCGTCCCTCCTCCCTCCTCCCTCCTCCCTCCACCCTCGTCCCTCCACCTCCCCTCACACCTTCCCTTCTCCACCATCCTCCTCACATCTCCCCTCCCTCCCTCCTCCCTCTTCCTCCCTCCTCCTCCCACCTCCCTCCTCTCTCGTCCCTTCTGCCTTCTCCCTCCTCCATGCTCCTCCTCCCCCATAGCCTCCCTTCTGCCTCCCTCCTACTCCCTCGTCCCTCCTCTCTCGTCCCTCCTCTCTCCCACCTCCTCCCTCCTCTCTCCCACCTCCTCCCTCCTACCTCCTCCATCCTCATTCCTCAATCAGTCCGGTGTCTGTATCCGGTGTAGAAGGTAGTGGGTTCGATCCCTGGCCGAGTAGAACCAGAGACTTATACACTTCACAAATCCTGTTACTTCGACTAGTAGCAGTACTGGGTGCTAATGTGTCTGTCACACTACGACGACAAGGCCGACGACAGCCCAACGACTTGTCGTTTTGCTCTGTCGCCGGCTGTCGTCGGTTGTCGCTACGGTGTCGGTATGTTGTCGTTCGGGTGTCGCCGCGACACCTCCGCGACACCTCCACGACACCTCCAGTTTCTCCACTGTCGCCGGCTTGTCGCCGGGTTTTTGGGCATGTTGAAAAACCTCGACGACACCCGGCGACAGACGCTGTCATTCGGCTGTCGCTACGGTGTCGCTACGGTGTCGTTACGGTGTCGTCTTTGTCGTTAAGCTGTCGTTAAGCTGTCGTCGCTGTCGTTAAGCTGCTAGACTGCTTCCTAACAGGTCCGCCCCATATACCTAGGTCCGCCGCATAGTCTAAATGTTTGTACCGTCCCATTTCTTCAAATATCATATGGAGACTGCTTCCTAACAGGTCCGCCGCATAAACCTACATGTTTGCACCGTCCCATTCTTCATATTTCTCATGGAAACTGCTTCGTGTGTGTCTGTGTGTGTATCTGTGTCTGTGTGTGTGTCTCTTTGTCTGTGTCTGTGTGTGTCTCTGTATGTGTGTCTGTGTGTGTGTCTGTGTGTTGTGTCTCTGTGTCTGTGTGTGTGTCACACTCACTCTCACACTCACACTCACTATCACACTCATACTCACACTCACTATCACACTCACTATCACACTCACTATCACACCCACACTCACACTCACACTCCCATTTCTTCATATATCATATGGAGACTGCTTCCTAACAGGTCCGCCGCATCGTCTAACACACATGTTTGTACCGTCCCATTTCTTCATATATCATATGGAGACTGCTTCCTAACAGGTCCACTTGCTATCCGGACCGCACTTCGTCCACACCTCTCTCTATCACCTCTCTGCCGGCCGGACACCTCCTTGATATGTCTAAAAAGAGTTCCAGGAGGGGGTGCCTGCCGGCATTTTCACTTTCTACCCTTACTCTGTCCGTGTCTATGGCTCGCCGGATGGTCACCATAGGGCAGATAGGCACGGTCCTTTGACTCAACTCTCCTCATTTCTCTTTCCTAGATTCTGCCCATTCGATTTCTCCCAGGCTCACTTCTTCCCCTAACCAGGGTTGTTGTGTTCTTGGGTGGGGCCCTTGACCTATTACGATTTCTCTGTCTGGTTCTTGTTGCTGGAACGACCGCTGCTCCCACCTTTGCCCGCCTTCCTCGAACCCCTGCTGACCGGATGCAAGTGCTACACTACACTACACACACCATACAGCTCTACTACATACATACGGCACGGAGAGATCCGCTGCCACCCGGCGCCCCGTCGTCACTACGTCGTGAAGGATGTCCCAGCCTTCATAACACTTCCTCTAAGACCACTTCCTCCGCAGAAGACACGTCTTTAACCAAAGATTGGGCCGACCTATCGGAGCCTTTCTATAATGTTACAGTTCTGCAACCGGTAACCGTCGTAAGGTTACAAACAACCCACACCTACCTACCCTACCTAACAGGTCCGCCGCATAAACCTACATGTTTGCACCGTCCCATTCTTCATATTTCTCATGGAAACTGCTTCGTGTGTGTCTGTGTGTGTGTGTAGTGGTGTGTCTCTGTGTGTGTCTCTGTGTCTGTGTGTGTGTCTGTGTGTGTATCTGTGTCTGTGTGTGTGTCTCTTTGTCTCTCTGTGTGTGTCTGTGTGTGTGTCTCTGTGTTGTGTGTCTGTGTGTGTGTCACACTCACTCTCACACTCACACTCACACTCACTATCACACTCATACTCACACTCACTATCACACCCACACTCACACTCACACTCACACTCCCATTTCTTCATATATCATATGGAGACTGCTTCCTAACAGGTCCGCCGCATAGTCCAACATACATGTTTGTACCGTCCCATTTCTTCATATTTCTCATGAAGACTGCTTCCTAACAGGTCCGCCGCATAAACCTACATGTTTGCACCGTCCCATTCTTCATATTTCTCATGGAAACTGCTTCGTGTGTGTCTCTGTGTGTGTAGTGGTGTGTCTGTGTGTGTGTCTGTGTGTGGGTCTGTGTGTGTGTCTCTGTGTGTGTCTCTGTGTGTGTCTGTGTGTGTGTATCTGTGTCTGTGTGTGTGTCTCTTTGTCTGTGTGTGTGTCTCTGTATGTGTCTGTGGGTGTGTCTGTGTGTGTGTATCTGTGTGTTGTGTCTCTGTGTGTGTGTCTGTGTGTGTGTGTGTCTCTTTGTGTGCGATAAACCACACACACTCACACTCACATTCACACTCACTATCACACTCACTATCACACTCACTATCACACTCACACTCACACTCACTATCACACTCATACTCATTATCACACTCACTATCACACTCACTATCACACTCACACTCACTATCACACTCACTATCACACTCACTATCACACTCACACTCACTATCATGAGCCATGTTTGCACCGTCCCATTCTTCATATTTCTCATGAAGACTGCTTCCTAACAGGTCCGCCGCATAGTCTAACACACATGTTTGTACCGTCCCATTTCTTCATATATCATATGGAGACTGCTTCCTAACAGGTCCGCTGCATAAACCTACATGTTTGCACTGTCCCATTCTTCATATTTCTCATGAAGACTGCTTCAGGTCCGCAGCATAGTCTAGTCACTGTCGTGGCACTGTCGCGGCACTGTCGCGGCACTGTCGCGGCACTGTCGTGGCACTGTCGTCCGATTGTCGTCCAACTTGGCCCGAATTTGCATATGTCGTCGGGTTTTCACAAAATCCATGTCGCTGGGCTGTCGTCGCCGCTTGTCGTCGTAGTGTGACAGCCACATAACAGTAAAAGCATTTATAAGGCTGGGAATGGCTGGCTGAGTGTCGGGATAATGTGGCTGAGTGGGATATCGCGTCGTGGTTCCGGCGGTACTGTATGTAACCCAGGATGGGGCGTTATTGTACAACTGCCATTAGCACACACCATCACAATTGGCTCCAGATGTTGCTCGGACGTAAGACCCCAATCTTGTCTCCTCCCCACTTCTATGGCCGGTCTGGTGGTTTCAGCGGGTTCCCGTGCTCAGACATGTCCCTCGCTTCTGCGCATGCGTCAGAATCTAATAAGGATGGCCGTAATCGATTAACACTACCCGGGCGACTCGGGTCATCCGAGTCGTCAGAAATTCAAATAGAACACGGCGAGTGGAGTCGACAAATACACGTGCCATGTGCAAAAAAAGAATAACTTAGATTAATTAAATGGAAATATAGGTAAACTGGGCCATCATAAAATACTTTAAATCCTATTTTGCTGTAGTTTTATCGGTTATTAAAAAAAAAAAAGAAAGATTGTCCACCCGAGCGCGGAGAAGCGTATTCGATTATTCGACCCGAGTTTGTAGGATGTGCGCATGCGCCAATAAGTGGCTCAGGTGACCCGAGTTGATGCGAAATCCGCGCATGCGCAAAAGCAGCGCAGAAGCAACGGGACATGTCTGAGCACGGGAACCCGCTGAAACCACCACACCGGCCATCAAACCAGCGTGGAGTGAGACTCGGCAGGGAGAGGTCGGCTCATTCAACAGCTCTCCAAGCACACTGAATTGAAGGGGACCAGCTCACGGCAAACTCTGGGTGGAGAGAGAGTGTGTCCTGGTTCATGTTCAGTGCTTTGTCACGTGACCGAAATGTACACACAGCCAACCAGTGCAAGCCTTCTGTTTATTGTACTCATTCTATCATCTATGGGTATGTGTTGAGATACACATATGCATCATATATATTTAAAATATTTATATTATATATTATGTGGTGTATAACGAATTATGCGAGTATAAAGATATCTAAGGGAATTATTATCATTATTGTTATACTCTGTAAGACTAACACTCCTGTGGCCTCCTCGCCTACACTGGATGTAGAGCAGTTTCAGTCGCACTGGAGGATTTCACCACAAATTATATCAAATTACATCAATTTAAAATATGACCGTCCGCACAGGTCTGGAGGAGGTAGTCAGTCAGTCACCAGACACAGTTGGTATCAGGGTGGCCACGAGCCACTCACACGTGGCGCCGGTGTGGTGGTTTCAGCGTGTTCCCGTGCTCAGACGTGTCCCTCGCTTCTGCGCATGCGTCAGAATCTAGTAAACATGGCCATAATCGATTAACACGAACCGGGCGACTCGAGTCATCCGAATTTCAAATAGAACACGCGAGTGGAGTCGACAAATACACGTCCCGTGTGCAAAAAAAGAATAACTTAGATTAATGAAATGGAAATATAGGTAAACTGGGCCATGATACAATACTTTAAATCCTATTTTGCTGTACTTTTATCGGTTATTAAAAAAAAAAGAACAAACTGTCCACCCGAGCGTATTCGATTATTCAACCCGAGTTTGTAGGATGTGCGCATGCGCCAATAAGTGGCTGGGGTGACCCGAGTTGATGCGAAATCCGCGCATGCGCAGAAGCAACGGGACACGTCTGAGCACGGGAACACGCTGAAACCACCACACCGGTGTCAGGATAAAGGTGACTGAGTGCCATTTTGGATGGTGATGGTGATGGTTATGACAATGATGCCACTGATGATGCATGTGCTGGTGATGGCGAAGATGATGGATATGACTATGATGACAATGATGACAATGATGGTGCATGTGATGTTGATGACTATGGCAATGATGATAATGATGATGCAGGTGATGCTGATGGTGATGACGATGGCTCTGACAATGATGACAATGATGGTGCATGTGATGGTGATGACGATGGCTATGACTGATGACAATGATGACAATGATGACAATGATGACAATGATGACAATGATGACAATGATGACAATGATGACAATGATGACATTGATGACAATGATGACATTGATGGTGCAGGTGATGGTGCATGTGATGGTGATGACGTTGGCTATGACAATGATGACAATGATGGTGCATGTGAGGGTGGTGGCGATGATGATAATGGTGATGACAATGATGACAATAATCATATATGGTGATGGTGATAATAACAGTGGTGATGACACTGATGGTGGTGATGATGGTGATGATGATGGTGGTGGTGATGGTGATGATTAAAATGTCAAAGAGCCCTGATGAAAAAATTATCAGGAGCCATTCTAAGACGCATAATATGACATGCTTCCCGTGACTGATTGGTATCGTTGGGAAGCAGCACTACAAAGCTACCACCAGCAGCCGCGCGCATTGCTGCCCACAGACTGCACCATTATACTAATACTATACTGCCTCAGATAAACCTTAAATCAACCTACATATCACATTATCAGTGAGTTTAGTTCTCTAACAAGTCGTTGCTACCTTGCTCTGAAAAAAAAACCGAACTACCGCCGATGGATAGGGTAGTGTACACGGATCTGAGAGAGAAAGACAGAGAGACAGAGACAGACAGAGAGAGACAGACAGAGAGAGACAGACAGGGACAGCCAGATATACAGACAGGCAGAGAGAGGTAAATACATACAGACAGACCAACAGAGACAGACAGAGACAGACAGAGATAGGGCCTACAGATATACAGGCATACATATATACAGACAGACACACAGATACACATAAAGAGACAGAAGGAGACAGAAAGAGACAGGGACACATATATACACTAAGAGAGATTGGGAGAGCCAGAGAGACAGGGAGATAGAGAGCCAGCAAGACAGACAGAGGCAGACAGAGACAGACAGAGGCAGACAGAAACAGACGGAGACAGACAGAGGCAGACAGAAACAGACAGAGACAGACAGAGACAGACAGACACAGACAGACACAGACAGACACAGACACAGACAGACACAGACATGCAGAGACATACAGATACCTACACAGACAAACATAGGCAGACAGATACATACAGAGACAGTCAGAGACATACAGAGACATACAGAGACATACAGAGGCAGACAGAGGCAGACAGAGACATGCAGATACAGACAGAGACATGCAGATACATACAGAGACATACAGAGACATACAGAGACAGACAGAGACATACAGAGACAGACAGACACACAGAGATATAGACAGAGAGGCCGAGAGAGAGACAGACAGACAGACAGACAGCGAGACAAGGGTCGGCGATCCGTTAGTGCGCCGGGCCGACCCCTGCCGGGGTCACGGTGATAAGGGAGTGATGGTGCGACCTCTGGTGGCCGCCTCCCACTCTTTGTACGTGTTTTCTTTGCGCTTCGATTTATCGCGGCCCATATCGAGATGCGCATGCGCAGGGCGGGCTGGGGGGGATCTGAGCCCGGCGACGAGTAATTGTAGGCACACGTGTTGCTTTAAGCGCGGGTCCATTTCGCTGCGCTTTTTGTGTGTGTGTGTGTGTTTGGGTTGGTGTGTGTGTGTTTGTGTGTGTGTGTGTGGTTGTGTGTGTGTGTGTGCTTTTTTTTGTCAGGTATGTGTGTAAGGAGTTTTCTTGGAAACGCCAGCCAGCCCTCCGCGATTTGGTGGATTAGTTTCGTATATTTGTTTTATATTCTAAAATGTATTTTATTCGTCGAATAATATATCTCTAGTCAGAGCCCAACAGTACAATTCATTGATACATAAATGACACGATCAGTTGTAATACTAATAATAACTGTAGTAATACTAATGTTAAAGTTGCATAGTCTGATGGTTTTGAGTTTCTGTCATTTAAAAAAAAAGATGAATATATTAGGTTGATCGTTATTATCTACCTTACTTTAGTTTGATGTGACTTTCAAACAAAAGTTTTAATTGGCTAACATTTGAGATATTTGAAGTGCAAATATCCAAATTAATTTTGACATGCATACCATAACTCCGACATCATAGGATTTTGCAGTAACAGGTTCTATTACTAGATTGGCTCGGTATTCCATTCTATGTGGTGACAAATATTTGATAAGTGCACCAGCATCTAACTAAGTTAGATATGTAGAATCAGATTTAGATTAGTGTTTTTGTTTTGAAAATGTGATGCTTTCATCGAAATATGCAGCTTTAAGAAAATTTGTGTTTAATTGTTGATTATTGCTGTTTGTTGGGGTCTTTTATGGTGTGGTTATGTGTGGTTATGTGTGGTGATGTGTGGTTATGTGTGGTTATGTGTGGTTATGTGTGGTGATGTGTGGTGATGTGTGGTGATGTGTGGTGATGTGTGGTTATGTGTGGTCATGTGTGGTCATGTGTGGTTATATGTTGTGATGTGTGGTTATGGTGTGGTTATGTGTGGTTATGTGTGTGTGTTGGGGAGATTGTGTGCATGATGTGCTGGTGGGGTGCTTGTTAAAGGTTACATAAACCAATGGTTTTGAGTTTCCGCGGTAATCTTTTAATGTAACTATATAAGGCTGATCGCTATAATCTATTTTATTTTTGTTTTAAGGGAATTTGATCTTGAAGGGTTAGACTTTAAGCTATTTGAAGTGAACACGTGCAAACATATGCTGAAATGCTGTACATAGGCTTTGTCGAAGAGAGAAAAAGAGAGAAAGACAGAGAAAGAGAGAAAGAGAGACAGACAGAGAGACAGGAGATACAGAGAAATACAGAGAAAAGAGACAGAGGTAGACAGGAAAAGACAGAGAGAGACAGGGAAGAGAAAGGGAATAAACAAGGAAGCGAACGGGAAGCATAGAGAGATATAGACAGACATAGAGGCATAAAGAGACACAGAGACAGAGAGAGACAGAGAAGAGACAGAGAAGAGACAGATGAGAGACAGGGAGAGAATGGGAAGATACGGGGAAGAGACAAGGAAACATACAGATATATAGAGACAGAGAGACAGAGAGAGACAGAGAGACAAAGATACATAGATAGAGACCAAAGAGGCAGACAGAGTTACATGAGAGACAGAGAAATACATAGAAAAGAGACAGAAAGAGACAGAGAATCAGTGAAGAGAAAGGGAATAAACAGGGAGGAGAGGGAACCATAACAGCGATAGAGACAGAGAAAAGAGAGCGAGGAGAGAGATACAGGAAAGAGACAGGGAGGAGGCAGGGAAGAGAAAGGGACGCATAGAGAGATATAGAGTGACATAAATACGGAGACAGAGAGACAGAAAGAGACAGAGATAGACAGAGAGGGGCAGAGAAACACAGAGAGAGACAGAGAGACAGATATATATATATATATAGATAGACAGAGAGACAGAGAGAGACGGAGGGAGACGGAGAGAGACAGATATAGACAGAGAAAGACAGAGAGAGAGACAGAGAAGAGACGGGGAAGAGACAGAGAAGAGACATAAGGGACAGACAGAAGTGGTAAGAGGAATCTACTCTGAGTGCGGGGATGTGGAGTTAGGAGTGTGTGTGTGGGGTGGGGGGTAGGGGAGGGGGGGTCAGCATGATGAATAATGTTAGCTAATGAAAAAACAACAGGCGAAGTGATAGCTGATCCGGGGCTGGAATGTGGCGCCATATACAATGTAATAAGGAATTCCCACGGTGTTGGCGGCTCCTCCTGTACCCTACAGTTCCCACATGCTCCTCCCGGTGGTGTCGATTCCTAATGTGGCAAGTGGTAGGTGTGGATGGGGTGGGGGTGTTTGAGGCGGGGAGTGGTGGGGGGGTACCTGGGGGGTCTTCATTCACCTGGACTAGGTGAAGAACACACCTCCACCCCACAACCCCCCACCCTTACACCCACCCCTACACACCCAGACCTTCTCAGTGTACCCTCCACCCTTGGTCGTAATGCTTGCATTGCGTTTGATTCATGGCGGCGTAAGACCCCACCCCCTCCTCCTTGTGTGTCATCCCTTCCCACCTTATAACGCGGCCCTCCGCTGCCTCCAGCCACTTTGCCTGCTGCCTCCTCCAGCTGCACTCACTTTTTTGTTTGGCCTACTCCTCCACAAGTTACCATGCCGTCTATCGCCCGAGGCCAAGGTCGTGCCACCGGCCACCGCAGCGCCAGGAGAGCACCGGACACCACCATCCTGGTACCACGCCTCCACGAAGTCCTTCTCCACATGCCGCGCCTCCGAGGCCGCAGAGATGGTATTTACGTGGATCGGAGATGGTAGGCTCCCCGACGGCTGGCACGAACCAGTGGCTATTAACGCCAACCGCTTGCAAGCCCTCACCCTCGCCATAACGACTGCGGCGGGCTCAACCTCCACCTCCCGAGTCACCAAGTCGGCCCGCAGCAAGAGCCAGACCCGCGCCTCGCAGGCCGACGCGTGCACCCCATACACCAGGGAGACCAGGCCATCAGGCAGCGTCATGCCTGTGCGTATTGCACCAACGTGAGGCAGATCCTCACGACTCAGTGAGGCGGTGCGCTACACGAAAAAGCTTCAGGGAGGAGGCCTGCTGTGACCTGCGCTGGTTCACCCTGAATGGCCGCGCCTCCAATGGCCTCCACCTCCTCCACGAACCTGAGGTGAGGAACCTCGACATTGACTGCGACTCCTGCCTCATGGGGGCGGGGCTTTCTCGCCCACCGCCTGCTACTCTCAGGCCTACACTGCTTCCCCAGCATCCACAAGCTTGAGGCTGTCAACCTGATGGTTTACCTCCAGGCCCGCCTTCCCAAGGACGTCGCGGGCACCACTGTGGTTGTCAACACATACAACATTGCCTCGGCCACCGCCCTCAAATCCGGCCGTGCTCACGACCCCCCCACCCTTGGGACTTGCGACCGGGGGTTCTGGCTCCACGCTGCGGTGGCCTCGTTCACCATCTGCATCGTGCATAAGGCTAGCACCTCCCTCGTCCTGGCCGACGCCCTCAGCCGGGCCCACGTCCTCGGGTCCCTGGGCTGAGGTCGCTCGCCTCGGATTGTCCTATGTGACTCCATGCCACGACGACTTCCCCTACAACCCTGGCCTCTGATTGCAGGTTTCCCCGCCCTGGAAGTGGCCGTGGTGGATGGCCACCGGATCACCTCCCTCACACCCTCCACCTGGAGGAACAGACATCGGCAGGCCGAGGCCTACGTCACCTATATGCAAGCCCACAACCTCGACACCCTCCACTTCTCCGACTTCGAGGTGGCGGCCTACAGCGCCTCCCTCTACACCACCGCCATCACGCCCGCCGCCATTAGGAATGCCAAGCCTGCTGTCGTCCTCCGTGGGGGAGTGGGGCGGCCCCACACCATCTCACGCGGTGACGTCGCGCTGGCCCCGGGCGGCCCCCGCCTGACCCTCTGGGGCACCAAGACCCTCTTTGTGCCAGCTTCCCCAGGCTCCACGCTCTGCCCTGTCGTTGCTTGGTCGGTGGCCGTCACCCTTGTTCTGGCTGCCCTCGATGACCCTGCGTTCATCATGCCCACGGGCCGGCGGCTCGACCCTCGGACCCTCAGCAAATATGATCCTATATGCGGCCCTCCGCACCCTCTCGGTGCTGGCCTCAGACTCCTTCACCCCCCACAGCCTCCACCGCGGTGCGGCCCAGGCCTGCCACCACGCCGGAGTCCCCGTCTAGGACATCAAGGCCCAGGGGACCTGGTCCTCTGACGCGGTGTTCGCTTACCTACCCAGACTCGCTCCCCCTGGCGACCCTCGAGCCCTGTTCTCCCTTTTGGTGGAGGGGTCTTCTGGTCTGTCCCCATCCAAGTGACTCTCGCCCCCTGATGACCATGCCTATATCCGGCTGGTCCTGACATTTTGACTTGACATTGACCTGGACATTTCTCTTAGCATTTACGTTTATCATTGTCATTGCCTTAAACATGTTACTTGACATTTACCCTTGTAATTGATCTGACTTATTGTATTGCTTCTCATTTTATCCTGGTATAAAATGTTTTTTCTCCATGCTTGCCTCTGTCCTTCCTTTGTCGCGTATCACAGTCACACCCACACTCCACATCCACCACAAACCCAGACCTACTCAGTATAACCTCTACCTTTACACATGCATCCACACACACCCCACACCGTATACACAGACCTAAATGGAATACGCACCACCCTTACACTCACCCCCACACCCACACACACCCCACACCGTATACACAGACCTACATGGAATACGCACCACCCTTACACTCACACCCACACCCACACACACCCCACACCGTATACGCAGACCTACATGGAGTACTCACCACCCTTACGCTCACACCCACACCCACACACACCCCACACCGTATACACAGACCTACATGGAGTACTCACCACCCTTACACTCACACCCACACCCACACACACCCCACACCATATACCCAGACCTACATGGAGTACTCACCACCCTTATGGCCCTGTCACACTACGACGTAACGACATCAACGTAGGGAGAATGTGAAAAACGTTGAACTTCTCAGCGTAGTATGCAAATTTGGGCACAAGTTGAACGTGGATGCAGCTTAGTGGATGAGAGAGTAACAGTGGTAAAGCGTAGTGATAGCGTCATTCAACGAGAGAGGACAACGTAATTACGCTCAGGGAACGTTATGTACGTTATTCCATCACCAGATCTATGTTGCTTTACGTTACCCTACGTTATTTACGTCATGAAATGGTGGCAAAAGGGTAAACATACGTTGAACGTACATTCTCCTGACGTTCTCCTGACGTTATCCTGATGTTCCCATTACGCCGCGTGGACGTTTCCACTGGGTTTAATGTGGGTCAATGTAGTGGAACGTAGTTGAACGTAGTGAGCAGTGTTTGACTAATGTCCGTTTAACATCATTGATGTTCGCCGAACATGTACGTTCGACATCAGTCTGACGTCATCATAACGTAACCCAAGATACGTCAACATAATGATGAAACATGATCACGTCAGCCTTACGTTTGCTCGTTACGTCGTAGTGTGACAGGGGTATTACACTCACACCCACACCCACACACCCCACACCGTGTACACAGACCTACATGGAGTACTCACCACCCTTACACTCACCCCCACATCCACACACACCCCACACCGTATACACAGACATACATGGAGTACTCACCACCCTTACACTCACCCCCACACCCACACACACCCCACACCGTATACACAGACATACATGGAGTACTCACCACCCTTACACTCACCCCCACACCCACACACACCCCACACCGTATACACAGACATACATGGAGTACTCACCACCCTTACACTCACCCCCACACCCACACACACCCCACACCGTATACACAGACATACATGGAGTACTCACCACCCTTACACTCACCCCCACACCCACACACACCCCACACCGTATACACAGACATACATGGAGTACTCACCACCCTTACACTCACCCCCACACCCACACACACCCCACACCGTATACACAGACATACATGGAGTACTCACCACCCTTACACTCACCCCCACACCCACACACACCCCACACCATATACACAGACCTACATGGAGTACTCACCACCCTTACACTCACCCCCACACCCACACACACCCCACACCATATACACAGACCTACATGGAGTACTCACCACCCTTACACACACCCACACACACCCACACCGTATACACAGACATACATGGAGTACTCACCACTCTTACACTCACCCCCACACCCACACACACCCCACACCGTATACACAGACATACATGGAGTACTCACCACCCTTACACACACACCCACACACCCACACACACACATCCTCACACTCCCAGAACTACATGGAATACCTTCCTTCCACCTTTCCACCCACACCTCACAAATTCTACAGTGGTACCACCGCATCCCCCTCCCCACACATCATCCCACCACCACCACCCACATCACCACGCCACCACCCACATCACCGCGCCACCACCCACATCACCACACCACCAACAACATCACCACCCCACCACTCACATCACCACCCCACTACATTAACACACCACCACACCACCACACCACCCCAGCAACACACCAACACACCACCACACCGACACACCAACACAGCAGCATACCAGCACACCAACACACACCACACCACCACACACCCTCATCTCCACCCACGCAGAGACCACTGGGTTACAGTCGTATTGCCCCCCGGGGCCCGACCCTCACCCCTCACCCCGACCCGCCACTGGCAACCTGCGACCCGCCCCACGCTGCTCAACCCTTCCCGACGCCTTCCCGACGCAGCGGATCGGGACCAGTGTATGCAGGTTGCCTACTGTAGTTTGACAACATTATGTATATATATATACTATATAATATATATATATCATATTTAGTATATATGTATATGTGCTGTATAACCCATTATGATAATATAAACTAGGACACTGACCCTCACAGTTGAAGGACCTGTGGGCGTTGTAACCAAGAACATCCGCATTTGTTTCCCCCGGTATAATATATTTGCAGACAGAGACTGAGAAAGTAGGAGAAAGTACAGAAGTAGTTCCTCGCCGAGCCGCGGCGCCACCGGGCGATTGGTCAGGCCTGCGTCTGTGCGGTCACTTCCGGCCAGAATTTAAACATCATGATTTCGATTTCGATTAACAATGTTATTAGATCTGCGTTGCACGCTATTATTCCCTATGCACCCCCCCCCCCCCACACCCCCCACCACACACACACACACAAACATATGCTACCAGGTCTGACCCCGATACCACGGATGCCGACCCTGCGTGCCCTCTGGCGGCGACCTGGTCCTACCCCCTGCTCAGTGTGTTATCAGGGATGACTGGGCTCAACAGGTGAAGGGTCCCCCCCACCCACCTCCCCCTCCCCCTCCCCACTCCCCCTCCCCATCTCTACCTACTCTACCCCAACCCACCACCCTCCCCCTCCCCATCTCTACCTACTCTACCCCCCACCTCCCCCTCCCCCCTCCCCGTCTCTACCTACTCTACCCCCACCAACCCACCCCCTACCCCCTCCCCGTCTCTACCTACTCTACCCCCCATCTCCCCCTCACCGTCTCTACCTACTCTACCTACCCACCCCACCACCCCCCTTCCCCCTCCACATCTCTACCTACTCTACCCCACCCACCCACCCACCCACCTACCTGCCCCCTCCCCATCTCTACCTACTATACCCCCCTCCCCATCTCTACCTACTCTACCACCCACCTCCTCCCCCCTCCCCGTCTCTACCTACTCTATCCCCCCACCCACCCACCTCCCCCCTTTCCACCTCTACCTACTCTACCCCCCTCCCCATCTCTACTACTCTACCCCCACCTCCCCCTCCCCCCCTCCCCGTCTCTACCTACTCTAACACCCACCCACCCCCCTCCCCCCTCCCAGTCCTACCATACCTCTAACCCCCTCACCCCTCCCCTCCCCCCCGCCTCCCCCCCGTCTCTACCTACTCTACCCACTCACCTACTCAACCATCCCTCCCACCTCCCCCTCCCAGTCTCTAACCATACCTAAACCCCCCCCCCTTCCCCCCCACCTCCCCTCCCCGTCTCTACCTCCACCTCCTCTACCATCCCTCCCACGCTGCGCACGCTCCTATCTGGCGGTTCCTATAATCTACACCAGGCGGCGCCCCGCTTAGCCTGCCCGCCATTTTCTGACGTCACCAGCACCCCACCCTACCGGCGGACGGCCAAACGACCATACGTCACGGCCTCACGAGGGTGACGTCATGAGGTGACGTGTGACTCGCGGATCTCCCTCACTAACGGCCCCGACCTTCATGTCGCGCCGTCATCACGTCACGCCGTCACCTTTTCGCGTCATGGAATCACGTCACGTCTTCTCGTCATCACGTCGTCACATCACTAGGTACATGCGGTCACGGTATCACGTCACGTTATCACGTCACGCTATCACCTTTTCACGTTACGTCACACCGTCATGTAATCACATCACGTTACCACCTACATGCTGTCACGTCACGTTTTAACCTCACGTCATCACGTCACGTCTTCTCGTCATCACGCCACACCATCACGTCACGTCATAACGTCACATAGGTTAGTCACGTTATCATGTCACGTCATCACGTGACGTCGTTGCGTCAGGTCGTCTCGTGACAAAGCCCTAAAAAGCCATTCACCACATCTCGCCAACTCTCGACAATTCTCGGTAGATTCCATCATCTCTCACCGCCTCTCCATCTTTCACAATCTCTCACCATCTCTCGTCATCTGAAATATACCCAAAAACATCCTTCAGCGGGAGTGAGGCTTCTCGTATCCATGAGGGACGCCGAGAACCGGTGGTGGCGCCACCGGTCGAGCATGAAGCATTGGAGGCAGAACTGGAATAATTGGTACAATATAATCATAATAACAATTCCCTCCCATGCCTTATATCACACACACACTCACATACTGTATATATATATACATATACCTATATATTATATATATATTATATATATTATATATATATTATATATATTATATATTATATATATTATATATCTATGATATATATATTATATACATATTTTATATATATATATTATATATATATTATATTTATATATAATATATATATCTTTTATATATCTCTCTAAATCGACCGACCATCCTTTAAGTGGTCCATTTAGGGAGGTGGTCGGTTTAGGGAGTTAGAATATCCTTACAATGGTATTGTTGGGACCCAAATAAAGCGATCAATATAGTGGAGTGGTTAATCTGTGGAGGTGGTCGGTTAGAGAGGTTTTACTGTATATCTAATTGTGTAATATATCATTCAGCTATATTATGTTGCCAACGCCTGGTCTGTAACTATGGTTTAATGTTACTTAAATCGCCATGAGTGAGATAATTATGACGTCACTGCACAATTCTACACGACTTATATTGCAATAGGTCTGTGTTCTCAAACATGGGTGGGTCGGGGTGGTGGTGTGTGTGGGAAGGAGCCTTGGCACTGTATGCTTTCGCGAGCAATTTAACGCCATTAATATTAATAAGCACTTGTAGAGCGGTACCATATAAGTGGATTACATACGTGTAATGTGTACATAGGTGGGGGCTTAAATAATAATATATATATATATATACATATATATACATGTATACATATATATGATTATAGGGGCTTTTGCGAGGATAAATAAAATAAGCTTTATTAATCTATATAATCTTACCTGATTTATACATTTAAGCTGCCATAATCCGATGAAAACATCAAATTTTAAAATAAGGACACTTATCTAGATTAGTTCTACATTTGTACCTTTGATACTGGTGGATTTATTAAACATTTGTCGCTGCATGGAAGTGACTACTAAGTCAATCTAATAGTAATACTAATAGAACCTATCACTACTGAAGCCAAGGGAGAGCCTTCTCCCGAATGCATTGGTTGTCAGTCACCACTGACGCCCAAACACATTTGATTAAACTGCGTAAATTGTATAGCCTTGCGCCAACTATTTTACAATGCAAGCACCCTGCATGATCTTTTGACTAATGTAAGACAAGAAGCAATCCTAGCTTTCTTGAGGGCGGCAGGACTATACTGCTTGGTATAGTTCATTAAAACAATTTCACCAATTTATTTGGTATTTCACCTGGCTTCAAATTTGTTGCCATTATAATTGTGAGCCTTTGACTTCAAAAGTATCTTGGGACACTATATGCTTTTACATTCTCTATGAAAGTGAGAACCTGATAATGATATGGCAGAATAAGAGCTGAACAATTCTCGCTCTGATTAAAGCCCCATTCACACTGGCCCGTTAAGTCGCCTCAACTAGTTCGCCTCCTATAGTTCGCCTCAAATTGGTCGTGTGGACACTACGCTGAGGCGACTTAAGCCTGAGTCGCCTCATCTAGTTCGCTTCAACTAAACCACCTCGCGAGGTACTTTAGAAGAACCGAACTAACTTAAGTCGGCCCATCTAGCTTGTGTGGATGGTAGCGGTTTACTTGAAGCGGATTAAGCACGTCACACTATATAATATAATTTGGTCTATGAACCGGCTAGAGGTGCACACATATTTTTTTCATCATATATTTTTAGGGTTTCACTGCCCAGCAGAAGTTTTGATCATTCCAAAACAATACGATTCAGTCCATACATATCTAGGTCGAACCCACACTCTCTCATGGCGACGTCAACTAACCGAAACTGGCGCTGGTTAGTATGGACTTGCTCATGCGCAGAGATCGATTTCCGCCTTAAACCACCCCAAGTACTGCTTGTGTGGACAGGATGCCTAGTTTGCCTCCTCTAGTTCGCCTTATCTAGTTCGGCCTAAAGTTGTGCTGTGTGAATGGGGCTTATGGCCTTTGCTCCTGACACGGCATTAATGGGGCTGTCACACTATGACGTATCGCACTAGTGTAACCCGACGTAGGTGAAGTTTGGCCATTATGTTGAGATACGTCGCGGAACGTCGAGATATGTAACGCGTTCGTTAAGCCTACATCGATGTACATTGAGATACGTCAAGTTACGGTGAGATACAGTGACACACGTCAAGGTTTTGGACATACCCAAAACTTTCGACATAGCTCGACGTACCAGCCGTCACGTTAGATTACATTGGGCTTATGTTGCGCTCATGTTAGCCTTATGTCAAGATATGTTAGACGTTCGTAAAGCCTACGTCAGTCTATGTTGAGCTACCTTGACCTAGACTGATGGAGAGCTGGGAGGAACGTGCAGCCTGCGCGCTGCCAACATGCTGTTAATGTATCTCGAGATAGGTCTAACGTGTCTCTGACATGTGTCTAACATTAGTCTAACCTAAGTCCAACGTGTCTTGACGTAGTCGACGTAGTTGACGAATGGCTGGCGCGCGGGTAACGTATGTAATGTTCGCCAACGTTCGCCCCTATGACCATGTATTACTCACGGACTACCCCAGGATGAGTCCCACATTTCAGGCTATCACCCGGGGGTTGTCCAGGGCTCGTCCGGGGGTTGTCCTGGGCTCATGTGGGTTGTCCGGGGGTTGTCTGGGTCTCATCCGTGGTGATCTGGGCTTGTAGTCTGTGGCTCGTCTGACTAGGTGTGAGAGCAAGGCATAGATAACGATTTTATCTGGGCCTGTCCAGGACATTCCGGGGGAGTTGTCCGAGGGTGGTCTGGCTAAAATTCCGGGGCTCATCTGGGTAGGTGTGACTTGGGCTTTAGCAACGCTTCACAAGGGTACTGAACAGCAATAACTAACTATATGTGAGTTTGTGTGTGTCTGTGTGAATGCATATGTGTGTGTGTGTGAGGGCGGGTGGATTTGAAAAGTGAGATCCTGAGACAAAATGGCAGATTCCTATGCACAACATGGCCTGTGTTTGAATGTGTGTGTGTGAGTGTGTGTGTGTGTGAGGTAAACCCCATATGTGCGCGCGCACCTATGATTAATAGCCGACCTTCCTGGGTATGTGTTTTTTTTTAAAGGTTTTAAAGCTTTTTTTGCTTGTTTTAAAGCAAGATTGATTAGTTTTCATTTCGCCCAGTAGCGAGGTGCTGAGTCATGCACGAGCCGTGTCGACATGTTGGAACCTCGTCATCCTGACACCCGCACACCGGGACAGTTACAGGAGAACAGAGAGGGGGAACTTACAGGAGGACAGGCCGGGTAAGTTACAGGAGGACATCCGGGGAAATTTACAGGACAGCCGGGGAAACTTACAGGACAGGCCGATAAATGTACAGGACAGGTCGGGGAAGTTACAGGACAGCCAGGGAAACTTACAGGACAGTCGGGAAACTTATAGGAGAACAGCCACGGAAAACTACAGGAAGACAGGCTGGGAAACTTACAGTAGGACTTGTCGGTAAACTTACAGGACAGGACCTTATAAATTATAAGGACAGGTCAGGAAACTTACAGGAGGACATGTCGGGAAGCTTACAGGACAGGTCGGGAAAGTTACAGGATCACAGGTCAGAACACTTAGAGGACAGATCTGGAAGCTTACAGGAGATCTTGGGAAACTTACAGGACAGGCCGAGAAACTTACATGATGGATCGGGAAACTTACCTCAACGGACTGGGAAACTGACAGGACAGACTGGGAAAGTTACAGGACAGACCGGGAAACTTAGAGGGCAGGCCGAGAAACTTACAAAAGTTACAGGACTTACAGGAGGATAATCGCAGAAACTTACAGGAAGACACCCCAGAGAGGTTACAGGAGTACAGATTAGGAAACTTCCCGAAGCACAGCGCGGAACGTACAGGAACACAAGCAGGATAGCTTACAGGAGCACAGGCCGTGAAACTTACAGAAGTACAAGAGGGAAACTTACAGGAGCACAACCCTTGAAACTGACATAAACACAAGCAGGGAAACTTATAGGAGCACAGTCCGTGAAACTTAGAGAAATACAAGCAGGACAACTTACAGGAGCACAACTCGTGTAATTTAGAGGACAGCCCGTGAAACTACCAGGAGCACAACCCCTGAAACTTACAGGAGCACAGCCTGAAACTTACAGGAGCACAACCCGTGAAACTTACAGGAGCACAACCTGTGAAATTTACAGAAGCACAGCCTGTGAAACTTACAGAAATACAACCTGTGAAACTTACAGGAGCACATCCCGTGAAACTTACAGGAGCACACACCGTGAAACTTACAGGAGCACACGCCGTGAAAGTTACAGGAGCACAGCCCGTGAAACTTACAGGAGCACACGCAGGGAAACGTATATGAGAACGGTCTTGGACACTTACAAAGTTACACGAACACAGCTTGGA
The DNA here is from genome assembly GCA_030323885.1 of Branchipolynoe longqiensis. NCBI lineage: Eukaryota > Metazoa > Annelida > Polychaeta > Phyllodocida > Polynoidae > Branchipolynoe > Branchipolynoe longqiensis. The sequence continues at coordinate 351,876 of CM059188.1, forward strand.
AAACTTACACAAGAGCACAGGCCGGGAAACTTACACAAGAGCACAGGCCGGGAAACATACACAAGAGCACAGGCCGGGAAACCTACACAAAAGCACAGGCCGGGAAACCTACACAAGAGCACAGGCCGTGAAACTTACACACGAGCACAGGCCGGGAAACTTACACACGAGCACAGGCCGGGAAACTTACACAAGAGCACAGGCCGGGAAACTTACACAAGAGCACAGGCCGGGAAACTTACACACGAGCACAGGCCGGGAAACTTACACAAGAGCACAGGCCGGGAAACTTACACACGAGCACAGGCCGGGAAACTTACACACGAGCACAGGCCGGGAAACTTAAAGCGACAGGCGGGAAACTTACACAAGAGCACAGGCCGGGAAACTTACACACGAGCACAGGCCGGGAAACTTACACAAGAGCACAGGCCAGGAAACTTACACAAGAGCACAGGCCGGGAAACTTACACAAGAGCACAGGCTGGGAAACTTACACAAGAGCACAGGCCGGGAAACTTACACACGAGCACAGGCCGGGAAACTTACACAAGAGCACAGGCCGGGAAACTTACACACAAGCACAGGCTGGGAAACTTACACAAAAGCACAGGCCGGGAAACCTACACAAGAGCACAGGCTGGGAAACTTACACATGAGCACAGGCCGGGAAACTTACACAAGAGCACAGGCCGGGAAACTTACACACGAGCACAGGCTGGGAAACTTACACAAAAGCACAGGCTGGGAAACTTACACAAGAGCACAGGTGGGGAAACTTACACAAGAGCACAGGCCGGGAAACTTACACACGAGCACAGGCCGGGAAACTTACACAAAAGCACAGGCCGGGAAACCTACACAAGAGCACAGGCCGGGAAACTTACACAAGAGCACAGGCCGGGAAACTTACACAAAAGCACAGGCCGGGAAACCTACACATGAGCACAGGCCGGGAAACTTACACACGAGCACTGGCCGGGAAACTTACACACGAGCACAGGCCGGGAAACCTACACAAGAGCACAGGCCGGGAAACTTACACATGAGCACAGGCTGGGAAACTTACACACGAGCACAGGCTGGGAAACTTACACAAGAGCACAGGCCGGGAAACTTACACAAGAGCACAGGCCGGGAAACTTACACAAGAGCACAGGCCGGGAAACCTACACAAGAGCACAGGCCGGGAAACTTACACATGAGCACAGGCTGGGAAACTTACACAAGAGCACAGGCCGGGAAACTTACACAAGAGCACAGGCCGGGAAACTTACACAAGAGCACATGCCGGGAAACTTACACACGAGCACAGGCCGCGAAACCTACACAAGAGCACAGGCCGGGAAACTTACATACGAGCACAGGCCGGGAAACTTACACAAGAGCACAGGCCGGGAAACTTACACACGAGCACAGGCCGGGAAACTTACACAAGAGCACAGGCTGGGAAACTTACACAAGAGCACAGGCCGGGAAACTTACACAAGAGCACAGGCCGGGAAACTTACACAAGAGCACAGGCCGGGAAACTTACACACGAGCACAGGCCGGGAAACTTACACAAGAGCACAGGCCGGGAAACTTACACAAGAGCACAGGCTTAATCAACTAATGTAACCCCTCACCCCCCACCCCCCGAAAAAATAGTAAAAAATGTGGACAACGCTGTTGTCTCTGATACATTTTTTTAAAGCAGCGCCGCGGTGCGACAACGGGCGGTATCAGACAGGACTCGCGGAGCCCTCCTACCGGTTTGTACTTGGAGCCAGTCAGCGACAAAACCCGCCCCCAGGGCCCGTATGCATGGAGCGGCGTTAACGGCGTGTGGTGTTATACCTCTAACTCCGGGTACCTATCTCCGGTTATCGGCGTCGTAGAGAACTATGTCAAGCCGTATGCATGGGCGCTTAAACGGTGAGTGTTAGCTAAACGTGAATGTATTTATAGATTTGGGAAACCCCTCTGCGTTTGTAGCCATATCTTAGGCTCAAATCTATTCAATGCGACCATATTTAACAGAATTACATACGCAATAAGTGAAATTTTATCAATTTAACCTTAAATTCGAAGCGTTATTAAGGCTACCACCGCATTGGCGGCGATATCAATAGTTATATTTTCGAATCGATGAACGTACAGTAAGCAAACCGCCGCCGCCGCCGTTTTCCATAGCAGGCATAGCGAGTGCATTAGGCCCAAATCTATTCAATGCTGACATATTTAACAGAATTAGATACGCAATAAGTAACATTTGATGAAATTAACCCTAAATTCGAAGCAACATTAACGCTGCCGCCATAAAGGCGGCGATATTACCAGTCACATCCTCGAATCGACGAACGTAAAGTAAACAAACCGCCGCCGCTGCCAGTATGGAAAGTGACGTCAATGCAACGGCGGCGACGATTTGTTTACTTTACGTTCGTCGATTCGAAAATATAACCATTAATATCGCCGCCGTTACGGCGGCAGCATTAATATCGCTTCGTTTTTAGGGTTAATTTGCTTAAATTTCACTTATTGCGTATGTAATTCTGTTAAATATGATAGCATTGAGTAGATTTGGGTTCCATCCTGCCACTAACCTAACACTAGCACCGCTTTAAACCTGCTGTGGGCTGGGGTTAAATTCTCCGACTTTAGACGTCCGGTGTTTGCCTATCACTGCTCCATGCATAGAAAATTTTCCCCGCTAAACCAGAAATCCCGCGCTACCCACGGTTTGGCTCACTATTACCGCCCCATGCATATGGCCCCTGCTGTCTGTTTATTCACCTTCAGCCATCCCTTAACCCCCCCCCCCCCCCCCCCCCCCATACACACACTAACGCGCCCTGTACTAACGAAGCCCTCCCTTATCGGGCGGGTCGTCCCCCGGTCCATCAGCGCCCCGATTAGCGCCCCCTACCGGGCGGCCCCTGTACGGCCCGCCAGGGGGCGCCTTATCAGCGGGAGGAGCTGCTCACCGGCACCGATGTGTGAGCAGATAGGAGCAGATATGAGCAGATAGCGACAGATAGGGCGGGCCGCGCTACAAGATACGCAATGTCTGTCTCGCCAATGGCGTGTCGCTGGTACCTTATGGGGCTGATGAAGTATGTGTGGGTGTGGGTGTGGGTGTGGGTGTGGGTGTGGGTGTGGGTTTGGGTGTGGGTGAGGGTGTGGGTTTGGGTGTGGGTGAGGGTGAGGGTGGGGAGGGGGTGGGAGTTGTGAGTCTGGGTCTGGAGCAGGGAGGGGTTTGTGTGTGTTGATTCTGTTTGGTTGTTGTTTTATGTCCTAGCAACATCTAAGGTAATATCAGGATGGATACCGACTTGTGACAGTGCACATTCATGGTCAGTTCATAGTGCTACGGGAGACCAGACCTTCTGTACGGAAAGCCTGCGACCTACCGATTCGATAACGGCGTCCACCGCTTGCGCGTGTTTGGGGGAGACGGGGTGGGGTGGTGGTAAAGGGAGTGGCTATAGGAGTCGATACCCTCAAAACTCGCGGTTAAGTCAATCTTTTGAGTTAAAATAACAGGGTTGAAAGATCCCCGCGATTTCGCGAATTTCCGGGATTTTTCAATCCTGCAGCACCAACAGCATACAGCTGCAGCACTATCAGCGTATACTACTAATAAATGCTCTAAACGGCGCAGCCCTATCAGCGTATTCTACTATACATGTTTCAAACGGCGCAGCCCTATCACTATCTGGGTATACCAATATATGTGAAACCTGACTTCTGGAAATTTTCCGCTATTCCCTGACAATGCGAAAGCTATTGGAAAATATCCGCATTTCCGCTTTTTTCCCCCCAGAGACCACTTTCATCCCTGGCGGATACACGTGTCATATTTCCTACCAGCTGAAGGAAGCATGAAAATCACCACATCGCTGCCTATTACAAAATGTATACTTGTCGCTACCTAGCCTTGCGCTTGGCATTACTAGGATAAGGCAAGGATGGGTTAGCTAAGTATCAGGATAATGTGACTGAGTGGGATATCGGGTCATGGTGCTGGCAGTCTGGGCAGCACTATAGGTATAATGTCGCCATGAGTGCTCATTCTCACAAGTTGCTATCCGTCTTGATATGACTATATGTTGCTAGGATGTAAAACACCAACAAGCAAACATTATATATGTATATATGTATATACAAGACGGAGAGTGTGTGTGAGGAGACAGGGACGGCAGAATTAGAGAGGTAGTTCTAAGGGCTGGTGAGGAGAGGGGGGTATATAGGTGTGTGTGACTGTGAGTGTCTCCATGTGTGTGAGTGTGTGAGTGTGTGGGTTGTGACTGTGTGTAACTGAGTGTGTGTGAGTGAGTGTGTGAGTATGCGTGTGTGAGTGAGTGTGAGTGTGTTCATATATATGTGTGAGTGTGTGCGAGTGAGTGTGTCCATGAGTGTGTGTGTGTGTGAGTGTGTGAGTGTGTGAGTGAGTGTTTGTGAGTGTGTCCATATATGTGAGTGTGTGTGTGAGTGAGTGTGTCCATGAGTGTATGAGTGAGTGTGTGTGAGTGAGGGTGAGTGTGTCCATGTGTGTGAGTGTATGTGTGTGTGAGTGAGGGTGTGGTAACCGGATGTAGGGGCGGGGCTGGGGGCGGGTGGAGGTTGGATTGGTATGTGGTGCTCTATGGGCTGATGAGTAAACCCCCACCCAGCACCCACCCCTACCCCCACCCCACAGACGGGCGGGGACTGGGCGTGCGCCTGCTGGTACTTACACCAGTGCCACATGCCGACACCAGCGGCACTTGACCCACTTAATGAGCAGCTCACGAGTCTACCTGAGGCGGAGTGGTCACGGCCCTCGGCGGGAGTTCTCCCACGGCGAGTAATGAGTGATGATAACAGGTTTTAACAGGAAATTACCCATCCCAGGCTCACTGAATCCAGGCTCGCCAACAATTTGGACTACTAGATTTTGGAGGGAATTTAAGTCACACCTGCAGTCAGCTTGCGTTAAACCTGACCCTGTTTAATTGCGGAAAATCAGTCTGCCCGACCAAAACGTCGATGGAACACATTTCCGCCTTTCATTATATCCGACTATGTTCAATATCGTTTATCCGATGATGTCACTCATCTGGTGTTCTCTGTGGCGGAGTGGTTAGAGTGTCTGACTTTTTTCTAGGTCAGATGCCTGATCTGAGGGTCGGTGGTTCGAATCCCCATGCCCCCCCCCCCACATATGCCAATTTGGATTTCCACCGCTGTGTATAACTTACTATGTGGTGTGGGCAGGTAAAAGTGTAGTCCCAGGCTTTCTATCGACAAACTGGCCACAGCAGGAGCGTCCACATCGTGGCCCTGGGAATCCGCTATCTGATTGCAAATGCTGCTACCACCATCCACCACCGAGAGCACATCACATGATAAAGATCATACCTCGGCTCGAAAATCCCTTGAGATAACTGGTGGAAGGACAAGATTAAGAAGAACTAATCTGGCATTGGGTACTGGGAACAAAATGATCGACTTGTAATGAGGGTTGACTCAGTCACATGACGGCCTGACCTAGTGAAGTAGGGCGCCTGGTTCCCTACCCTTCACTCACTGAGGGCGCCACAATAGCATAAACTTATACATCTAATTTGTTTAAACATTTACACTTTTACCCACTGAAGAGCTATGTGTTATGTGGATATAAATGTCACTGGTACTAGACATCAAAGACCCTATAATACTAAGATGGCTCACTCAGCCTGTACTGTGTAATCAAAATGATCAAACCCACCACTTGGTGCGCTGGCTGTTCTCTTGGTTAAACAGTTGCTATATTATATGTATAAATGTATTTATGAATGTGAAAGATGTGTGATGATGTCTATGATGACGATGATGCTGATGATGTTTATTTGTTCATAGCAATTTCATATTGATGTGTATTCATACTTACCTATCTCATGTATAATATAATTGTATGTGTTTACATGTGAAACACCAACCAGCAGCCGGGCTGATCAAACCCACCATAAGGTGGCGCTGCGAAATTTACATTACCATGGGAGAAATAGGGAGTGAGCCGTCTTAGTATTATAGGGTCTTTGTAGACATATTAAATGTTATAATTATGCTAGTATTGAAATAGGCTTCTGCTTTAGTATTTAGAAAAATGTTCATGTCACTTCATTGTTTTGTTTCGTTGTTTGTACTACTTTAAATCACAACATGTGCCTACATTTATGTTAAGTTATGGTATATCTCTCTAACTTAGATATGTTCAATTAACTAATAACTTGGGGCAGCATGAAAGGAATAATTAGCGAATTTGCATAACTACTTGAAAAGACTGCTACAAAATTACGCTAATCTCTTGACCTGTATTTAGTCTTGCTCTAATTCCCAGTGCCACATGTAGGCTAGTCAGGTTCCGGGATGCCCCCTAGATGGTCCATGATGCCTCGGGGTGCACCAGAGGCATCCTGCACAGGGGTTTAACCTAATTTAAAGTGTTTTAACCAAGTGTAGTATATTTAAACATTTGGAAATATGGACAAATCTTTTTTTTTTCAGGGGATAAATAAGTACCAAAGTAAAAGTGTAAATGTTTAAGCAAATTAGATTTATAAGTTAAAGTTGATTTTGAGTTTCTGTCTTAATACGTCAATATTACAAAAACCAAAGAATGCGATTCAGACAAAAAAAAGCATGTATTACATTTTAAAATTTGATCTTCTCATTGCACCCAAATGCACTCTCTCTCTCCCTTCCCCTCCTCCCCCCCCCCTCATCCCTCCACTCTCTCCCTTCCCCTCCTCCCCCTCATCCCTCCACTCTCTCCCTTCCCCTCCTCCCCCTCCTCCCTCCACTCTCTCCCTTCCCCTCCTCCCCCTCATCCCTCCACTCTCTCCCTTCCCCCTCCCGCCCCCCCCCCCTTCCTCCACCTCTCCCCTCTCCCTTCCCCTCCCCCCCCCCCCCCCCCCCCCCCCTCATCCCTCCACTCTCTCCCTTCCCCTCCCCCCCCTCATCCCTCCACTCTCTACCCCCCCCCTCATCCCTCCACTCTCTCCCTTCCCCTTTTAGCAGCCGCCGTTGAGAATTCTGAAACTCCATCGCCCCAAAAGAAGTTGGGTAAACAACTCCTGAGCTGTGTGGCGGTTCTTCACAACAGTCCAACATCTGCCGCAACATCTAACCGGGGTGATCATTGTTCTAGCAAAATACGTGATTTATTACGCGACACTGGGGTCCCGAAGGTAGGGTTACATGCCGGCCTCTGATTGGTCGAAACCGATGGGTGGGTAAAGGGCATGAAAATAAAGAACATCTTCAAACCACATCTAGCAATCTCCCCTTCCCTTGTCTCCTCTCCCTCCACACCCCTCCCCTTCCCCCCACCCCCTCATCCCTCCTCTCTCTCCCCCTTCCCCTCCCCCCTTATCCCTCCTCTCTCTCCCCCTCCCCCTCCTCCCCTCCTCCCTCCTCTTTCTCTCCTTTCCCCTCCTCCCCTCAACCCTCCTATCTCTGTCCCATCCCCTCCTCCCCCTCATCCCTCCTCTCTCTCCCCTTCCACTCCTCCCCTCATCCCTCCTCTCCCTCCCCTTCCCCTCCTCCTCCCTCCTCTCCCTCCTCCCCCTCATCACTCCCTCTCTCCCCTTTCCCCCTCCCCCTCATCCCTTCTGTCTCTCCCTTCTCCTCCTCCCCCTAATCCCTGCTCTCTCTCCCTTCTCCGCTCTCTTTCTCCCTCTCTCTTTTCCCTCCACCTATCTCCGCCTCCTACTCTTCCCTCGTCTTCCACACCCGTCCATCATCGTTTGGCCCGATCTCCTTCCCTCTTGCCCTCCTTCCCTCCTGTCCATCCCTTCTCCTCTTCCTGCTCCTCTTCCTTCTTTCTTCTCTTCTCCCTCCAGTCAATTCCCCCGCCCCCCTCCCCTCCCCCACCTACCTTCTGCTGCCTTTCTGTTTCCCCTCACATCTTCACTTCCCCATGTCCTCCTTTACCCACCTCTCTTTTCTCTCCTCCTCATTCTCCTTTTATTTATTTTTTAACTAAATGTATTTTATTCAGCAAATAATCCCTTTTGTCAGTGCCAGAGCACTGGTCTTCTGGCCATTCAGTAAAATTTGTTGGTACATAAATGAAAATATCAGTTACAATAATAACCACATGAAAATCCTGTTCGATAATAGAAGCATAATATAAATGAACTATTACTAAATATTAGTTGTAATAGTAACTGCATACAATTCCAGTTCAACAAAACTATTATGGACTCGGTGAATATACATCACATGGTATTGCATGATTCTAGAGTTGTCTTTAAACATGTCTTTCTTCCTTTGTCTTTCTCTCTTCTTTTTTCAAAGAGATATACCATATCTCCAATACACACATATATATAATATAGTGTAAATATGCAAATCAGTGGATCAAATCACCAATACCAAATGGGAGAACATTTGCTTCTCCTCCTTCTTTCCCTCCTCCTTCCACTTCTTCCTTTCCCTGCCCCTCCCCCATCCTCTTCCTCGTTCTTCGTCATTCCTCCTTGACCTGCACATTCTCTTGCCTTTTGCAATTTACATTAGAATTCCCTTCCACCCTTATTTTTCTCTGCTCTCCTCCCTTCCTCCTCATCTCCCCTCCTCTCTTTGCTCCTCACTTTCTCCTCTTCCATACCATTCCCTACCTCTCCTCCCTCACTTGGTCTTCCTCTCTCCCCTTCTTTCTTCCTCCCTGTAATATATATATATATATATTACACTCCCCTCATCCTTTTCCCTTCTCCAGTTCTCCTCTTCCATACCAATCCAGCCTCCCTTCCCTTACTCCCTCCACTCTTTTTCCTCCATCCCCTCCTTCATTTCCCCCTTCCATGTTCCCCTTCTCTTTCCCCTCATCACCACCCTCTTCCCTCCTTCCCCATCGCCATCCCCCTTGACCACTCCCCACCCCCGTCCTCCCTCCTCTATCCTCTTCTCTCTGCTCCCCTTTCCCTTCCTCCCTCCTCTCTCCTCTTCCATCTCCCCCCTCCCCTCTCCCTCCTCTATCCCTCTTCTCTCTCCCCTTTCCTCCTCCTCCTCTCATCCCTTCCTGCCATCCCTCCTTCCTCCTCCTATATTCTCTTCCCTCTCCCCACCCCTCCCCCTTCCTCCTCTCTCTCTCCTCTTCCACACCCTCCCCACCATCCCCCTTCCCCTCCTCCCTCCCCTCTCCTCTTCCATCTCACCACCATCTCCCCCTCTGTCTGTCCTCTTCCCCTCCCACCCCCCCTTCATTTCCTCCCTCCTCTCTCATCTTCCCTGCCCCCCTTCCCTTCCTCCCCTTCCTCCTCCTCCATCTCCCTTCTCCATCCTCCACACCATACCCCCTTCCCCTCCTCCCCCCCCCTCTTCCATCTCACCCACCATCTCCCTCCTCTGTCCCTCTTTTCCCTCTCCCCCCCCTTTCCCTCCTCCCTCCTCTCTCATCTCCCTGCCCCCTTCCCCTTCTCCCTCCTCCCTCCTCTCTCCTCTTCCATCTCCGCACCATCCCCCTTCCTCTTCCTCCCTCGTCTCTCTTGTTCCCTCTCCCAACTACCCACACCACAACACCTCCCGGTCCCAATTCACCCTCTCCCCTCTTCTATGTCCCCCACCCCGCCTCCCTCCCTCCAACCCTCTCCCCTCTCCCCTCCCCTCCACCCTCCTCCCCTGCTCCCTCCCCCTCCCCCACCTCTCCCCCCCCCCCCCCTCCCCTCCTTCCCCCGACTGTCGCCTGTTCTCAGCCCGGCGCGGCCCGTTTTTGCCGGTGTCTGCGGCTTCCTTTCCCAGGTGCTCGTGACGCCGGGCCCCCTGCCCCTCAGCTGGTAACCATCCCTCATGTTTATCATTGTGTGGCGGGGCCCTGCCGGCTCCCTGCTCATCCTGACGACTGTGGCGTCCTCTAGCGTGACCTCTAGGGCGAACAGAGGTCACGTGGCAGCCGCAACTTTTGATCCGGGTACACGCGCACTGGTGCCGTGACCGCTTTGTTAATGTTATATATAATTTAATTATGTTTGTGTTATTTAATTCTAAGTAATGTACTGTGTGGTAAAATAACACCAACACTACAACTGGTCAGTATCGAAAACAAGCATGGGTACCCGGGCTTATATGCTATGGACAGTATAAATACAGCCTCAATAAAAAAGTTAAAAACAATAATTTTAAAAAGTTGAAATAATTCAAGTGTATCATTTTTGGCCACCATTGTTTTAGTTTCCACCATGGGAGACATCTTTCTATGGAATTTGAAGTACAGTAAAACCTTTCTAACCGACCACCTCCACAGATCTACCACTCCCCTATATCGATCGATATTTGGATCCCAGTAATACTATTAAAAGGATATTTTAACTCCCTATTTCGACCACCTCCTTAAATGGACCACTTAGAGTTGGTCCCATGAGTCCAGGTTCCGCCTCCAATTCTGGTAGGTTGTGGTATTCGAACTCCCGGGTTCAAACCCTGGCCGAGTCAAAGCAATGTCTTAAACATTGATACTTGTCGCTATCTATCCTGGCACTCTGTATTACTAGCAGAGGGTACGGAATGAGGAAGACCATTGTCCGCGATTGAAATTTCCCTTGCTTAATCAACTAATCTACCAACAAAATTGAATTGTTTTGATATTGACATGAGGAAAATTCTCCAATAGCTCTTGGATCTATTATTTGCCCTTCCCCCTCTCGCTACTCGAAACACTCCAAGCTCAATCTGAATAAGAGTTTGGGCCACAAAAGAATTCCACAATGACATGACAAAAATAGCTTTGCTTATTCTCAATTATTTTGCTCAAATATGACCAGTCCTAATGCGTAAGAATACAACCTATTCTCTTTCTCTATGAGTTATTATGGTCCAACTGTGGTCTGGGGGTCTCTGTAGTTAAGCTGTGGCTATTTGTTTGATTGATTGATTGATTGATGGGTTTCTTTATGCCGTGTTAGCAGCATAAGCCATATTCAATGCGAGAATTGTTTGTTTTTTATTCAACCATCGCCTTTACATATAATGTCATCATCATCATCATGCTGTCGGTCGCGATGCGACAAAGACTGCTTTCATTACTTGAATGTCGCTCTCCATTTAGCTCTCTGCTGTGAGAGTGATGTCTATGAGTCGGTCTTAATGTACATTTCATGAAAGCTGCCTGCAAAAGTGTTGAAGTGCTGCTGGCTTTTGCAAGTTACCAGTGGCACTCTCTCGGAGGCAAATAGAGGTTTCACACTGGCAAGAACATGTCCAGACAGGCGCAAAACTATTTGTCCCTGCAGTGGCTGGTCGGGAGATGTTGGGAGTTCCATACATCAACCGCCCTTAATGCTGCCACAGTGACATGGTTTTCTGTTTACGGTTTGCTCTCTTAGCCTTCGGTTCTGTCAAGAACCTGTACCACAAGGCAGTGGTTTACAACTCCGCAGGACAGGGGCGTCAAACTCCCTGAGGTATTGCAATACCTGCACACATACCTGCGTTCAAAAAACTCATAATCATATAATTTGTGGTCAAGGTAAATAAAATAGATGAATGTATTAATTGATCAAATTGAACGTTGCTATTTGTGTCATTCAGACCTAATGAAGCCGTCACTGATGTAGGAAATGGTATATTACAGACTTGGAAAGTAGCGTAAGACCTACTATTTTTAGTACTATCCCTTGGAGTAAATTTGAAGGTTTTTGAGTATGCCTTATGTGAAACGAAATGTCCACCTAGGAATTACTGGAATGGAGCAAGGAGGAGCAATAAGGAAAAGAATGTCTACGATTGAAATTTTTGCCAGTTTAAGGTTGCATAATCCTATGATTTTGAGTTTCTGTCATTTTCTGAGATGAATATATTATTAGTTTAGTCGTTATGATCTACCTTACTTTAAAATATTGGATAAAATATTAATATCTTAATTTATTATATATATTTTTTTAGTTGGTATTCTATGTTTCAAACAGGAGCTGAGATGAGCTGAAACTAGCACATTTCATAGCTGCACCCAGTGTATTAGCATGTGCCATGTGCATCTTGCGGGTTTGTTTTTCTTCTACGCATCCCACAATGCACCACGTGGCTAGAATGGTGATGTAGTCTATTATATGTAGGTTCAAATCTATATAAGTTTTGCTTTGACTAAATTTATGCTTTTATGGCACTATGCAGCTCTCAATCCTTGCATG
>CM059188.1:364510-490366 GCA_030323885.1 Branchipolynoe longqiensis
GGTGATGGTTGTGGTGGTGGTGGGAGTGGAGGGGGTGATGGTTGCGGTGGTGATGGTTGTGGTGGTGGGGTGGTGGTCGTGGTGGTGGGGTAGGTGAGGGTGAGTGTGGTGGTGAGGGTGGAGGGTGGTGGAGGGGGTGGTGGTTGCGGTGGTCGTGGTGGTGATGGTAGTGGGGGGGTAGGGGTGGGGGTGATGGTCGTGGTGGTGATGGTAGTGGGGGGGTAGGGGTGCTGGTGATGGTGGTGGTGGTGATGGTAGTGGGGGGTAGGGGTGGGGGTAATGGTGGTGGTGGGGGTGGTGGTGGTGCAATTAGTGGTGGCTCCCCAACCCACATGTGGCTAGCAGGGCCTCGGTCTGGCATGGAACACCTCTGGATCTTGCCTCACGGTGCGCACCCCCCACCCCCCGCGCACCTCCGTCCCCCTCCCCGTCCTCCGCACCCCCCCCCCCCCCGTTATAATTACTTGATGATATCAATGAGAGGGTTGGGTCTGTGTGATTGTGAGGAAGGTCGGTGGGAATGATTACAATTCGGGATGGGTGCGAGGGACAAATGTGTGCGATGCTTGTATGGGATGTAGGGGAGTGGGCGTTGATCCGTGGTCAGAAGCTATAGATAAATGGACATATTATTACTATGCAAACAATGTGCTATGTTGTGAAGGATATAGGGGGTAATAGCAGGTGGAGTGGTAGGTGGCGCCCCTTGCTCCATCCCACCTGGTTTATTAGATCAGTGGCGGAAGCAAGTAAAGAGGCGCCATTTCCGGTTAGTGGTGACTCACAGAACTAATCAGGCAACACCACTTTAATATTGCCATATTCAAATATACAACACATCAATGGTGAATCAACAAAGACGCAAAGTAGTGAGAAATTAGGTGATATAGCCAGAAAGTGGGGGGTTTTGCTTCCTAGTAATAGCAAAGGTAGTGACGATGGATTTTGCTGCTACACGGTGTAAAGCAACCGTCAATCAATCAATCAATCGTAAACCAATCGTAAACCAATCAATAAATCAATGTGAGCATGGTATGACATTAAAGTTGCATAGTCCGATGGTTTTGAGTTTCTGCCATTTTTCTGAGATAAATATAATAAATTGATTGTTATAATTTACCTTACTTTAGTTCGAAATAACTGATATTAAATGGCTAAGTTTTGAAATATTTCAAGTGCAGATATGCCAAATTAGTTTTGGCATGCATGCCAAAAGTCTGACACCATAAGCTTCAGCAGTAACAGGTTCTATTAAATTCACTCACTATTCCCTTCTATGTGGCAACACATGTTTAATAAGTGCATCAGTGTCTAAATTAGATATGTATAATCAAATCTAGATAATTGCTTTGGTTTTGAAAAGTTGATGCTTTATCAGACTGCAGCTTTGAAATGTTGCTAGGACCTAAAACACCAGCAAGGAAATGTTATTTGCATTGAACCTGTTCATCTATACGCCTTCGCTACCACCATGACCAATCTTGATTAATAATGATAATAATAATGATAATAATAATAATGATAATAATCACTTGTTTTCTACTCTGCTCCCCTAGGCCCCCGTGTGGACCCCCAAAACACTCTCCAAGCACCCTCAGGAGTACGCCTTCATGATCCCCCGCACGGTCACCTTCGTGTCCTCGGACGGAGAGGAGGGGGTGCCCGCCGCCCCCCACCCGCACCGCCCCCACCGTCCGCCCCGCCCCAACAACACCTGCACCCACCTCAGCATCGGGCCCTCGGGCCGGCAGGAGACGGTCGAGCCCGCCCCGGCCCCGGTCCCTGCCCCGGCTACCGCCCCAGTCCCGGCCCCGGGGAGGGTGACCGCCGATACCGGGAGCAACTCGGGGGCAGCCCTGGGGAGCCTCACTCTGGTGCCGGCCCTCGTCGTGCCCCACACCAAGACCACGCTCAGCCTGCACATGCGGCCCGCCAAGGCGACCCGATGGAACAGACAGTCGCGCAGGTAACTAGGGGCAACCGTCGTCACGTGACAAGATCATCAGCATGGTATACCTGTATAGTGATAATCACCTATTGTCACCATCATAAGGTCATTAGCATAATATACCTGTGTAGTGATAACCATTATTGTCACCTTAACGAGGTCATCAGCATAATGTACCTGTATACAGTATAGTGATACTGATAATCCCCTATTGACATGATAATCCCTTATTGACATGATAATCCCGTAGTGTCACCTTGATATGGTCATTAGCATAATGTACCTGTATACAGTATAGTGATACTGATAATCCCCTATTGACATGATAATCCCTTATGACATGATAATCCCATGTGTCACCTGATACAGTCATTAGCATAATGTACTGTATACAGTATAGTGATACTGATAATCCCCTATTGACATGATAATCCCTTATTGACATGATAATCCCATAGTGTCACCTTGATATGGTCATTAGCATAATGTACCTGTATACAGTATAGTGATACTGATAATCCCCTATTGACATGATAATCCCTTATTGACATGATAATCCCATAGTGTCACCTTGATATGGTCATTAGCATAATGTACCTGTATACAGTATAGTGATACTGATAATCCCCTATTGACATGATAATCCCTTATTGACATGATAATCCCGTAGTGTCACCTTGATATGGTCATTAGCATAATGTACCTGTATACAGTATAGTGATACTGATAATCCCCTATTGACATGATAATCCCTTATTGACATGATAATCCCATAGTGTCACCTTGATACAGTCATTAGCATAATGTACCTGTATACAGTATAGTGATACTGATAATCCCCTATTGACATGATAATCCCTTATTGACATGATAATCCCATAGTGTCACCTTGATACAGTCATTAGCATAATGTACCTGTATACAGTATAGTGATACTGATAATCCCCTATTGACATGATAATCCCCTATTGACATGATAATCCCATAGTGTCACCTTGATACAGTCATTAGCATAATGTACCTGTATACAGTATAGTGATACTGATAATCCCCTATTGACATGATAATCCCCTATTGACATGATAATCCCGTAGTGTCACCTTGATATGGTCATTAGCATCATCATCATCCTAGCTGATTTTCCGCTGTCGACGGAAGATGAGCTCGAGCAGCGCGGTCCTTGATAACCCGGGCGACGACCGAGCCGGTATGGTGTTTTGTGCGGTTGTACATTTCATGAAAGCTGCCTGCAAAAGTGAGAAGTGCTGCTGGCTTTTGCAATTTACCAGCGGCACTCTCTCGGGGAGCAAATAGAGGTCTCACACCAGCAAGAACATGTCCAGACAGGCACACAACTATTTGTCCCTGCAGTGGCTGGTCGGGAGATGTTGGGAGTTCCATACATCAACCGCCCTTGATGCTGCCACAGTGACATGGTTTTCTGTTCAGGGTTTGCTCCCTTAGCCTTCGGTTCTGTCAAGAACCTGTACCACAAGGCAGTGGTTTACAACTCTGCAGGGCAGGGGCGTCAAACTCCCTGAGGTATTGCAATACCTGCATACCTGCATAATGTACCTGTATACAGTATAGTGATACTGATAATCCCCGATTGACATGATTATCCCCTATTGACATGATACTCCCATAGTGTCACCTTGATACAGTCATTAGCATAATGTACCTGTATACAGAATAGTGATACTGATAATCCCCTATTGACATGATAATCCCCTATTGACATGATAATCCCGTAGTGTCACCTTGATACGGTCATTAGCATAATGTACATGTATTGTAATAATCGTGCATTGTCACCTTGACAAGGCATTAGCAGAATATACATGTATTGTGATAAACCCCTATTGTCACCTTGGCATGGTCATTGCCATAATATACATGTATTGTGATAATCGTGTATTGTCACCTTGAAAAGGTCATTAGGATAATGTACAGATATAGTGATAATTATATGTTATCAGCATGACAAGGACATTAGCATAATGTACATGTATTGTGATAAGCCTCTATCGTCACCCTGACAAGGTCATTAGCATAATATACAGGTATAGTGATAATCCCCTGTTGTCACCATGACAAGGTCATTCATTAGCATAATGTACATGTATAATGATAATCATATATTGTCAGCATGACAAGGTCATTAGCATAATGTACATGTGTTGTGATAAACCCCTATCATCGCCCTGACAAGGTCATTAGCATAATATACAGGTATAGTACAACGTCATTGGCATAATGTACATGTATAGTGATAATCGCTATCATCACCCTGACAAGGTCATTTACATAATATACATTATAGTGATAATCCCTATTGTCACCATGACAAGGTCATTAGCATAATGTACATGTATAATGATAATCATATGTTATCCACATGACAACGTCATTGCCATAATGTACATGTATAGTGATAATCACTATCATCAACCTGAGAAGGTCATTAGCATAATGTACATGTATAGTGATAACACCTATTGTCACCCTGACAACGTCATTGGCATAATGTACATGTACAGTGATAATCATATGTTATCCGCATGACAAGGTCATTAGCATAATGTACATGTATTGTGATACTCCCTATTGTCACCCTGACAACATCATTAGCATAATGTACAAGAATAGTGATAACCCCTATTGTCACCCTGGAATGGGCATCGACATAATGTACATGTACTGTGATAACACCAATTATCACCCGGACAAGGTCATGAGCATAATAAACATTTGTCTGCTTTTGGTTGTACATTAATTGATTAAGCCAGGAACATTTCCATCGCGGATAATTAGTCTTCCTCATTCCACTGTTCCTGGAAATACTATATTAAATTTTTTTTAAAGCACTGTTTTATATATGTATAGGCATCCAAGTGGGTGGACGGAGTTTATTCAAATGAGCTGAAGCCGAAGGCCGATGCCCATGTGAAATCATTCCGCTCGCCAGCGAGCACTATTCAATATTATGACGCTTACAACTTACAAGTATACAAAATCATCGCTTTTAATTTTCTATTTCACAAAGTTCAGCTATTTTGGTTTTCTGCTATGGAGCTATGTTCCTGTGATTTCATACCGCACCAGTGCCATTCATCCAAGCAGAAATCACGCCCTGCATGCAACAATTCACTTTGT
The DNA here is from genome assembly GCA_030323885.1 of Branchipolynoe longqiensis. Taxonomy (NCBI): domain Eukaryota; kingdom Metazoa; phylum Annelida; class Polychaeta; order Phyllodocida; family Polynoidae; genus Branchipolynoe; species Branchipolynoe longqiensis. The sequence continues at coordinate 369,615 of CM059188.1, forward strand.
GGCTTCCTCTGGCTTCACAACATCACATCAATGTCTCTGAATGAAAACCAGGACAGTAGTCTGTCTAATGTGATACCATATTCAATAAACAGATTTTGAAGCAAAACCTTTGTGTTGAATGTGTAATACATTTTATGTTTGATTGATTGATCGATTGATTGTTGATGGTCAGCAGAAAGGGTCATATTCATGGCGAAAGGTTAGTGGTATTTAGGATGTCAATTTTGTGAATCATCTTTATGATCCTAGTTCCTACATTAAAATTGGGCTATGTTTTATGAATTAGATTTTGCTGTCATTTGAGAAAAGTTTGATCACTTAAAAATTGTATCTGAGATAATTTTGTATGTCATTTGACACCAATCTGATTATTTCAGAGGGGAATTGACCCAAATGACCAAGAAAAAAAAAGAAATCACATATTTATAGAAAAATTGAAAATTTCTCATTTGAAGCATTAAGTCAGCAACTTTGGATTTGTTTTTAAAACGAGGGGGTGCAGCAGGAGATGACTGCCAGGCCTGCGAAATCGTCAGGTTGTAGTTTTACATCTTAGCAACATCTAAGGTCATATCATGACGGGTACTGACTTGTGACAGTGCACACTCATGGTGACTTTATAGTGCTTCCCTACTGCGATTGGGAGACCAGGCCACCAGGACCAGGACCTGATATTCCACTCAGCCACATTACCCTGACACTGGTCCTAATAATGCCGAGCACCTGGCTAGGAAGCGACAAGTATAAATTTTTAAGTCATTGGTTTGACTCGACCAGGGCTCGAAATCCCACGATCTACAAAAACGCAAGATGGATGCTCAACTCATTTGGCCATCCCGTCTGGTCGCGAAGTGGTCAGGTCCTGCAGTGCTTAATGCCACATCGCCCCAGGGGGACTGCCCCTGAATATGTTGCACAGGAAAGCGGCCATTACACCCTGCCCAGGGCGGACCTCGCATTAGGGGCAGTGACCCAATTAAATGGTGGCCACGTGACACTCACGTCACGTGGTGAGACGCGGCGAGAAACAGCGAGAGCGCGCCACCCTAAAAACTACCATGGCGTCGTGGAAAGGGCTCATCATTTCCTGGGTGGGGGAGGGGGCCGGTGGGAGGGGGGGGGTTATAAATTGAACCTCAGTGGAGTGGGTATAATTAGGATCTAAAACCCCACTTTTTTTATTTAAAGCTCAATAGTCTAATACAACAAGCATTACATTTTCAAAACTAGAATAATTATTTAGATTTTACCATCGCATCTAACTTAGATACTGATGCACTTATCTTGGCACATGGAAGGGCATGCTTGAGTCAATTTAATAGAATATGTTTCTGCTGAAGGTTATGGGGGTCAGAGGTTTGGCGTGATTACCAAAATTAATGTCACATGTTTGCACTTCAAGTATCTCCAAAGTTAGCCATTTAAAATGAAAGTTGCTTTGAACTAAAGTAAGGTAGATTATAACTATGAAGCAAATATATTCATCTCAGAAAATGACAGAAACTCAAAACCATCGGACCATGCAACTTGTAAGAAAAGTGATGCTTAGAAAAATATATATTTAGATAATGTTGTCATGTGAACTGACCTCCCAAGGTAAATTGTCTTATGCATGGAGAGACGTGGGTATGTTGCTTGCACCAAGGAGAGTATTCAAGTCTAGATTACTTTATCTTCGGTTATCAGAAACAAAATGTCAAGTTGCAATGGAAGCATTAAATTTTCAAAACCAAAACACATATCTTGATTTTATCATATGAGTCAAACATGGATACTGGTGTACTTATTAAACATTTATTGTTTCAAAAAAGGAAATACTGATTAAACTAAAGTTGCAAAGTCCGATGGTTTTGAATTTCTGTATTTTTTCTGAGATAAATATATTAGATCGATCACTAGTATTTACTTTACATTAGTTCAAAGTTACTTTCATTTTAAATGGTAAACTTTTTAGATATTTTGAGTGCAAACATGGAAAATTAGTTTTGGCAAGCTTGCCAAAACTGACACCATAGACTTCTGCAGTAACAGGTTCTGTTACATTGACTCAGTATTGCCTTCTATGCAGAAACAAATGCTTAATGAGTGCATCAGTATCTAAGTTAGATATATCAAATCTAGATAATTGGTTTGGTTTTGAAAATTTGATATTTCATCGGACTATGCAGCTTTAAATAGCACCTGTTAATGATGAGGTTTGTGGTGTTCTGCATTTCGGTGTGCACACCAGTTTTGTTAATCCCATTTATATGCCTACATTGAAATGTACATGGAAATCTGAAATGGTCAGATTTTTGTCAAATGACAACACAAATTTAGGTGCTATTTTCAAGTGGTTAAAAATAAGAAAAGCTTGTTTGCCACTATACAGACAAAGAAACTTATTTATTTTGGCCACATCATTCGTCAGAGTTCAATATACCGTACATTGTTGGAAGGGAAAGTGAATGGCAGCAGAGGGAGAGGGAGACCAAGAACATCATGGTTTACAAATATTTCACAGTGGACAGGCTTGAATTATTCACAGTCTATCACAACAGCACACCATCGGGACAAGTGGAGAACCATTGCATCCAACCCTCGACTAGAGGATGGAACTATTGATTGATTGATTGAAATTTGGTCCAAAATACAGAAAAAATTAACTCACAAAACAAAGCCAAAATTACATAAGGTGATAGATACTTCCCTGTTATTTTTAAGAACTTTAAAATTTTGCTCAAGCTTTAAGTTAGTAATGAGGTCTCGTATGTTATTTACATTAGAAAATTGTTGGCACAGGGCCATGAAATCTAAACACTGAAGCAGAATGTGTCACACATCGACGGGCACTGACACCCAACGCACTCACCAAGGATGAGGATGGAGAGACGTGGGGGGGGGGGGGGGTCTCCCTTGAGTAAAACTGCAAGACAACAACAGTATGCCATTTACCAATCATATTACCTAAACCTTCTTTTTGTTCAATTTTATGGCTGATTAGCTCTCCAGGACTGGCAAAAGATATTAATCGACAAAGAAAATGAATTACATTTCCTCAATTATTTTTTTTTAAGTGAACCAAACAAAAAAGCAAAAAAAGTCCACCAGGGTGCGCTGTAGCCTGTCGCGGCCGGGGTGGCGGTTGATTCGCGCGGCTGACCACCGACTTCACGCTCCAGTGAGCAGGTGCACGCTGAACACTGCGCGCCGCAGATCGCTCAGCCTCTCCGGTCCAGTTCAAGGCCGGGCCATGCGCGGGCACCAACTGCTGCCCCCCCCCCCCCTCCCAACCCATTCCCCCCTCCCCTCCACACACACACACTCACACACACACACCGTTCTTTTTTTGTGAGCCGAATAATTAGGATGACTAATGTTCCCGGGGTGTGGTCACCTTGACCACAGGGAGTTCAGTTGATTCTCTCCCCCTCCCCTCCTCCCCTCCCCCATTCTCTCCCTCCCTCTCTCCCTCTCCCTTTCTATCCCGCCCCCTCTCCCTCTCTCTCTCTCTCTCTCTCTCTCTCTCACAGCTCCTGACCCGACGCGGTCTGACGGCTTCGTCACGGCTGATCGAATTTAGCGCCTTGTCAGCCATGTTGGACACATGGAGTGTTGGCTTATCGGGACTGCGCTTATCTGCAGTCTGTCTTGGGAACTGATACTGATACAGTAATAGTAGTTTACACGCGAGCACAGATTAGGCTCTTACACTCAGGCCTGTCCTCGTCTAGTGTTCAACTCTCTCTCTACACTCTGCACTCTACACTCTACACTCTACACTCTCCTACCGTATTTCTAGACTCTAACCCACCTACATTCTCCTGCCCTCTCTCTAGACTCTACACTCCTAGTCCTACCCTTTCTTACCCTCTCAATAGACAATATTCTTCTACCCTCTCCAGCCCTCTCTATAGACTACACTCTTACCCTCTGCTACCCTCTTTTGACATCGCTGTAGACTCTACCTTCCTACCTTCTCCTACCATTTCTTACGCTCTCCTACCCTCTCCTTCCTTCTCCTACCCGCTCATACCGTCTCCTACCGGCTCCTACCTTCTCCTACCCTCTCCTACCTTCTCCTACCCTCTCCTACCTTCTCCTACCTTCTCCTCCCCTCTCCTACCCTCTTTAGCCCTCTCTCTAGATTCTACACCCTTCTAATCTGTCACTCTCTCTGAACTCTCCATACGCCTACCCCTCGGTAATCCTCTCTACACTCTGGACTCCGTCATTCTGCACTCTCTAGCCATCGTTGTAGACCTTACCCTCTCACCCTTGTTCACCCTGTCTAGATTTCAGTACATTATTACCTTCTCGCTGGCCATCTCCACGAACCTCTCTCCGCCACTCTCCTCTCTCGGCTGAAATTCTAGCTAAACACGTCCAGGCATAAAGATGAGATGTCTGTTCGAGATTTGGAAGCAAGTAATAATCCACAATCTATCTGAGGTGTGCCTGCGGCGGAAGCTTCTTGGTGAAGATGACACTTGTAATGTGTGGACCTGTATGCAGACACGGAGAGACAACCATCGACAGAGACAGAGACAGACAAAGAGACAGTACGGAGATAGAGACATATACACATAGAAACAACCATAGACATAGACAGAGACAGACAGAGAGAGAGAGAGAGAGAGAGAGAGAGGGGCAGTGACAGATACATATACAGAGATATGTACATATACACATAGAGACAACCATAGACACAGACCGAGACAGAGACACATACAGAGAGAGACAGGGACAGATACACAGGGACAACCATAGACACAGACCGAGACAGACAAAGAGACAGAACGGAGATAGAGACATATACACATAGTGACAGTGGTAGACACAGACCGAGACAGACACAGAGACAGGGACATATAGAGGCAGAGACAGGGATATATATATACATCGAGACAGCCATAGACAGACCGAGACAGACATAGAGACAGAGACACATACAGACAGACAGATACACATAGAGACAACCATTGACACACACACAGAGACAGAGACACATACAGAGAGAGACAGGGACAGATACACAGGGACGCAGAGACACAGACGCAGAGACAGAGACAGATAGAGGCAGAGATATGGACATATACATAGAGTCAACCATAGACACAGAGGAAGACAGGCACATAGGCAGAGACACATAGACACAGAGACATGGACAGATATGCATAGAGACAACCATAGACACAGACCAAGACAGGCACAGAGACCATATGAGCGCATCATATCAGGAGTTGGTACCTGTGCTAAAATGAGCTCAGGGTTATTGTTAGGATCCCACCCCAGTGCGCCCTTCGATGTGTCAATTCTTATGTGACCAGCTGTGAGCTGTGCAAGTCTTTGTTTACTGGGTGCAGCTATTTGTAGCCGTCACTGCCCCGTGCCTCGGCGCCCCGGCCCAGTCACGTGACGCCCGGCGATCACCGGGGAGAGGCTGCCGCCCAGGCACCCAACCCGCAGTGGTCAGCGTGGTCCGGCCTGATTACATTACAGCGCCGTAATTAATAGCCATAATGCCATGTTCGCCCCGCCGTCCGGCTAATGACCGCCGCGACCCGGGGAATGGGCGAGTGGGTTTAACTGGTGATTGGTGACGAGCATGGTGGTGGAGGGGGGGGGCGGGGGGGGAGGCGAGTGGGGAGTTGGGGAAGGGGTGAGGAGAGAGAGGGGAGGGATGTGGTGAGAAACGAGAACAGTGGGAGAGGGGGGAGGGGGGAGGGGGGAGGAGAGGATGATGGGAGGGACAGCAGAGTAGAGTGAGAGAAAGAAGGATGTGGTGACAGGTGACAGAGAAGGGAGAGAGCGGGAGAGAGAAAGGAGAGGATGGTGGGATGGGAGTGACAGCGGAACAGAGAGAGGGAAGGATTTGGTGACAGAGAAGGGAGAGCAGAGAGAGAGAGAGGCAGAGAGAAAGGACAGGGTGGTGGGATGGCAGGAACAGCGGAGTAGAGAGGGGGAAGGATGTGGTGACAGAGAAGGGAGAGCACAGAGAGAGGGAGGGAGAAGAGATAGGATGGTGGGGTGGGAGGGTCAGGGGAGTAGAGAGAGGGAAGGATTTGGTGACAGAGAAGGGAGAGCACAGAGAGAGAGAGGGAGAGAGAAAGGATAGGATGGTGGGATGGGAGGGATAGTGGAAGAAAGCGAGGGAAGGATATGGAGAGAGGGGAGAGAAGAGCTAGAGAGGGGGAGAGAGGAGACTCTACACAAGCAACCCAAGATAAGAGGTTGAGACCGGGTGAAGGAAGGATGCGCAGAGGGGGGAGGGGGTGGAGAGAGAGAAGGAGGAACGCGCAGAGGGAAGTGAAGCAGAAAGAGGAGAAGTAAATGAAGAGGAGGAGGACTTTGGAAGGGAGGGATGAAAGGAGTGGTGAGGGCGGAGGAGAAATGAGATGGTAATAAAGGAGGTGGGGAGAGTAGCAGAGTGCAGAGTCAGAAGAGAAGGGGTGGGGGGGGGGGGGGGGGGGGGGGGGGCGAAGGGGAGAGGAAAGGAAGAGGGACGAGTGGAGGGGGAGGAGGAAAGCGGTGGGGGAGGATACGAGGGGTAAGAGAGATCGAGAGGAAGAGAGAAGAAGACGTGAGAAGAGGTGGAGGCAGGGAGGGTCTGAGAGAGCAAAAGGGGGCATATAACAGAAGGGGCTCAGTAGAGTACTAGCAGATCGAGCGCAGTGTGGAGGGGTGAGAAGTGTGTGTGTGTGTGTGGGGGGGGGGGGGGGTGGACAGTGGGTGGTGGTGGCTGGGAACTGATGAAGTAGCACAATTTATTCTGCACATCACCATTAATGCCATTCTAATGGTCATCAGATGGATGCGCACGCAGGTATTTTATTATGTTCAATATCCGCCTTCACCACCACTCGCTCCGTGCTACATTTAACCACTACACCGCCCATGCTATATTTAACCACTACTTTCACCATGCTATTTTTAACCACTACTCTAAACCGTGCTATATTTAACTACCACTCCCTCTGTGGTATATTCAACCACTACTCCCTCCGTGCTATATTTAACCACTCTCCCTCCATGCTATATTTAACCACTCCACGGCCCATGCTATATTTATCCACTACTCCCTCCATGCAATATTCAACCAGAACTCCCACCATGCTATATTTAACCACTACTCCCACCATGCTATTTTTAACCACTACTCCCTCCGTGCTATATTTAACCACTACTCCCTCCATGCTATATTCAACCACTACTCCCACCGTGCTATATTTAAGCACTACTCCCTCCGTGCTATTTTCATCCACAACTCCCTCCGTGCTATATTCAACCACTACTCTTACCATGCTATTTTTAACCATAAATCCCTCCATGCTATATTTAACCATTTCTCCTGCCATGCTATATTCAACCACTACTCCCTCTGCGCTATGTTTAACCACTACTCCCACAGTGCTATATTCAACCACGACTCTTACCGTGCTATATTTAACCACAAATCCCTCCATGCTATATTTAACCATTTCTCCCCCTGGCTATGCTTAATCACTACTCCCTCTGTGCTATATTCAACCATATTCTTACCATGTTATACTTAACCACTACTCCCTCCATGCTATATTTAACCATTTCTCCCTCTGTGATATAGTTAATCAGTACTCCCTCCGTGCTATATTCAACCACTACTCTTATGTGCTATATTTAACTACTACTCCCTCCATGCTATACTTAGCCACTACTCCCTCCGTGCTATATTCAACCACTACTCCCACTGTGCTATATTTAAGCACTTCTACCACCGTGCTATATTTAACCCTTTCTCCCTCCGTGATATAGTTAATCAGTACTCCCACCGAGCTATATTTAAGCACTACTTCCCACCGTGCTATATTTAACCACTACTCCCACCATGCTATATTTAACCACTACTCCCATCATGCTATATTCAACCATTTCTCCCTCCCTGATATAGTTAATCAGTAGTCCCACCGTGCTATATTTAAGCAATACTCCCACCGCGCTATATTTAAGCACTACTTCCCACCGTGCTATACTTAAAGCACTACTCCCACCATGCTATATTTAACCACTACTCCCATCATGCTATATTTAACCATTTCTCCCTCCATGATATAATTAATCAGTACTCCCACCATGCTATATTTAACAACTATTCCCTCCATGCTATACTTAACCACTACTCCCTCCGTGCTATATTTAATCTGTACTAACTTCATGCTATATTTAATCAGAACTCCCTCCTTGCTGTAATTCAATCAGTAAGTGCTCCGTGCTATACTTAACCACTACATAGTAGTCATTCACTATTATCCCTTCTGTGCTATATCTGTATTTATCACTGTGCCTCCCACCTGACCACTATTCCATCCATGCTATATTAACTCATCACTATTCTATCCATACTGTAGTAACTCATCACTATTCCATCCATGCTATATTTATTTACTACTATTCCATCCATGCTATATTTACTCACCACTATTCCTTCCATGCTATATTTACTCACCACTATTTCATCCATGCTATATTTACTCACCACTATTCCATCCATGCTATATTTACTCACCACTATTCCATCCATGCTATATTTACTCACCACTATTCCATCCATGCTATATTTACTCACCACTATTCCATCCATGCTATATTTATTCACTACTATTCCATCCATGCTATATTTACTCACCACTATTCATTCCATGCTATATTTACTCACCACTATTCTATCCATGCTATATTTACCCATCACTATTACATCCATGCTATATTTATTTACTACTATTCCATCCATGCTATATTTATTCACCACTATTCCATCCATGCTATATTTACTCACCACTATTCCAGCTATGCTATATTTACTAACCACTATTTCCCACTTATTCTTCTTGAAGATTTATACTTTGTAGCATGGCTAAGTCTGAATAGACTTGTTTTCACCATTAGACAGTTTGTCGCTAGAAAGCCCCAGCCTACACTTTTACTGACCCAAGAGATTTCTAACCTCCCACACCACATAGACATGGTATACAAGCAACTAGCCTTTGATGTCACTGTAAGTTATACACAGTGGTGGAAATCCAAATTGGCAGAGGTGGGGGCATGGGGAATCAAACCACCGACCTTTAGATTAGGAGTCCGACTTAGAAAAATGTCAAACACTGTAACCACTCCGTCATAGAGAACACCCACATGCTATATTTATTTACCATTATCCCTTCTGTGCTATATTTACCCACTGCTATTCCTACCATTCAGGACACTTTGCCTTAAATTTTGTTCATGTTTGGAAATCTTGACCCAGAAAAACGCTGGCTCCACAAACAAGTGGCTGCAGCAGTGCAGTCACTTCAATAGTGCAAGGACTGGTTAGCTCAGTGTCAGGATAATGTGACTGAGTGGGATATCAGGTCAGGATGCTGGTGGCCTAGTGTCCCAGTGGGGCATTACTATAAATTCACCATAAGTGCGCACTGTCACAAGTCGGTACTCGTCCTGATATTACCTTAGATGTTGCCAGGTCGTAAAAATCCAATAACCAACCAGAAATGTGTGCATAGAGGAAATTACTATAGGGCAATCAAAATATTATGGAAGAACACACTCATACGTTTATGGATTGACCCACCCACCAAGTCCTTGCTGTGAAATCTATGCAACGTGATCAAGAACATCATCATCATCATCATCATGCTGTTGGTCACGATGCGACAAAGACTGCTTTCATTACTTGACTGTCACTCTCCATTTAGTTCTCTGCTGTGAGAGTGATGTCCATGAGTCGGTCTTAATGTCTCTCAGCTTCATGATAAATATCCAGGCCTATTAAAGTTGCTTAGTCCGATGGTTTGGAATTTCTGTAATTTTTCTGAGATAAAAATAGTAAATTGATTTTTATAGTCTACCTCACATTAGTTTGAAGTAACTTTTATTTTAAATGGCTAATTCTTTTTAGATATTTAAAGTGCAAACATGTAAAAATATTGTTTGTAAGGATGCCAAATCTCTGGCATATGCAGTAACAGGTTTGAGTAAATTGGCTCAGTCCCATCTATGTGGGAATAAATGCTTAAAGTTGCATAATTCGATGGTTTTTAATCTGAGTTTCTGTCATTTTCTGAGATAAATATATGAAGTTAATTGTTTTAACCTAACATAATTTAGTTTGAAGTAACTTCTATTCTAAATGGTTAACTTTGGAGATATTTGAAATGTAAACATGCAACATTAATTTTGGCAAGCACGCCAAAACTCTGACACCAAAGGCTTCTGCGGGAACAGGTTCTATTAAGTTGACTCAGTATTTCCTTCTATGTTGCAACAAATGCTTAATAAGTACGTCAGTATCTAACAGTATCTAAGTTAGATGTCTAGAATCAAATCTAGATACTTGGCTTGGTTTTGAAAATATGATGCTTTTATCAGACTATGCAGCTTTAATAAGTGCATCAATATCTAAGTTAATTATGTAGAATCAAATCTACATAATTGTTTTGATTTTGAAAATTTTGAAAATGGATGCTTCATCGGACAATGCAGCTTTAATAAGTTCATCGGTATCTAAGTTAATTATGTAGAATGATATATCTACATAATTGTTTTGATTTTGAAAATTTTGAAAATTTTGAAATGTTGATGCTTCATCGGACAATGCACCTTTAACCATGCTATCATAGTATCGTGATACTATCAGTCAACACCACCACTGACAGCCTGTTGGATATCGCAGCCTCGTTCTGGCATCACTATTTATAGCCCCGGATGTGGTGGCCATTCACCACTGCGTCTGAAGCAGTCTCAGAGGCGGGCGGTGCATTCTGGGACAGTTTGCACCTCACACAACACACGTGAGGAGGTGGGAAAGAAGTGTCAGTCAAGCCGGGAGCTGGGCGTGAGAGCGCGCGTGAGAGCGCGTGAGAGTAGCGTGAGAGTAGGGGGAGAGCAGTGACCACGTATAAAGGGGAGTGCTGAGAGGGGGAGGGGCGCGCCCGGGGCGGGCCCGGGGCGGGGTGTGTACGGCACAAAGAGCTAATTACGGCCGGGCAGTCGGTGCCTGGCCGCCGTGGACAGGGCTGGACTCGCGGAAAACCCCGCCACTACCCCTCCTCCCACCCTTCCACCCCTCCACCTCTTCTCTCACTCTCACCCTCACCCCCAGGCCCTGCCTACACATTAGGCTAAGCGGCAGCTAATGCTCGACACACTACAGGTTTTCTATTGTCACAGATGAGAACTTTTTCCCATTTTCAGCGGATTTCCGATTTTTTGTCTGGGTTTTGTTTACGTGGTCATATGGGTAATTTTGTCTCAGACTTTAGCGCTGTCAATTTCCCAGAAGTTAGATTTACATTGATTTTGGTTGTTATTCGAGATGATTCTCATCGCCTACTCTGATAGGAGACATCATCTGTTGCGTTATTGCATGGTTTGCAGTGTCACTGTCAGTACATGTAGCAGTATAAGGTTCTATTTAAATTCACTAGCACAGTAGCAGGAGACATTCTAAGGTAATCTACAATAAAACCATAATATGACATCTGCACAACTTGGTTAAACTTAAAGCTGCATAGTCCAATGAAGGATCAACTTTTCAAAGTCTTAGGTCCTAATATTAATAACATCTAAGGTCATACATATCAGGATGGGTACGAGTACCGACTTGTGACAGTGCACACTAATGGCGACTTTATTGCATTGCCCCACTGGGAGACCAGTCTGCCAACTCCATGACCCGATTTCCCACTCAGTCACATCATCCTGATACTGAACTAACTATCCAGCCCTTGCCCTATCCTAGTAATGCCGAGTGCCGGTGTGGCCGTCTCAGCTGCTACAAGGCTGATTTGCCATGCCCAACTTTCACTATTATCTCTGTTTTTAATACTTTCAGAGAAAATTACCCTTAAATTAAATTAAATACTTCAGATCTTCCTCTTCAATTGCGCATTAATATATTTTTAATCGACTCAGTGAAAGCTTTTACATTAATTTTGCTAAAATAAATGCTCTGCATAGACATAGCATTGCTGCAGTGTTTACCCTTCGCGGGTGGTAAAATACGGCAATGCTATGTCTATGTGGGGCATTTATTTTTGTAAAATAAGTTTAAAAGCTTTCATTGGATCGATTAAAAATATCTTAATGCGCGATTGAAGAGGAAGATCTGAAGTATTTAATGTAACCTAAGAGCAATTTACGCTGAAAGTATTAAAAACAGAGATTACGGCCTTTGAGACTGGCCCAGTTTTCACGCATGCGCAGACGACGCTGTTGGATTCTGACGCATGCGCAGAAGCGACATTTCAGCCTTGCGGCAGCTGAGACGGCCACACAGGGCTAGGTAACGACACGCATCAATCTTGTTACTCATTGACTTGATGCGTCCAGGAATCGAACTCCCGACCTTCAGCACGGGTAGCCTGCGCTTTACCGATTCGGCCACCGCGCCCAGTTCGCGTCCGGAGGGTGTCCAGCTACGCGTTTGGTGATGCTTGTTCGATGAGTGGTTCTGGTCCAAAACCCACCAATTCAAAACGTCACCACACGAAAATAACCAGACACGATAAAACCCAAAGAGAACATACAGGTGCATTCTGGGACAATTTTCATTTTGGGTAATATAGTTTTATTTGTAGGAATAGAGGAGATCGCCATTCCGACTGCGCATGCGCTGAAAATGGTGTTGGCAGCAAAGCAAATGTGTACGGCCATTCAGATTGCCGATACACATAGGGCAAAACTTCCATTTTATTCAAAATTAATAGAAATACATAACAATTTGGCATAACCATGTATGCAAACATGCAATATAATGATTTGATGAATATAACTAAGACAAAACTAGCTATAGTTAAACATCTTGAGCTTAGAAACATACAAGTCCACACAAAACAATCAGTTACTTTAAGGCTGATATCCACATCACTATTATTAAATCTTGTTGTAAATATTAAAATGCCAAATGTGTCAACATACACTTGTTTCAGAGAAATATATAACCAATATCTGATTAACCCTACTCATTTTCTATTTCTACATATGTCATTAACCATAGGATATAAACAAAAACATTAATAACATAAGTAAAACTGACTCTGGCTATGGCTCTAACACTAGTCTGAGTGCTTAGATTTATCTAAATCTAAATGCACATGTCATAAGATGTGCTGATTATATTGATGTAAATGCAATGCTGGATAAAAGATTAATATCTTAATTTATTATATATATATTTTTTATAGTTGGTATTCTATGTATCAAAGAAGAGCTGAGATGAGCTGAAACTAGCACATTTCATAGCTGTACCCAGTGTATTAGCATGTGCCATGTGCTTCTCATGGGTTTGTTTTTCTTCCACGCATCCCACAATGCACCGCGCCGCTGGAATGGTGATGTAGCCTATATAACCTTTTACCTCAGCGTTGAAGCACTTCTTACCATGAACACTTGTTTATTTGTTTGTTGTTTTACGTCCTAGCAACATCTAAGGTCATATCAGGACGGCCATGAACGATTATAGTAATTTTTGTGACAGTGAATGACAAGAGCAGCACAGGAGGACATCCGGGTTTAATCAACTATTGTGAAGCAAAATCAGCAAGATCATAAACTAGAACTTAGAAGTCAACGAGGTCAGAACTTGAAGTCCTTCTGTCCACGTCCCACATTAAAACCTCGTACAACTTTACCAAATGAATACAGAAGGTAACTTCCGCTTACATTCTAAATACCATGAAAACACTCACACTGATCCATGCAATATTGATGCGGTCATCTGATGCTACAGTTTCCATATTGCTGTGAAACTTGTAGGATTTCTGTTGTTTGTTTTTCGGCTCGTTAGTTGTTTAAGCAGGGTAAATTTCAATCGCAGATGATTGGTATTCCTCATTCCACTGCTCCTTGCCCTATTCTAATAATGCCGAGCGCCAGGCTAGGAAGTGATAAGCATCAAATTTAAAGTCATTGATTGGACTCGACCAGGGTTCGAACCCACAATCCCACGATCTGCCGGACGCTCTCACTAATGCGGCCTTCCAGTCTGGCTACTATCAAATTTGCCGTCTGGTTACTATGACAAATCCATTGTGCAATGTGGTGCAAATTGTGTATTCAACAGCTATTGTTAGCTCACTTTATTTAATAATCTATATACCATTTTTGGTGTAAATAATCCGGAATCGAAAAATAGCTGGAAGACCAGTGCTTCGGAGCTGAGAAGGAACATATTCAGTTGAATAAACATATTTACAACAACAACAACAAAGTTATATGCGCCGTATTAGTATATAGAGGTGTTTTGGGCACGTTTCTGTAAATGTTGGTTATAAAATGTATGTGAGATGTTGCGGGAAGGTGCCCAAGGATTGTTGTTGTTGGGGGGTGGGGTGGGGGGAGGGGGTGAAAGGTGTCGGGGGGGTGGGGGGGGGGGGGGTGCTAGGCACTTTCAGCCTGAGAGTAACGGGACTGGGTAAACCCCTAATGTGTGCTTAACAAAACAGCGACTAATTGAGCAGGCTACTGACTCGTGTAGCTAGGGGACCAAGTGAGGGTGTACCAGCACCTCACGAAGGTTGGGGGTTTGTGGGTAGAAGGGCTGGGGAGAGGGGGGGGGGGCGGGAGGGGGGGGGACAGAAGGGGCGGGGAATGGGAGAGGGGAGAAGGGGAAGGGGAAGTGGAGATGGGAGGGGGAGAGGGGAGGTCATGAGAGGAGATGGAAGAAGGGAGATATGAGAAAGGAGAAAGGAAACGGGAGAGGATGAGGGGAGGTGGCGGGGGGAGAGGGGAAGAGGGGGCAGGAAGAGAGGGGGGACGGGATAAGGGAGAAGGGGAGAGGGGGAGAGGGGAGAGCGGATTGGGGAGAGAGGAGAGGGGAGTAGGGGCAGAGGAGAGGGAACCTAGATCGCCTAATGCTAGCCTTGGAAGGGTCAGGGCGTGTTCGAATCCCTAGATAGCCTAATGGTTCGGACGTGAACCAGACGGGATGGCCGAATGAGTTGAGCGCCCTTCTCCCGTTTTGCTTAGATTGTGGTATTCGAACGCATGCTTCGAGTCAAACCAATGACTTAAAAATTGATACTTTGTCGCTTCCTAGCCTGGTGCACAGCATTATTAGGTTAGGGTAAGGACTGGTTGGCTCAGTGTCAGAATAATGTGACTGAGTGGGATATCAGGTCATAGTGCTGGTGGCCTGGTCTCCCAGTGGGGCAGCACTATGAAGTCGCCATGAGTGCGCACTGTCACAAGTCGGTAGCCCTTCTGATGTGACCTTAGATGTTTCCAGGACGTAAAACTCCAACGACCCACCAATCACTCACATCTCACTTGAAGGCAGTGTCTACAACCGGCTTCTCTAATCAATCAAGTAGTCTAACCTAGCCGACCCCCCACTCACCCCCCTCACACACACACACACACACACCCCTCCACCGGTGTCGCAGTTTAAAAGGGTACCCAGTTTAAAACGGGGCTTTTCACAATGTGCATGCGCATGCATTTCTGCCTGATTGAGATTGTACCCACGTTTAATAACTTGTTAATTGCTTGTTAACTTGTTAGTGCAGAGGATAATATATACTATCAAGCATAACATATTCACTACAATGATGCCTGAACAGTCAGTCTCCTCGCTTGTCTCGCCCTACATTTCCAGAGAGCTCCTCCACACACAGAAGCAAGCCAGAAATTCAGACACGATTTCATGCTTACCAACCGGGTAGCCTTTTAAACTGCGACACCGGCTCTCCCCGGCCACACTTCCTCAGTCTGTGTCTTCACAACTTCACAAACACAGGATGGTGAAGGCCAAGGCCGGATAACGCTGTGTTATTCTGGTGAACAACAACAACAAAATTAACAAATTAAAAAACAAAGAAAGTACAAATATTTAACAACGAAGCACTTGTCCGGGTGAACTACACCAACAATGATGACTATCATCACATCCACTCATGAAATAGCACGAATAAATATTTGTGTAATAAAATCTAGGTAACCAGTGTGTGTGTGGGGGGGGGGGGGCGGTAGAGTAGTGCGAAGTGTTGATAGCGGCCGGTGGTGGCGCTAGTGGTGGTGTTAGGTTGAAAGGGCAAAGGTCAACCTGTGGGACTTCATAATAGTAACACCGCAATTCGTTGGGTAATAAAATAATGGTAGATGAGTCAGTTATTTATATTCACTGCGTAATAAAATAATGATACATCAATCAGTTATTTATATTCGATGGGTAATAAAATAGTTGTACATCAATCAGTTATTTATATTCGCATAATAAATTATACTGCACATAATGATATGTAGGTATATATACGAGTGAGGTTTCCGCGTCCGCTAGGTACAGGAATAGCCGGTGGTGGCGCCACAGGTCGTCGCACCTGGGAGGTATAAGGTGGACATAGAAACAATGGTATAACAATACTATAATAATGATGTATTTTCCTTCCGCGCCTTTATACTCACATAATACATCATACATCACGTAAACGTGTGTATTATAGCTGTTTTCTGTCAAACACCATTCATTGTTGTGCTGTTCAGTTAAAGTCTACCAATTTCTTCCTGAGTATGAATATAGGGAATGTGGCAGCTTCTATGAACAAAACCAGATTGAATTATTGAAATGATGGCACTGTTGGCAGCTTCACCTGAAACGCGGTAGTCATGCCTTCCTTCCGGCATGGATGGCGTTTGTCAGTTTTTGCACATGAACCCTTCATATATATATATATATCATATATATATGTTATGTCAGTAAAAATATGTATCAGTGTATACATAATATATAGATATAGAGATATATCTATACACAATAAATATATATATATATATATAAATTCATATATACATATATACAGTAAAACCTCTCTAACCAACCACCTCCACAGATCGACAACTCCCTTATATCGATCACTTTATTTGGGTCCCAAATGATCGCCCATAAAATACCATTGTAATGATTTAAAAAACTCCCTAAGCTGACCACCTCCCTAAATGGACCATTTAAAGTCTGTCCCATGGTCAGTCAATTTAGAGAGGTTTTACTGTATAAACAGATATATATATATACATATGCTGGATATCCCTCCTTTCCCTCATCACTCACTCAGCTCCATGGACTGATGGAGTCTGTCCTAGTCATCTACTGCTCCAGCCTCCCCATCCCCAGCTCTGATGGTGGTGCCACCACCCTTGAACACTGCAACCGCACCTCACTGTACTGCTGAAAATTATATATATATGAAGAGTTCAGGCACAAAACCAAGTAAACGCCAATCTAAAAATATACTTTAAATAACAGATTCTTACTTGAAAATAATTTTAATTCTCATTAATTCCACTTTTCATATGATCATATGGTTATGGAGCAATGAACAAAAAGGTAAGACTATAACAAAATAAACTCTTTGAAGGTTTGATTCCAATGTTTATCTCCATTTTTGGATTGGCGTTTACGTGGTCTTGCGCCTGAACTCTTCATATATATTATACCGCTGGAAAAAAGAGATATATATAGATGTGCATACACATGTTATACCTCCCAACCGGAACCACTCCGTGACACACCCGGATATGGTCACGTGACCACGTGACGTGATCACGTGACCTAGTCATTGTGGTCGCGCCTCAATGACAACCACACACATGCTTCAAAAAGCCTGTTCTCGATTCGCCGCCAGGATCGCGCCTTATAAACAGCGCTGCGCATGCGCGCTCAGCAAGCCTGCGCACAGACCGAGTAAGCCATCAGTGCCCAATCGCCGCCGCCATCTTGTATTTCCATAAGTCGGTCCTGCTGTCCTCCAGCACGTCCTATGGCTACCATCCCCCTCTCCCTCACCCCCACCCCGTCCCCCGCCAGCCCCAGCACCCCGTCCCCCACCCCCCACACCCACCCACATCAGGCCGACCACCGATAACGTGCGCATAATCTGTCCGACATGTGCGGCTGGGTCTTTTGTAGTCGCCATTCGCTTTTTGCCGATTTGTGGGCAACAAAGAAGGACGGGTCTGTTGGACCTCTAACTGGTACCTCCCCCCCACCCCCCACCCCCCACCGGTCTCCTCCTCCCCCTCCTCCTCCACGCCCCTCCTCCCCGCACTCCATCTCCCACCTCGCTCTCCTCGTCTCTCCTCCCCTCGCACCATCCCACCTCTACTCACGCGCCTTTCCGCCCTTCTCCTCCCCACCCCTCATCCCCTCATTCAATCCCCCCCTCGCTCTCCTCATCTCTCCTCCCCTCGCCTCATGCTACCTCTCCTCTCACCCCCTTCCGCCCTCCTCCCCTAACCCCCTCCTTCCCTCGCCCTCCTCCGCCCCTCGCTCTATCCCCCTCCGCCCTCCTCCCCTAACCCCATCCTCTTCCTCCCATTCCCCCATCCCCTCCCCCTCCCCACCCATCGCCTCCTCCCGCCCCTCGCCCTCATCCCCTTCTTCACTCGCCGTTCACCCCTCCCTCTTCTCTTACTCCACTTCTCCTCCCCCTTCTTCCAAACTCCCTCTCCGTCCTCCCCTCTCTTCCCCCATTCTCTCCATACCCCATCACCGTTCCTCTCCCCATCACCTCCTCCTCTTCCCTCCCCCTTTCCTTTCCTTCCCTCCTCCCCTCTCCTCCTCCCTGTTCCCCTACCCTCTCTCATATTCTACCCCTCCCTTTCGTTCCTCCCCCTCCTCCGCTCCCCTCCCTTCCTCCTCCCTTCTCCCCTCTCCCCCTCCATATTCTCCCCTCTACATTTCCTTCCTCCCATCCTACTTCTCTCCTCCCCTCTCTCCAATTCTCTCCCCCCCCCTTCCCCCTCCTCCACCCTCCCTTCCTTCCACCCTCCTCCTCTTCAACAACCCTCCTCTCCCTTCCCCTCCTTCCCCACTCTCTCACCCCCCCCCGCCCCTACCACCCCCCCCCCACCCCCTCACTAACTGACTGACTGCCCAGTCACCTTTCACTTGTGTTTACACTTCTTCCCAAACCCAGTCGCCACTCGAAAATGTCGGTCTTTGCAAATCTGCTTTGTGCGTATCCAACTGAGCGAGCGATTGAGATGTGATATACAGAACAGCAAACAGTCAGCAACGAAGTCGACTCTCTGTTGTTCTTTTTATAAGTAAGATTTTTAGTTTGACTTTAAAAAAGAATTACCCTTTTTTTAAACTTTAAAATATAAAAAAATTCTTGGATTTATTTTCCATTTCTGAATTTGAATCGACGAAAGCTGAGACGAGTTCAGTATGTGCAGTCAGGGTCCCAGGTGTCGGGAGGCGGATCGTCCCCACCCCCCTCCTACCCACACCCCTCCCCCCACCTTTTGTCAATCACCGGACCATGACCGTCCCGCATTTACATACCGCCGGACGATTATAACAAAAATAAATAAATTGCAATAAAAAAGGGAGGGTGTGTGGGTGGAAAAAAATCCGCTCCCCCCCCACACACACCTCCACACACACACTGGGAGATTAAAGGTCCCGACACCGAGCCCTGCATCCTAATTCTGAGTTTGTTTGGCATGGAAAGGTTCCAGAGGGGAAAATGGTTCTATAGGAGTGGTGTGTGTGGTAGGGGGAGGGGAAGGAGGGGGGAGGCGGACGGGGGAGGGGGGGGGGCTGTGTAGGATACGAATGACACGAAATGCGCAGATAAACATGGAAATGAGCCGGGAACAATCGATGTGGAGTTGCAGGCTTCAAACACCTGCCCATGGTGGCTATTGGAGCTGCGAAATTAATTCCGCGATAGGCGAGACATGGACATCAAGAGGTGCCCGGGGGTGGAAGGTGCGAAGGGGGAGGGAGGGAGGATGGCGGAGGAGGGAGGGGGGGGGGAGGGGGGAGGAGGGGGAGGAGAGGAGGGGAGGGAGGAGGAGGGAGGAGGAGGGAGGAGGAGTGGAGGGTGGGAGGGAGGAGGAGGACGGGGAGGTGAGAGGGAAGGGAGGAGGAGGGGAGGGGGAGGTGGGAGGGAAGGGAGGAGGAGGGGGGAGGGAGGAGGGAGGAGGAAGGAGGGGGAGGGGAGGGGGGGAGGGAGGAGGGAGGAGGGAGGAGGAGGGAGGGAGGGGGGAGGAGGGTGGGAAGGAGGAGGAGGGAGAGAGCGGAGTAGGGGGAGGGGGAAAGACAGGGAAGGCTATTTGCACAAATGTCTGTCTCCTTGTCCTCATTCATCCACCACAGAGTTTTGAGATTATTTCTTATTAATTTTGTTGTTGTAAAACAGTTGATTCATCAGAACGTACATTTTATTAGCGCCGAGGCACTGGTCTTCCGGCTGTTTATATTACATTGTAAATAAGTAGTTCAGTTATTTGTGTAGGGGATATTAGTAGATTATAAAGGAGGTTAATGTGTTAGTGGGTTAGCCATAATAAGTCTAGCATTATGGGTTAAGATGATGAGTTGCTGCAAAAACTGTGCTGCTATTATGGGTAGGGTGTATGTGATGGGGGGGGGGGGGGAGAGAAAGGAGCCCTCACCACCCCAAGTGGTGGTGGACCACTAGCAAGTTTTAAGATTATTTCAAAAAAATGTAAAGGCGTCGGCTGGCAGCTGTAGTTGTGGAGGCAGGCTAATAGGAAATCAATACACACAAGTATAAGAAAGGCAGAGTAAAGAGTGAAAGTAAAGTAAGCGAGAGCTTGTACCCTCAGGTTTATTATTATATAGTGGTTTCTGGACCTGACATGGGATATCACCTGACCATGCCCTCCAATGAATAGTAAGCATTTCTAGGTCCACCAATCAACAGTAAGCATTCTTGTGTCACTATGGCAACTGTGATCTACCCCCCACCACCATGCCTTGTGGTTGCTTTGGCCTCACCTGCCCTGTTGTGTCTGTGTGTGTGGTGATCCGTGACTAACAGGTGGGGGGGGGGGGGGGGTTGTGAGTAGAGCTCTTGAGCTCCTTCCACACTAACAGTAGTGCCCCTCTCACACTATCTATAGAATACACAATAACTATTTAATACAAGTAAAGGATCACCAGCACCACATAATTACATTAATGCCCCTGGCCCTATACATCATTTACCTTTATAGACCATTTTTAATCCCTTATAGACCAGTTCACATTCCCCACCAAGTTGTTTTATCGGAATATGTTACAAAATGGTTGTCACCATGTCCTCATCCCTTCACGAGCGAGTCTAAGGTGTGTTTTCAGATTATTTCAACAAATGGGTTCCACCATGTCCTCATTCCTCCACCACCTGAGATTTGAGATTATTTCAACAAATGGCTGTCACCATCTCCTCATTCGTCCACCAGCGAGATTTCAGATTATTTCAACAAATGGTTGCCACCATGTTCTCATTCCTCCACCACCTGAGATTTGAGGTTATTTCAACAAATGGTCCCTCAGTAAGCACTGAGGCAGAGGCCCAGCACAGCAAGTCACAGATGACTTACAGCGCACAATATGTAGGGGGCGCGAGGGTGAATACACATGCCCCGTGATTGATACAGGAAGGCATATTTTATCTCATGTAAAATAATTGCGCAGATAATTTCACAGCAATCTGTATTAGAAACAAATGTAAGGCAACAACTCTACTATTAGTACTGAGTTTGGTGGTCAGGAGGCATGTGTTCTCTGTGGTGGAGTGGTTAGAGTGTCTGACTTTTTTCTAGGTCGAACTCCTAATCTGAAGGTCGGTGGTTTGATTCCCTGTGCCCCTCTACCTCTGCCAATTTGGATTTTCACCGCTGTGTATAACTTACAGCATCATCAAAGGCCGGTTGCTCTCATACCATGTCTATGTGGTGGGGGAGATTAAAAATCCCTTGGGTCGGTAAAAGTATAGGCCCGGGCTTTCTATCGACAAACTGTCTAATGGTGAAAACAAGTCTATTCAGACTTATCCATGATGATGATGTCCTGGCAACATCTAAGGTCATATCAGGGCAGGTAGCGCCTTGAGACAGTGCACTCTCATGGCCACTTTACAGTGCTGCCACAGTGGGAAACCAGCCACCAGCACCATGACCTGATATCCCACTCAGTCACATTATCATGACACTGGGCCAACCAGTCCTTGCCCTATCCTAGTAATGCTGAGCTCCTGGCTAGGAAGCGACAAGTATAATTTTGTAATTCATTGGTTTGACTCGGCTGGGATTCGAACTCTCAACCTTCCACGCATGAAGCCTGGGTCTATAGTGAAGGATAGCACTTGTCGAAGGACCATTTCCACTTCCGGTGTGTAAGTTGTCCTGTGACATGGCGTGTCATAGCTTCAGTCCTTCCTGAGGGACCAGAGAAACTCGGAATACCCATACAGTATAACCCCGTTAAACCAAACTTGAAGGGGCCCTAGGAATTTGTTTGGATTAACCGATCATTGGTTTAACCGAGCTTTGTCTTCGACTTTGACTTGGGTTTGGCAAAAACGCAGGTGCGTTATGAATGTAATACACAATGTATGTGGACACTTTGATTATTGTTTTTTTATGTATATACAGTATAACCCCATTAAACCAAGCTCAGTTAAACCAAGCGATCGGTTAATCCAAACTTTTTTCGGCGGCCTGGCAAAATACTACCATTTATCATATAAAAAAGTTGGTGGGGTCACAGATGACCTTATAACCACATGAAAGTTTGGTGTAATCGTAACGCAAGTGGCCTGTGGTCCGACCATTCTGTTTGGATTAACCGATACTTTGGTTTAACCGACTTTGGTTTAACCAATTTTTTTATATGATAAATGGTAGTATTTTGCCGGGCCGCCCAAAAAAGTTTGGATTAACCGATGGCTTGGTTTAACAGAGCTTGGTTGAACGGGGTTATACTGTATCTCATTGACTTGTTGAGTGGTGACTTGAAAGCAAGACGGCATCAATGTCAGGGAAGTTTTTTTTTTTTTGCAAATGAAGAGATAGGATTCGAACTCACAGTCTCTAATTCCGGGACAAGCGTCTTAATCATTAGACTTTCCAGGTTCCCTGATGCAACCAACCTCCCCACGCTTACCTGTGAATTTGATATTTCACCTGGGGAGATGAATGCACCTCACTCCACCTATAGACCGGGCATGGTGGCCTAATTGGTAGAGCGCTGGGCCTCACGTGCGGAATATGGGGAGTTTGGTTCCCGGTCGAGTCAAACCATTGACTTATCAAATTGATACTCGTCATTTCCTAGCCTGGCGTTCAGCATTAATAGGATAAGGAAAGGACTGGTTAGCTCAGTGTCAGGATAATGCGAATGAGTGGGATTTTGGGTCATGGTGCTGGCGTCCTTATCTCTCAGTGGGGCAGCACTATTAAGTCGCATCAGTGTGCCCTGTCACAACTCGGTACCTGTCCTGATATGACCTTAGATGTTGATAGGACATAAAAGAACAACAACCAACCAACCAACACTATACCTATAAGTTAAACGCTGCCTGGTTTGAGGTTATGCAGTCATTGTCTCGGGAGCGGGACGTAGCTCAGGCGGTAGAGTGTCCACCTGTGACGGTGTCAGTTATCATCCTATCGATCCTGCTCAGTGGACTCATTTGCAGTTTGGGTTATTTTCCGTTCTAACCAGTGGTCCACAACTAGTTAATCAACAGCTGTGGTCTTATGTGATGTCCGGTCTGTGGGAAAGTGCATATAAAAGACCCCCTTGCTGCTTATCAGAAAGAGTAGTCTATGTGATACTAGCACGTTTCCTCCAAAGAAAAATGTCAGAATGACTATATGTTTGATGTCCAATAGCCGATGATAAAACCAATGTGCTCTAGAGGCGTCGTTAGATGAACCAAACTTTCCTTTTGTCGTTTGTCTACAATAATAACTAACACACACTTTCACGCATACCACGTACCCGGTACTCGGTGTCCTGGTGGGGTTCAGGAGTGGGGGTGGAGGGAGGGGGGAGCACACACATCTTTTATTTTTACTTACCTGCCGTAAAAGAACCCCACTAAAACCCACACCTGGTTAATATGGCCAGCTGGACAGAATTTTGATTTATATATTGGCGGTTGCGTGTGTGGATATGTGGATATACAGCAAAACCTCTCTAACCGACCACCTCCACAGATCGACAACTACCCTATATATCGATTGCTTTATTTGGGTCCCAACCAACCACCCATTACAATACCCATTACAATACCCCAAGAAAATACCATTGTAATAAAATTTAAAAAAACCTAAACCGACCACTACCCAAAATGGACCATTTGAAGTCGTTCCTATGGTCGGTTGAGTTAGAGAGGGTTTACTGTATGTGGGAGTGTGTGGATGTGTGTGAGTGAAAGTGTGTGTAAAACCGGGTTGAATTGCTGGAAAAGAAATGTATCTGTGACGTCAGCGCGGTGTTTTAGAACGCACGCGCAAGCTAATATATGTCAATGCAGGCGAATATACGCATTTTAAGACCTTTTTCTTTTTAAGTCACTCAATACTTCAGTTTCGTTCTGTTCAGACGACACCTGGCGGGATAAAAAGAGAATGGGCATATATATATATAAATATATATATATTTATATGTAGTTGCTATATATAGCTTATTGAAGCAGTTCGATACAGACGCAGTAAGAACATGAGATGATAGAAAAAAATCTCTGATGTGACTAACACTACCACTGATCGACATCTGGGGGAGGTGAGGTGGGTCAAAATGGCGCCACTGGTAAAGTGTTGTATCTTACAGAGGATTACAATAATAATAATAAGTAATATTCCCTTACGTACGTTTATACTCGCATAACACGTTATACATCACATATATAATATATACAGTAAAACCTCTCTAAATCGACCGACCATGGGACCGACTTTAAATAGTCCATTTAGGGAGGCGGTCAGTTTAGGGAGTTTTTCATTTCATTACAATGGGCAATCGTTTGGGACCCAAATAAAGCACTCCATACAGGGGAGTGGGCGATCTGTGGAGATGGTTGGTTAGAGAGGATTTACTCTCTATATATACATATATATATCTATTTATCTATATATACATATATATATATCTATATATATGAAGTAGGCGAGACTACTCGCCTTGTGACAATTGCGAGCTTGGGCCGATTAACCCGCATTTGGAAATGCGGGTTAATCGCCAGGGCAGACTCGTAATTGCCACCATTTGCGAGGCCCCGGGTTTCCGGCCGTAAAGCGTTGCTAGGAGACGTCAATTGCGACTCTTCTGGCAATGATAGGAGGTCGGGCGTTCGGACCCAGACCCATCGGATGTGTTTATGCGTGCTCTGATGTTTTAGCCGAGATTTAGGCTTTTATTGTCGAAATTCTAAACTTGTTTAAACTTAATGATATGGTAGGGGAGTTAATAGTTCATATACGACATGTTGCTACGATCCTTTGTTAGTTTTTAGTAAGAATAAAGCCATGAGCTCTTGGAAAGGTAACTTGGAACGTTCCTTGCATTCTTTATTATCCTCCAGTCTTGTAGATTAACCGCTATGGTCAAACTTGATATTCGATTGCTTTGTATGTAATTAAGGGCCTCATGCCTAATAGGCCTTATGTAGCTAATTAACCCATCTACGGGAAGATAATAACAGACATATTAACGGAATTAACGTAGTGTTGTTTTGGCTAAATATACGACAGTAACTTAGGCTGATTAACAGTGACAGTGGAAGCAACACTATCGTGTCTGCTTGGTTCTGGATTAATTTAATCATATTAATATACACCGAACTGGCGGGGAGGACAGCCAGTTAGTTGAAATAACCTAGTAATTGTCTTAGGCCGATAAATGCGAGTAGGGGCAAAAACCCATCTTTAGATGATACTCTGGCTGGTCGCCCTTAGCCCGGGAATGACAACGGCAGTGACGGACTACCTGCAGGTGGGACGAGAGGCAGCGGCGGCCCGTGGCAGGCCCAGGAAATTCACATGGAAATAATTACATAAATTAACACATAGGCTGGCCTTAAGCGGGGGTGGAATAGCCCGATGGTTAAATATACATATATATATTTGCGCGTGTATATTTAGCTCCTAGCACAATCAAATGAAGGAGAATACAGTGCGATTCCACTTGAGCGAATCCTCACAACAACTAAGGTCATATCATAGTCATTTTAAATCACAATTATTTCAAACTAAAGTAAGGGAGATAATAACAAATAAACTCACATATTTATCACAGACCATGAGAGAAACTGGAAACTATCGAACTGTCCAACAGTAATCAACATTTAATCAATATAAGCAGCAGCAGTTTTTTTACTAAGTAAGTGCACTAATTCCTAAGTTATATATATATCGGCTCAAATGCAGACAGATGCTTTGGTTCTGAAAATTGGATGAAAACCCGATGCCTTCCTCAGACTAGGCACCCTTAAGTTGTCTTCACGTGACGTCACAGACCCCGTGACCACATCAGAAAGCCACGTCACGCTCCACTGTTCACGTTAATAGGTTGACCCACGGCGCGCCTCATACAGACGACAAAACTATAGAGTGACTATATTGTGACAGCTTTCTAAACGCTGCCTTCCCTCCCCACCACCACCACCACCCCGCCACCTCCCCTAGTGGTGGTGAGCCTGAGACCGTCCCCCCCCCCTCCCTCTCCCCTCCCCTCCCCCCTCTTCCTCACCACCACCACCACCCCGCCACCTCCCCTCGTTGTGATGAGCCTGAGACCGTCCCCTCCCCCATCCCCTCCCCCTCCCCCCTCTCCCTCCCCACCACCACCACCATCCCCCCTCCACCCCTTTCCCCCTCTCTCTCCCCCTCCCCACCTCCCCGCCCCCTCCCCTATGTGGTGAGGGCCTGAGACCATTTCCCTCCCCCATCCCCATCCCCTCTTCTTCCACTTCTCCCCCCCCCCCTCCCCACCTCCCCTAGTGGTGGTGAGCCTGAGACCGTCCCCTCACCCTCCCCCATCCCCTCCCCTCCCCTCCACCCCCTCCCCCCCCCCTCCCCTCCCCGCCCTCACTACCCCCTCTTCCCCCTGTATGGTGAGCCTGAGACAGCGCGCCACCCAGCCCCCGCCTCTCACATCCCCCCCCCCCCCCCCCCCACCACCACCACCACCACCACCTCAGCCTCCCGCGGGGCCGAATGTCTCCTGCCGAGGGTCCGACTACAAAAGGACAGCTCATTAATGTGGGCGCGCATTGTGAGAGATCTAGAAGAAAGAAGCAATTACGACTTGTGCCTCCCGCCGGCCACCGGACCGACCACTGGCCGACACCCGACCCTCGCTTTTGAACCCCGGCACGCGGAGCCAAGGCGCGTCTAATTGATACGTGGTCGGCATGTGTCTGTGTGTCGGGTATGTGTGTGTGTGAACTATGTGTGTGGAGTATGTGTGTGTGGAAGGTGTGTATGTGTGGAGTATATGTGTGTGCATCGAGTATGTGTGTGGAGTATGTGTGTGGAGTATGTGTGTGGAGTATGTGTGGAGTATGTGTGTGTGGAGTATGTGTGTGGAGTATGTGTGTTGAGTATGTATGTGTGGAGTATGTGTGTGGAGTATGTGTGTGGAGTATGTGTGTGGGTGTATCTGGATGAAGTGTGTGTGGAGTATGTGCCTGGAGTATGTGTGTGGAGTATGTGCGTGTGGAGTATGTGTGTGTGGAGTATGTGTGTGTGGAGTATGTGCATGTGGAGTATGTGTGTGTGGAGTATGTGCATTGGAGTATGTGCATGTGGAGTATGTGCATGTGGACTATGTGCATGTGGAGTATGTGCATATGGAGTATGTGCATGTGGAGTATGTGCATGCGGAGTATGTGTGTGGAGTATGTGTGTGGAGTATGTGCATGTGGAGTATGTGCATGTGGAGTATGTGCATGCAGAGTATGTGTGTGTGGAGTATGTGTGTGTGGAGCATGTGCATGTGGAGTATGTGCATGTGGAGTATGTGCATGTGGAGTATGTACATGTGGAGTATGTGTGTGGAGTATGTGCATATGGAGTATGTACATGTGGAGTATGTGCATGTGGAGTATGTGCATGTGGAGTATGTGCATGTGGAGTATGTGTGTGGAGTATGTGCATCTGGAGTATGTACATGTAGAGTATGTGTGTGTGGAGTATGTGCATGTGGAGTATGTGCATGTGGAGTGTGTGTGGGGGTGGAGTATGTGTGTGTGGAGTATGTGCATGTGGAGTATGTGCATGTGGAATATGTGCATGTGGAGTATGTGCATGTGGAGGATGTTTGTGTGGAGTATGTGTGTGTGGAGTATGTGCATGTGGAGTATGTGCATGTGGAGTATGTGCATGTGGAGTATGTACATGTAGAGTATGTGTGTGTGGAGTATGTACATGTGGAGTATGTGCATATGGAGTATGTGCGTGTGTGAGAGGGGGTGAGGGAGTGAGAGATTTAGGCCCGAAGGGGCAATGTCATATGGGAAGATAGCACGTGCATGGTGGTAGTGGCTTTATAGTGCTGCCCCACTGAGGTACCATTTATTAGCAAAATCTGAAGCAATGTCATGGGAAGGGCAGTCGTATTCGTGCTGCCTTAATAGTCCTGTCCCACCGAGGTCCCATTTTTTTAACCAACATCTGAAGCAATATCATTAGAATAACAGTGCGCGTTCGGGGTGGCTTTATAGTGCCGTCCCACAGGGGTACCATGAACCAACTACTTCTGGGTCTGTTTTATCAGTGTAAATTATCGCGGCGAATAGCGATTTATAAGTTTTGGGTTTAATTTAACGGAGATCGAACCCACGACTTGCGACACTAGAAACCTGTCCTCTAACCATCGGACCATCCCTGTGTGCATCTGGCAGTTTGTGTGACGGGAGCCCTGTCTGAGATCTGACATGCTAGGAGGTGTTCAAAACCTGTTTTTGCCACTTATTGTTACATTATTACATTTTTGGTATTTGCACTGAAAATCAATGCTCTACACGGGATCTTGACCCACATTCACCCGAAGTGATTATTCTTCCAGTAATAATTGGGGATGGGAACTTAGAGGTACCACCCGGCTGTCCTTGGTAGAACTTTAGCGTGATTCATAATCATATATGATGAATCGTGATGATGAGATGAGGTATGGGTTGATTTGATTGGACAGCAATAATGAACTATTCTAATACAAGTAATAATTGTGTTCTTTCCTGTATGATTTTATGGGCAGCTGTGAGAGTGGTACAGGATTCAGCCAGTGGGGTTTATGGGCCTAGTGCCCAGTACACACCTCCCATATAAAACCTAAAACTGCCTGTTTCACGACTAAGTTTGAGTATTATTAGTTTCAATCTTTAGGTGTGTGTCCCCCCTATCATACCAGAGCCTTCCGATTCGCGACTTAAAACTTAGTTTTAGGTTTTATACGGGAGGTGTGTGCTGGGTTTGATAAGATTCAAAAAATGAATCGGGCAGTTTTAGTCAGGAAACTGGACAGGTCGGGTTGTGACGGGTCCCATCAGGCAGTCAGTTTTAGCGCGTGAATCATATACGGGAGGTGTGTACCAGGCTTAGTATGTCCAAGTGATTGCCCATTCATACTTATACTTATAGGAATCAGGTTAGACAGCAGCTATGCCCGTTTTCACCCTACCTCCACCACAGCACTCCACACCTCTCCTCACCCCAACACCCAGACCCAGACAACAGCACGCCACACCCCCACCTTCATTCCCCATCTTTCTTTGCACTCCCGCTCCCAGCCCCCTACACACCACGCCCCCCCCCCCCCCCCCCCCCCAGTCCGCCCCCCCCCCCCCCCCCCCCCATACACGCACAACCGGAGGCGGTGGCCGAATCGGTAAAGCGCAGACCTCCAGTGTGGATTGTCGGGAGTTCAATTCCCGATCGAGTCAAACCAATGACTTAAAATTTGATACTTGTCGCTTCCTAGTCTGGCTCTCGACTTTAATAGGATATGGCAAGGACTGGTTGGCTCAGGGTCAGGATAATGTGACTGAGTGGGATTATCAGGTCATGGTGCTGGTGGCCTGGGGCAGCCCTCTCCCAGTGCTGCAGCACTATAAAGTCGCCATGAGTGCGCACTGCCATAAGTCAGTACCTGTCCTGATAGATGTTTGAAGGACGTAAAACTCCAACAACCAAGCACACAACACGCCACCCCCACTACCCCACCAGCCTCTCCATGCGCCCCTCAACACCCCCTACACACCACCCACACAGACACAACCACACCACTCCCACTACCCCATCCACATCTCTCCTTGCGCCCCCTATGCCCCCCTCCCCTCCCGTACACCCCGTACACCCCCGCCACCCCCACCCCCACAGTACACCTTTCAGGTGTCGTCTTCAATTGCCGACCGGAAGGGGAAACCGGACTCCTGATATTGCGCATGCGCGTAGGGAGGAAGTCACGTGACACTGGCAGTGTTCGGCGCATGTCAGGGCCGGGAAAGGTGAGCTGTTTCTGTTATCTAAACTGCAATTACCAATGGGCGGGTCCGGCGGTGCAGGGGTCCGCCCGCCCCCCCTCCCGCCGCCCTACCCCTCCCCCCTCACCCTCACCCACTCACACACGCATCAAATCGAAGATAGACAGTTGTTCCCAGCTTCTACTTCACTTTAATAAGAGTGACTCATTTTCAGTGTCAAGATGTACCTGAAGGCTGTGTTCTCTGTGGCGGAGTGGTTAGAGTGTCTGACTTTTTTTCTAGGTCGGACTCCTAATCTGAAGGTCAGTGGTTCGATTCCCTGTGCCCCCACCTCTGCCAATTTGGATTTCCACCGCTGTGTATAACTTACAGCGTCATCAAAGGCCAGTTGCTCTCATACCATGTCTATGTGGTGTGGGAGGTTAAAAATCCCTTGGGTCGGTAAAAGTGTAGGCTCGGGCTTTCTATCGACAAATTGTCTAATGGTGAAAACAAGCCTATTCAGGCTTATCCATGATAGGCAGTATAAATCTTCAAGAACAAAACAAATCAAATTGGTTGGTTGTTGGAATTTTTACGTCCCGGCAACATCTAAGGTCATATTTTAAAGATGGGTACCGACTTGTGACAGTGCACACTCATGATTCATGGCGACTTTATAGTGGTGTCCCACTGGGAGACCGGACCACCAGCACCATGACTTGATATCCCACTCAGTCACATTATCTTGACACTGAGCTAACCAGTCCTCGCCTTATCCTATTAATGCTCAGCGCCAAGCTAGGAAGCGACAAATATAAATTTGGTAAGTTATTGGTTTGACTCCACTGGGAATCGAACTCCCGATCTTCATGGAAGGCCTGCGTTGTACTGATTCGGCCACAGCATCTGGTATAAAGGTAAATAGGTAATTGGGTCGTTTCATGGTAAATGGGGCCAATATATTTTCTAGTAAGTAAAGGTAAAAAAACAATTATTGAAAGAGTAGAGGAGTTATTTTCTTTATAGAATTGGTATTCTTATACTTTAGAGGGATAGGTATGATCAAATGAAGACCTAATGTGGCATAGTAAAAAAAAAAACCAACATGTTCATTAGAAAAATATGGTGTTTCAAGGGCATGATTATGTGACATGGGAAATGTGGACTTTTCTACAGCCTATTAGACCTTTATTTTTCATAGAATATTACCTGTTATTCAATGAAATAATAAAAGTACACTCTCTCTCTTGAAATAAATGTCCATGTTGCATGCATATCTTTGTATCTTTTTCTAATATTCCATGGTGATTCAACTGGTTCTGGAAGTAACTGTGGTGTCCCCTGTTTGTCTCCTGCTTGTTATGTCAGGGAATATGCTATTCTGGGAATACCAGAGTTTTAACAAGAAAACCCTTGGTACTGTTCCATGTGCAACCATATTTTGGCGGACCATGACTAGTAATATAATTTTCCTACAAAGCTGTATGAAATTAAATTGAAATTGAAGTCCCATATTATGTTGGTATCCCATTCTATTGTATTATGTCCAGAACTCAAAATTGGGAAAAATATAATCATCCTATGCAGATTTCTTTACAGTGCATTTCTATACCCAGGGGATCACAACATAAAAAGTAATTGCTTCATGCAATACATTTTCTTAAATAATTGTTTTGATTAATAATCCACACTTGTTGATTAATAAATCCACACTTGGGGCTGGCTACTCATTTAGTTCTTGTTGTTCTGACAATTTGGTAACCTCAACTATCTTTTCCTTCACCTTAGCAGTATATATATATATATATACATATATATATATATATATATATATATATATATATATATATATATGGACAACAGTTGGCTACTCAGCAAACAAATTCGGAAAATACACAATATTCATGTTTAGCCCTCATGTCACACTTTGGCCCCATTTACCATGAAAAGACCCATTTGGTAAAAGCACGGGCTGGCGTTCCTCAGGCGGGAGGTCCCGGATGAGGTTAAAGTTGCATAGTCCAATGACAACATCAAATTTTCAAAACGAAAATAATTATCCAAATTGGATTCTACATATCTACCTTCGATACTGGTGACTTATTAAACATTTGTTGCATGAATTAAGGGAATACGGAGGCAATTTAATCATCATCATCATCATGCTGTCGGTCGCGATGCGACAAAGACTGCTTTCATTACTTGACTGCCACTCTCGATTTAGCTCTCTGCTGTGAGAGTTGCGTCCATGAGTCGGTCTTAATGTCTCTCAGCTTCAGGTTTCTTTTGATGGTATCCCTCTCTTTCTGTAGCCAGAAGACAGTTGAGAATAGAGGATCTGCTTTGGTAGCCTGTCTGATGACATCCTCATGAGGTGTCCAGTCCACCGGAGATTCTTTTTGATCAGAAGATCTTCCATAGAGGGCAGCCCCATCCGTTCGAGTATTTCCTTATTCGTCACTTTGTCCTTCCAGGTTAGCCTCATGATTGAACGCAGATGTCGCATCATGAAGGCATGCAGCTTTTTCACCTGCCGTCTGTACACTGTCCAGGCCTCGGCTCCATATAGTAGGGTGGATAGCACGATTGCGCGGTAGATCTTACCTTTGACCCGAATGGACACATGGTGTAGTTGGCCGAAAGATGCGCTAGCCTTGGCCATCCTCCTCTGTATCTCAGCATCAATGCATCCACCACTTGCTATAGTGCTTCTGAGATAGATGAATTCCGGAACAGAGTTCAGCTTGTTTCCATCAACCATGACCTCCTCCTCTCGGGTTCTTGTAGAGTTGGGTTGGTACAGCACCTCTGTCTTCTTGATGTTAATTTTCAGGCCAAACTTCTTTGATGCATCAGAGAAAGCGTCCACTATTTTCTGGGTCTCTTCAGCAGAGTGGGCAACCAGTGCACTGTCATCTGCGAATAGTAGCTCTCTCACCAGTATCTGAGTAGTCTTGGTCTTCGCCCTGAAGTGTGCGACATTGAATAGGTCAGCGCTCTGTCTGGACTATTTAATACTCATAAGTAATAGGCCCTGTTACTGCAGAAACCTATAGTGTCAAAGTGTTAGCGTACTTGCCAAAATTAATTTGACATGGCTGCACTTCAAATATCTCACATGGCTTGTATGTGTATCCTGTGAACATCTTAGGACAGGTATTAACTTGAGACAATGCGCACTCGTAATGTGACTTTTTAGTGCTGCCCCATTGAGGTCTAATGCAGATACTGAGATAGCTGGCACCACAACAGAATATCGCACAGAATATTGTGTTATCCTAGCATTGATTACCCAATTCCTACACAGAATTGTCATCCAGGACAAAGTGCTGGGATAGCTACAAGTGTGCAAAGTCCTTTGGCTTGACTCGGCAGGGAATCGAAACTAACGATGAAGCAGACACTCTAAGTATAACCACTAGTCCACCCCGTACCCTTCCACACCAACAAATCAAACAGAGGCGAGTGTCCAGAAACGAGGGCACTATTAACTGGGGGACTTTCCAGGATGGAAGCTTACAAAAAGGGCTGGTCCCTCGGTCCGTCCGGTCCACCCGGTCCACTGGTCCCACACGCAGACGGCGTTGGCTGGTTGCACGGTCCATTGCCTTCGCGTTGTAGCTGATTCAGTTTGCTCGATTGGCGCGACCTCTGGTGGCGGGAATCAGCAAAAAGGAACTGGGACGCATTCACTAAACAATTCATGGACTCCCCCCTCCCTCCCCACAACAAATAACCGGCAGATTGTGACTTCATCGCATGCCGCGACATAGATCTAATTCATGTCCCGAAAATGTTATTGAATGAATTGAACCTGTGAAGGTGTGGGTCATCCTGTCGATCCTGCTCAATGGACACATTTGCAGTTTGCGCTATTTTCCGTTCCAATCAGTGGTCCCCAACTGGTATGTGCTATCCTGTCTTTTGGGAAAGTGCATATAAAAGACCCATTGCTGCTTATTGGAAAGAGCAGCCTATGTGGCAGGTTTCCTCCAAAGAAATATGTCAGAAGGACCATATGTTTGATGTCCGAAAGCCGATGATAAAAATCAATATGCGATAGAGGCGCCGTGAAATAAAACAAACTTTCCTTTTTGAATGAATTGTGGAGAAGATATTAAAATCCTACTGGAAGCAGGATGGGTGAGTGCTGGTGGTGATTTGTTGGTATCGCGGGGTGGGTGAGGGTGGCGGATTGCTGGTAAGCCAGCCCCGGCCTGTTCCAGAACCACAGGGCCCACATTACACCCCCATATCCGTTCCAGACTCACACGGTTCGGCACCTTCACGTTGCGCATGTATTCTACACACACCCGTCTCCTGCACACCGCACCTGTACACAAAGACACGGGGGGGAGGAGGGGGGGGAGGAAGGAAGGGGGCATGAAGGGGGACGGGGAGGGGCCAATGGGAAGGGAAGGGAAGGAGGGGGCAGGGGAAGGGCAGGGGGAGGGCAGGGGGGAAGGGGATGGGGAAGGGGGATGGGTGAAGGGGGAGGCAAGCGAGGAAGAGGAACGGAAGGGAGGGGGAAGGGGGACGGGCAGGGGAGAGGGGGGGCGGAAAGGGGATGGGAAGGGGTGGAAGGGAGAGGGCAGGGGAAGCAGGGAGTAGGGCCAGGAAGGCCAAGGGTGAGGGACCCGGAGGGGAAAGGTCAGAGGGGGGGGGGAGGAGGCAGGAGGGGACATAGGGGAGAAAGAGGGCAAGAGAGGGGCAGTAAGGGAGAGGGAGAGACGGAGAGAGGGAAGGACAGCAGGGGAAGGGGGCAGGGAGGGGGGGAGGTGGAGAGGAGAGGGAGTGAGAGGAACAGAAGTGGGGCGGTTGGAAAGGGGACAGGGAGGGACCATATGGGACCAAGTGAGGGGACAGAGGAGCAGGGAATGGACGGGAAGGGGCAGGGAAGCGGCAGGGAAGGGGCAGGGAAGGGGCAGGGAAGGGGCAGGGAAGGGGGCAGGGAATGGGAGACGGTTGTGGAAGGCAGGGTCAGGCAGGGGGGAAGGGAGCAGGGAGGGGGTGGGGGCAGGTAGGGGGCCATGGAAGCGGGGGCATATAAGGGGGACAGGGAAGGGGGCGGAAGGGAGGGGCACAATTTGGGGGATAGGGTGGCGGGAAGGGGGGGGGGGGGGGTGGAAGGGGGGAAGGAAGGCGGAAAAGGGAAGGCGGAAGGGAGAGGGCTACCACGTGAAATTCTAGCGGTCATTAAAAACAATTAAAAATAATTAAAAAAACTATTACACAGAAAAGAGCAGTCAGCACCATTCAATCTACACACGACATGTAGGCATTTGCTGTTTTCGTTTGAATGGTGTGGGCTGCTTTGTCTAGAGAAGAAGAGCAAGGCTCAAACCCACGCTTTGCCAGTGTGGCGAGAAGTGCCTCATCCAAGCCTACCTGTCCACGTGGCATGTGGTTGGGAGAGGTGAGTTCACTTCCTGCGCGTCACGTGTCTACACACACCACCATCTTCACACACCCGTCAGACAGCACCTTTTGGGAATGAAATGCCACCAATTCACAAATTGCATGCACATCGAAATGCTGGACATGATAGGATTCGGCAGTGACATCTCCCATTAAAGCTGCATAGTCCGATGAAAACATCACATTTTCAAAACAAAAACAGTTATCTAGATTTGATTCTACATATCTAACATAGATGCTGATGCACTTATTAAACATTTGCTGTCACATATAAGGGGATACTGAGTCGATTTAATAGAACCTGTTACTGCAGAAGCCTATGGTGATACTGATAGAGTTTTGGCAAGCTTGCCTAAATTAATTTAGCATGTTTCCATTTCAAATATCTCAAAAGTTACTGATTTAAAATAAAAGTTACTTCAAACTAAAGTAAGGTAGATTATAATGAACAACCTAATATGTTTATCTCAGAAAATGAGAGAAACTCAAAACCATCGGACTATGCAACTTTAAGCTAACTTAATAGTCATGCTATACAGCAATACGTGTTTAGTGGTTGGTTGTTGGAGTTTTACATCCTGGCAACACCAAAGGTCATATCTGGATGGGTACTGACTTGTGACAGTGGGCACTCATGGCGACTTTATAGTGCTGCCCCACTGGGAGACCAGACCGCCAGCACCATGAGCTGATAACCCACTCAGCCACATTATCTTGACACTGAGCTAACCAGTCCTTGCCCTGTCATAATAATGCCAGACACTTGGCTAGGAAGCGACAAGTATAATGTTTTAAGTCATTGGTTTTGATTTGGCCAGGGTTTGAATCCCACAATCTACCAAAACGGGAGACGGACGCTCAACTCATTCGGCCATCCCGTCTGGTATATATCCTTAAAGTTGCATAGTCCGATGGCTTTGAGTTTCTGTCATTTTCTGAGATAAATACATTAAATTGATCACTACTTTACTTTAGGTTGAAGTAACTTTTAGTATAAATGGTAAACTTTGGAGATATTTGAAGTGACAACATGCCAATTTAATGTTGGTAAGCATGCCAAAACTCTGGACACCATAGCCTTATGCAATAACAGATTAAATTACTTTTTTGGGGGGGGGGGGTCCATTAGTTCTTTAAGCAGGGGAAATTTCAGTCGCAGGCGATTGGTCTTCCTCATTCCACTGCTCCTTGACCTATCCTAATAATGCCGAGCGCCTGGCTAGGAAGCGACAAGTATCAATTTTTAAGTCATCGGTTTGACTCGACCAAGATTCGAACCCACAACCCTACGATCTACCACACGGGAGACGGATGCTCTAACTCATTTGGCCATCCCGTTGCCCTTCTATGTGGCAACACGTGCTTAATAACTATACCAGTATCTAAGATAAATATGTAGAATCAAATCTAGGTGAGTGTTTTGGTTTTGAAAATTTGATGCTTCATCGGACTATGCAGCTTTAATTAGTGGCGAAGTTGGACTTGTGGGATGAAATCGAGGCAAATGCTTTGGTTTAAAAAATTGATTGACGTTTTCATCGGACTATTTACAGATTTAAAGAGACGTCAAATGAGATGGACTATTGGTGGGAGCGTCTGGTTCTCATATGAAAGGAGCATGGGTTCAAATCCCAACCAGTGTCAAACCAAAAACATGTCAAATTTATGTTTATCGCTAAATTGCCTGGTTTTTGCATATTTCTAGTGTAGTAGTACACATGCAGTGTATTACAAATACGGAAACTAGCCCTACTAAGTACTAAGGAATTCGAAATGACTATCACCATAGGGCACAGCCCGTCTGGGTATGTGTACTGGCACAAACCAAAGCAGAACCAGGCAGGCCACGGTCATGCATCCGAATCACCCTGAAATACAAAATGGCTAACCATACAACACAGCCATCCCCCCTAGTCGCAGTCCTGAAGGGTCCAGGGGTGTTCTGGCACACTGGTGGACTATCTAAGGACAGGGCATGGGTGAAAGGGTGCTGTAACAAACCACAATGGGATGGGATCCTCTCCCACAGGCCTGTATGTCATCTGCGTAGATGTACATAGTAGGCTAAGTTATCATATACAGGTTAGGAAAAAAATTGAAAATTAAAAAAAAACTAATATAAAAGCTACTAACACCCAAAACCGCAAAGGTTGGCCCGAGAAAGATCAGGTAAACACTCCTGAGTGTGGGACCAGACCAATCCAGTATCACAACTGTCCAGCGTTGAAAACAAGCACCCTCACAGGAGCTTATACGTTATGGGCAGAATAAAAAACTTGTCACCAAAAAAAAGAAAAAGAAAAAAAGTAGTGCGCATTGACCTCTCAGGCAAAGAACCCCATAGACAGGTCGTTGTAGATAGGGCGATGACATCAGGGAGCCTAGGTGGTGTAATGTTAGCATACTATCCCATGATTTGAAAGAAGCGTGAGTTCGAATCCTGCTCTAGGCATAATATTTCTAATTTTCATCACTCCCACAACACTGGTTCCGTGACCAGAACCCTATAAAGCTATGCGCTGTATGGTTGTTGAACCAACCCTGGGTGTGTATATATATGTAAGTGCATTGTCTTTATGTATGTGTGCATGTGTTTATGTATGTATGCATATATGCATGTATTCATATATGTTTGTATGCATGTGTGTTTGTATGCGTGTGTGTATGTACGTGTGTATATATGTAAGTGCATTGTCTTTATGTATGCATGTGTGCGTATGTATGTATACATATATGCATATATGCATATATGTATCTATGCATGTGTGTATGCATGTACATGTGTATGTATACATGTATGTGTATACGTGTGTATATATGTATGTGTGTATGTATGCGTGTATGCGTGTATGTGTGAATGAATGTATGTGAGAATGTATGCATGTATGTACTTGTGTATGCATGGATGTAAGTATGTGTGTGTGTGCAGCAGTGTGCAACATGCTTCACACCCACCTACATGGCAGTGCCCTGAGTATGTGTGTATGTATGTGTGTATATACGTGTGTATGTGTGTATATACGTGTGGATGTACCTGTGTATGTGCAGCAGCGTGCTTCACACCCACCTACATGGCAGTGCCCTGAGTATGTGTGTATATACGTGTGTATGTTGTGTGTATATACGTGTGTATATGTATGTATGTGCTTATGTGCAGCAGCGTGCTTCGCACCCACCTCCATGGCCATATAACCCTGAGTACAGACAAGGTGACGACCAACACCAGTATCCAAGTGTTGTGTTAATACGCCGCACCCTCCTTATTGGCTTCATTTGACAGAACGCCTTCAAATGTAGCGGCGAATCGTTAGTCGGACGCACCTGCTCGCCTGGCCCCGGTGTGGCGGTTTCAGCTCGTTCCCGTGCTCAGCCGTGTCCCGTTGCTTCTGCGCATGCGCGGATTTCGCATCAACTCGGGTCACCCGAGCCACTTATTGGCGCATGCGCACATCCTACAAACTCGGGTCGAAAAATCGAATACGCTCGTGTGGACAATTTTTCTTTTTTTTTTAATAACCGATAAAAGTACCTCAAAATAGGATTTAAAGTATTTTATGATGGCCTAGTTTAGCTATATTTCCATTTGATTAATCTAAGTTATTCTTTTTTGCACATGGCACGTGTATTTGTCAACTCCACTCACCGTGTTCTATTTGAAATTCAGATGACCCGAGTCGCCCGGGTAGTGTTAATCGATTACGGCCATGTTTATTAGATTCTGATGCATGCGCAGAAGCGAAGGACACGGCTCAGCACGGGAACGAGCTGAAACCGCCACACCGGCTTGTGTCTGTTTCACCCCTTAACAATTAACCACCACCAGCACCCCCCCCCCCCCACACACACACACAACCCCTCACCACCTCCCACACACCCCATCATCACCCCCCCTCCCACCCACCCACACAACCCCTCACCACCTCCAACACACCCCACCAGCACCCCCTCCCACCCAACCACACATCCCCTCACACCTCGCACCCACCCCACCAACACCCCCCTCCCACCCACCCACACAACCCTCTCACTAACTTCATCATTGGATGATATATTTAATGCACATATTAATACAGATATGTAGATAAGAATGTTATTATGTCAAAACTACAACCTGTGAAATAGTGGCCAAGGACAGGAGTTCATGGCGTGCTTCTATTTGTAAAGGCACAACACAGTTTGCAACTGATTGTATATCTCAAGTGAAACAAAAAACAAAAGCATCAACAGAGAAAAGATTGTCTCATTCATCGACCAGACTCTATGACTGCAACTACACACACATGTCTAACATGCCACCGTACATTCTGAGCACAAATTGGACTCATCAGTCATTGACGAGTTCACAACAAATGATGAGTTGCTGTCATCGTCGGCTCCCATGAACAAACGAGAAGATTCTGGCTTGAAACATTTGTTACAGATATTAATGCACATACACCAATAATAAATTCATTACGGGATACTACATTTGATACACATATTAATACTGAAAAATAGAAAAGAATTTTGTCCGGGGATGATACAGTTCTTACAATTTCATCATCATCATCATCATCATCGGCATCATGCTGTCGGTCGCGATGCGACAAAGACTGCTTTCATTACTTAACTGCCGCTCTCCATTTAGCTCTCTGCCGTGAGAGTTGTGTCCATGAGTCGGTCTTAATGTCTCTCAGCCCCAGGTTTCTCTTGACGATATCCTTGAACCGGAGACGAGGGCGCCCTCTCCGTCATTTGACTCGGCGGGTTTTCAAACTCCCACCTTCCACATGGGAAGGAGACCTCCCATCTAACGATTCAGTCACCATATCTCAATCATATAAATTATAAACAGCAACTCTACAAGTATATATATAATCATCCGATGTGACTGACACTTGTCAACATCCGGTGGAGGTGAGGCGGGATGCAGGTGACGCCACCGGTACAGTGTTGAGTCTTATGGAGTATAAAACATATAATAATTCCCTTATGTATCTTTATACTCGCATAATGCATTATACATCACATATATGTATACAAGTATATACAGTAAAACTTCTCTAAATCGACTGATCATGGGACCAACTGTGAAAGGTCCATTTAGGGAGGTGATTGGTTTAGGGAGTTTCTTTTATCGTAATAATGGTATTGTATGGGCGATCGTTTCAGACCCAAATAAAGCGATTGATATAGGGGAGTGGTCGATATGTGGAGGTGGTCGGTTAGAGAAGTGTTTCTGTATATATATATAATCCACTGATGCGACTACCACTTGTCAACATCCGGTGGAGGTGAGGAGGGCCACTGGTGGCGCCACCGGTACAGTCTTGAGTCTTACGAAGTATAACAATATAATTATAATTCCCTTACGTGTCTTTATACTCACATAATGCGCTATACATCACATATATATGTATACTCCTCCGGTCCGACTGACATTGGTCAACATCTGGGGCCATATGCAGGAAGCGGTGTTACGCGAGTTTGAGTTTAGCCTTTAAACGCGTATAGCTAACACCGACCGGGCGAAATATGTCAAGTGGTATGCAGGAGCGCCTAAATGGTCAGTGTTAGCTAAACGTGAAATTATTTATAGATTTGGGAAATCCCTCCGGTCTCTACCCATATATTAGGCTTAAATATATTAAATGCTATCATATTTAACAGAATTAGATACGCAATAAGTGAAATTTGATGAAATTAACCCTAAATTCGAAGCAATATTAACGCTGCGGCCGTAACGGCGGCGATATTAGCGGTTATATTTTCGAATCGACGAACCTACAGTAAACAAACCGCCGCCACTGCCAGTATGGACAGCGACGTCGATGCGGCGCTACGGCGATTTGTTTACTTTACGTTCGTCGATTCGAAAATATAAGTATTAATATCTCCGCCGTTACGACGGCACCGTTAATATTGCTTCAGATTTAGGGTTAATTTAATCAAATTTCACTTATTGCGTATCTAATTCTGTTAAATATGATACGATTTAATAGATTTGGCCCTATCCTTATGCTAACACCGCCCGTAAACGTCATATGAAACGGGGCTAGTGTCGCGGACCTTAAACGCGCGGTGTTAGGCCTATCACTGACTCGTGCATATCGAATTTTCGGCGCTAAACCAGAAATCCCTTCTAAACGCGTTTTGGCTCGATAACACCGCTTCCTGCATATGGCCCCTGGGGGAGGTGAGGTCGGCGAGATGGTGCCACCAGTAAAGTGTCGTATCTTACGGAGGAGAGCAATAATAATAATAAGTAATATTCCCTTGTGTATCTTTATACTCGCATAATATGTTATACATCACACATATTTGTAGCATTGCTGATTTTATACACACATATATATATATATATATATATATATATATATATAAAGTTAGGCTACACTTCAAAACAGACGAGACAAACATAAGTATGGGTTGATCACTCTTTAATGCGAGATCTTGGCTAGCATAATGCCTAGCGGGTTATAAGTTTGAAAGCCCAGTGCGAAATGGCCGATTAGCAGTTCACAGGGCACCAACACATGGTGGCGCTGCAGTAGCGCACAGAGGGATCGATCAAGTCGGGTCGTGATAGGCCAATATACATATTAATCATCATTAAATAACAGTCCCATTTCTGCACAGTAATAATCAGAACAATAATAAAGGAGAAGCCGCTCCACCTTTTTATATAATGATAATAATTATGCTGTCTATACATATATATATATATACACACAAATATATAT
Source organism: Branchipolynoe longqiensis (assembly GCA_030323885.1). Classification (NCBI taxonomy): domain Eukaryota; kingdom Metazoa; phylum Annelida; class Polychaeta; order Phyllodocida; family Polynoidae; genus Branchipolynoe; species Branchipolynoe longqiensis. The sequence goes on from CM059188.1 coordinate 411,973, forward strand.
ATATAATACTAATAGTGAAAGCAAGGCCGCTGAGGCGTGGGCGAGCAGGTGGCGCCACGTGCTCAGGTCATGAGGAACTAACTAGTAGATGACCTAATGAGTAGGTGACCAGCCGATGACTTAGTGGCTGGGGAGTAGATGAATCTTCTGGCTTATTATACTCGTATAGTGGCTTATACAACATATATATATATATACATATATATATATATATGTATGCTCGATTACAACTGTTACAAGATGCCAGTTTGAACAGCTCCCCTGTGGTGGTCTTTGTTAAGTGAGAACCTATCCGTGCGTAGACTAACCATCCATGACAGCCGCGTCTTAAATCTAACGGTTGTTATCCCCTCCCCCCTCCCCCCCCCCCCACACACACACTCTCCATTACCCATAACACACTTCTAAACAGTAGCCTTCGCAATGTGGTCACATTATTGCGTGTCAAGCAGACATTTCGCACCACATTTAATTTTAAATCTGAATTGGGCTGTGCAGATACCCTAACGGTGCCTGGGTTCCCCGGCCATCCCCCGCCCCACTCCCGGCTGGGCTCCCCCGGCCCTCCCCCGGTCCACTCCCCGGCTACCTGTGTGTGTCCGTCCGGGCGCGCCGCCGTCGTTAGCGAATCAGTATTACTTCCACCACTTAGTGTGGCGGCGCCACCACCACCTTCCCAGCATGCACCAACCTGCACTCAACAGGCGGGCCATTCACACAACGCCTAATGCCCGGTAACGGTTACCACATTCCCTGCAACCCCTCACCACTATCCCACCCCCTGCACACACCCCTCCCCACCTCCCCCCACCCTGCACACACCCCTCACCACCATCTCACCCCCTGCACACACCCCTCCCCACCTCCCCACTCCCTGCACCCCCACTCACCACCATCCCACCGCCTGCACACACCCCACACCACCATACCACCCCATGCACACAACCCCACACCACCTCCCCACACCCTGCAACCCCTCACCACCATCCCACCCCATGCACATACCCCCACACCACCTCCCCACCCCATACACACACCCCTCCCCACTCCCAACACCCTGCTCATACCCCTCATTACTTCCCCACTCCCTGCACCCCCACTCACCACCTCCCCACACCCTCACTACTCCCTGCGCCATCCTCACCACCTCCCCATACCCTGTAGCCCACCCCACCTCCCCACACCCTCACTACTCCCTGCTGTAGCCACCTACCCTCTACTCCTGCCCATCCTCCACCTCCCCATACCCTGTGCCCATCCCCCACCCCACACCCTCCACTACTCCCTGCGCCATCCTCACCACCTCCATACCCTGTACCATCCACCTCCCCACACCCTCACTACTCCCTGCGCCATCCTCACCACCTCCCCATACCCTGTAGCCCCATCCCCACCTCCCCACACCCTCACTACTCCCTGCGCCATCCCACCACCTCCCCATACCCTGCCATCCCCACCTCCCACTCCTCACTCCTCCCACTCTCCTCACCACTCCCCACCCCTGCACACCTTTCCCACCCGCAGCCCCTCCCTCCCACCTTCCCATACCCTGCACCTCCCTCCCCCACCCCCACCACTTGTACCACCTCAACTCTGCCCCTTCCATCGTTCCCGCCCTACCCCACCTTTGATTCCCTGTGCCCCCTCTTCACTCCCGTCCCTCCCCTTCTCCCCTCCCCTCACATTCCTCCATTCCCGTCATTTCCTCTCCTGCATCCTCCCCACACCCCATCTTCCTTCCCCTGCCCCCTTGCCCCCTTTTCATCCCCTTCCCTCCCTCCTCTCTAGTCTCAATTCCCCTTCCCTCTGCATGTCTCTCCCGTCTCCCCTCCCCCTCCTCCTTCCTCCCCAATACTCAAATCCCTTTCTCCCCTCCCTCCTTCCCTCCCTCCCTCAGTCTCACACACCATCCTTCCCTCTCCGTCCTTCTCCCCCTTCCTTCCTCCCTCAGACTCAAATCCCTTCCATCCCCCTCCCCTAACGCTCCCTCCCTCCTTTCCCCCAGTCTCACATCCCATCCCTGCCCTCTCCTTCCCTCTCCCTCTTCCTTGCTCCCCCAGTGTCCCATCCCATCCCTGCCCTCTCCTCCCTCCCCTCTTCCTTGCTCCCACAGTCTCACATCTCATCCCTTCCCTCTCCCTCCTTCCCCCCTTCCTTCCCCCCACAGTCTCACATCCCATCTCTTCCCTCTAACTTCCTTCTCCCCCTTTCTTCCTCCCCCAGTTATTTCCAATTCCTTCCCCCTCTACCTCCCATCCCTCCGTCCCCTCCCACCACCCCCTTACAACACTTCACCACTGTTCTCACGACACCAGTCAGTGCGTGCGTCGACCTGAGAGCCAGCCACCGGAACCACAGAACAGCAATTAAACTGCTTTCTGCGCAGGTGCGAGCCCGCCAGATTTCAGAACGCAGTAACCGATGTGCAATGATCCGTGAAGGCATGAACAGTTAGTTATTGGTGGTGGCCGTGTCCCGTTACCCGCCCGCGTGAGCAGCCAACCGTGTCAGCTCCTCCTGGAGCCGACATGTGTGTGTCAACACGCAATGCCCTGCTCTAACCGCCCCGACTGTCCGACGGCCCGATATATCTGTCGGCTGGCAAATGCCCAACTCTAACCAAGTCATGTGACTTTAAAAAAAATCTTTAAATTTGTTTTTATGACTACACCTTATCGACAACCAGACGGGATGGCCGAATGAGTTCAGCATCCGTCTCCCGTTTTCGTAGATGAATGGGATTCGAACCTACTGGTTCGAATCCTGGACCAGTTTGAGTAAGTGGGAGAATTCGTGTAAATAATGTGGGTGATGCTATCAATGTGGACAATGGATTTATAAATTGAGGCTATGCAAGAGAGTTAGACACATGGCGAGTAGTTGATGGAAAGCCTATTTATTGCACGAGACTCTGGCGGCGCAATATATAGCACGACCGGTACAAACTCAAAAGGTAAAATTGCAAAGTCAAATAGCGGTTAATGTGATCATCGCTGGTTGGCGGCGTCACCAGCGATATAGGACACAAGCTGGCACACAGCAATAGTTTTGTTGTTGTTGTTTTACGTCCTAGCAACATCTAAGGTCATATCAGGACGGGTACTGACTTGTGACAGTGCGCACTCATGGCGACTTTATAGTGCTGCCCCACTGGAAGACCAGGCCACCAGCACCATGACCTGATATCCCACTCAGTCACATTATCCTGACACTGAGCCAACCAGTCCTTGCCCTATCCTAATAATGCCAAGCGCCAGGCTAGGAAGCAACTAGTATCAATTTTTAAGTCATTGGTTTGACTCGACCAAGGTTCGAACCCATGACCCCACGATCTACCAACACGGGAAACGGACGCTCTAACTCATTCGGCCATCCCGTCTGGTCACAGCAATAGTAAATACATGCATAATAATAAATAATAAATATATAATAACTACTGGGAACACTCCACCTATTTATGTGATGCACAACATATTATGCGAGTACAAAGATATGGAATGGAATCATTATTATTATATTGTTCTACTCCATAAGAACCAATATTGAACCGGAAACGCCACCTTCGGCACATTTTGCCTCCACCAGATGTTGACGAGTGTCAGTCGCACCTGAGGATGTTTCTTAGCTGATATATTACATTAAAGGGCCACTAATATAACCAACATAACATTAGTTATTCATGTCCCCCCCCCCTCCTCACTCACTTACTTACCTCAGCTATGCAGGCAACTAAGCACCCCGATGGCAGAGCATGTCGGGTTGAGCGTGGGGACATGGGAGAGGGAGGGCTCCATTCTCTCGCCCACCCTCATCACATACACCATACCCATAATAGCAGCACCGTTTTTGCAGCGACCCACCATCTTAGCCCATAATACTGAACTTATTACGGCTAACTGACTAACACACTAACCTTCTTCATAATCTACTAATATCCTCTATCTAAATACCCGCTGATCTACCTATTCATAATGTAATGTAGACGGCCAGAAGACCAGTGCCTCGGCGCTGAAAAAAATGTATGTTATGATGATTAAACTGTTTTACCAACAAAATATAATCATCAGGATCAACACAATCACCAGGGAGCGGGTCAGTCGGCAGCAACAGGTGTCGGGGTTCTGTCAGGTCCAGTCGGGCCCGTTAGAGCCCCGCATTCTACATGTTTCCCGCTGCATTGCCTCCCAAAGGCTGACTTACCACTAGCTTTAGCTTGGTCCCGGCCCCCCTCCATCCCACCCTCCCACCTATTGTACGCCTGAACGAGGCCGAAATGGCGGGAAAACTGCAAGGTGAAGGTCACTCGGCGCGAATTACTTCTGCGCAACAAAAGCCAGATGTCCAGTAATGAGTTGAGGAACGTTGGAACCGTTTCCAACTGCCTCGTCTTTGAGGTAGAGGGCGCTGACGGTGGGGAGGCCCATATTTAGATTGTACGAATTTGAAACTGGCCCTCTCTCCCTCCCCTCCCACCCGCCTTCTGACATGCAATCATTATTAAAGATCATTATTAAAGTTGTATAGTCCAATGGTTTTGAGTTTCTGATATTATCCTGGGATAACTACAGTAAGACCTCTCTAAATCGTCCAACCATGGGACCGACTTTAAATGGTCCATTTAAGGAGGCTGTTGGATTAAGGAGGTTTTTTTTATCATTACAATGGTATTGCATGGGCGATCGTTTGGGACCCAAATAAAGCGATCGATATAGGGGACTGGTCAATCTGTGGAGGTAGTCAGTTAGAGAGGTTTTTCTGTGCATTATTAGATTGATCATTATAATCTACATTACTTTAGTTTGAAGACAATTTTATTTTAAATGTCTATCTTGGGAGCTATTTGAAGTGCAAACATGGACAAGTGATTGTTGGCACCATTTGAAAGGCAAGATTCTGACACCATAGGCTTACGCATTAACAAGTTCTAATAAATTGTCTTAATATCTATTCCCTTCGACGCATCAACAAATGCTCAATAAGTGCACCACTATTTAACTTTGATAGGTAGGAATAAATTTAGATACATTTTTGAAAATTGTATCCTTTTATCGGACTATGCAGCTTTAAAAAAGGGGAAATTTCAATCACAGACGATTATGTTTTCTCATTCCATGTCTTGTCTTATCCTAGTAATGCTGACCACCAGGCTAGGTAGCGACAAGTATAAAATTTGATGTCCTTGGTTTGCCTCATGCAGCTGGTTTTCAAATCTCACAAACAGGGACTAAATTCATTCAACCATCCCATCTAGACTGGTTATTAAAATGAAAATACTGACAAATAACAATGAATAAAATGCTTAATGCATGTGATCTCCAAAGCCTCCCTATTTCCCTTCCCCCATTTGGGGTGTTCAAATAGCACCAAAAAAACCTGCAAGCCTTTCCTGTGGTCTAATTTGGCGAAATCATAACCAAATCAAAGAAATATCACGTAACAAAACATGCATCTCACCAACGCGTCAAAATGCATGGCCCCAAATACTCACGCCATAACAAACGCTGACAGTCGTGCGGAAGGTCGGGAGTTTGAATCCCAGCCGAGGCAAACCAATGTCTAATAAAGTTGATACTTGTCGCTACCTTGCCTGGCGCTCGGCATTACTAGGATAGCACAAGGACTGGTTTGCACAGTGTCAGGATAATGTGACTATGTGGGATAACGGGTCATGGTGATAGTGGCCGGGGTCCCCCAGTGAGGCAGCACTATAAAGTCGCCTTGAGTGCGCGCACTGTCCCAAGTTGAAACCCGTTCTGATATGACCTTAGATGTTGCTAGGAAGTAAAACAATAAACAAACAAATCTCAGGTGCTCGACCCTTTGATCCAGCCGCCTCCAGCCATATCAATCCATAACAGCTCCGTAATAGCCCCCCCCCCCGCTCCCCCCCCCTCCCCCCACTGACCCATCTCACACACACACCTACCCAACCTCCCGTCCACACCCCCTATTATCACTCAAGCACAGGGGGCAAAATGGGCAACGGGCGGCGTTCAATAAACCCAACAAGGGCACGACTCTGCGCGACCCTGCGCGAGGCCCGGCTTCGCGCCCCGATCAACAAAGGCGGCAAAACGGAAAGGGCGGGGCGGGGCGGGGCGGGGCGGAGCGGGGCGGGGCGGGGCGGGGCGGGCAGCAGAGAGTGCGGGGAAGGATGAGGGACCTGCCGGAACCTGGACGGCAGGAGCGTGGGGGGAGGTGGGGGTAGTGAGGAGGTGCGGGGGAGGGGGGGGGCGGTAGGAGGAGGGGCGAGGGGGGATGGGGAGAGGGGGCAGGGCAGGGAGCGTGGCATAACAAGCAGGGCATTGTTATGTGGCGCGGGAAGTCCCTCCCCCCTCCGGCTCCCCCTCTACCCTCCCCACATACACCCTCCTCCCGCTCTCTCTCCCCCCTACACCCTCCTCCCCTATCCCTCCACCTGCCTCTACACCCTCCCGCCTCACCCCCTCCCGCCACACCAAAGAGCAAAGCTGTCAGTGTGTGATGTGGGATTGTTTCTTTCTATATTTAAAGTTGCATGGTACGATCAAAACATCAAAACATCAACATTTCAAACCGTAAAACAATGATCTAGATTTGATTCGGCATATCTAACTTACATACTGGCGCAGCTATTAAACATTTGTCATCACATATGAGAGAATACTTAGTCAATTTAATAATAGAACATGTTACTGCATAAGCCTATGGTGTTAGAGTTTTGACAAGCTTGCCAAAATTAATTTCCCACATTTGAACTTCAAATATCTCAAAAGTTAGCCATTTAAAATAAAAGTTACTTCAATCTAATGTTAGGTAGATTATAATGATCAACCAAATATCTTTATGTCAGGAAATAAAATAAACTCAAATTCATCGGACTGTGCAACTTTAATCCATGGTTACCTTAGGTATAGTGACTTATAAAATTTATACGTGTCACTTCCTAGCCTGGCGCTCGGCATTAATAGGATAGGGCAAGGACTGGTTAGCTCAGTGTCAGGATAATGTGACTGAGTGGGACATCAGGTCATGGTGCTGGCCGCCTGATTTCCTAGTGGGGCAGCAGTATGAGTGTGCACTGTCACAAGTCGGTAACTGTCCTGATATGACCTTAGGTGTTGCCACATGATTGGGATCGGTTGAGACAAAGTCTGCAGACACAAAAAGTCATGTGGTCGTGCCTTTATTGGTGGATAACATCAGGGTTCACTAATTGGGGGTTTATGTCCGGGAAACAGTTAAGGTAACACTAACACAAGTAACAACGGAAAGGATGTTGACTTTCGCCAGCATGACCGTGGGTGCCTTTATATCGCTACCTCACTCAGGCCGTCCTTTGCCGGTACCGTGGTACGATATTATACTCAGTCACAGTATCAGTTAGCCCACCATTCCTTGCCTAGTCCTGGAAACCCCGAAACAGTTTGAGGTGAAAGAGTGAAAGGTGTCTACATAAAAACACAGCAACAGAAGCAACAGCAGCAACCGCAGCAACCGCACCAACAGCACCAACACCACCAACATCACCAACACCACCAACACCACCAACACCACCAACACCACCAACACCAACACCACCAACACCACCACCACCACCAACACCACCAACACCACCAACACCAACACCACCAACACCAACACCACCAACACCACCAACACCACCAACACCACCAACACCACCAACACCAACACCACCAACACCACCAACACCACCAACACCACCAACAACAGCAACAACAGCACCAACAACATCAACACCACCACCACCAACAACAACAACAGCAACAACACCACCAACACCACTAACACCACCAACACCACCAACACCACCACCAACACCACCAACACCACCAACACCACCAACACCACCAACACCACCAACACCACCAACAACAACACCACCAACACCACCAACACCACCAACACCACCAACACCACCAACACCACCAACACCACCAACACCACCAACACCACCAACACCACCAACACCACCAGCATCATCAACAACACCAGCAACATCAACACCATCAACAACAACATCAACAACATCAACAACAAAAACAACAACAACATCAACTACAACAACAGCCGCAGCAACAACAGCAATAGCAACAGCAACTGCAACAGCAGCTGCAACAGCAGCAGTAACACAAGCTATAGCAGCAACAGGAGCAACATCCCCCTTGCATCATCATATTGATGCTCCTGGAAAGTCCACCCCCCCTACCCCCCACCCCCGAACCAACAACCTCCACTCGACACGGCGACACCACCACCCCTACACACACACTCTCCAACACACACGCACACACGTGTCGGTGTCCTGGAGACGACAAGACACTCCAACCACCATCACCCACACCGCAAACACGGCACTGCACTGCGCGGCCCAAACGCCCGCCGCCCCCGGCGCCCGGCAAACACCGCGCCCGGCGCTGCGCCGTCACCTGACCGGCGCAGTGCCGTCACGTGACCTGACCAGCGCTGTCACATGACCTGACCGGTGGCGCGCCGCCAGAGGCTGCTCCAGGCATTGCCTTCACTCAGCTGGCAGCGGCGTCTTGCCCGTCTTGTCGCCGCCGGGATCGATGTAGCCCCCCATGATCTCCCTCCCCCCCCCCCCACATGATCTCCCCCCTCCATGATCTCCCGCCGCGCTCTAAGCCCTCGGGCCGACGGCCCCTTCTCGCAACCTCTCGCCGCCTCTCATCGTTATCACGTGGTGTCGCGGCGAGGCGACGCCCCGTGTATTGCAACGGGGTGACGTGGGGGAGGGTTGGCTTGGTTGGTTGTTGGAGTTTTATGTCCTGGCAACATCTGATGTCATATCAGGATGGGTACTCACTTGTGACAGTGTGCACTCATGGCAAACTTTATATTGCTGCCCCACTGGGAAATCAGGCCGCCGGCACCATGACCGGATATCCCACTCAATCACATTATCCTGACATTGAGCAAACCAGTCCTTGACCTATCCTATTTATGCCGAGCGCCAGGCTAGGAAGTGACAAGTATACATTTTTATAAGTCATTGGTTTGACTCGACTGGGAACCGTACTCCTGATCTCCCGCACGAGAGGCTCGCGCTCTACCTATTCCATTGAGTGGAAGGGTGTGTGTGAGGGGGGGGGGGGAGTTCTGCTATCGGCAATCCATGCTGGGAGGGAAGCGTAGCGGGGACGTGGAAGGGGGTGGGGGCGGGGGTGGGGGCGGGGCGTGAAGCCCCTTTGGCGGCGCCCACTAAGCCTATCAGGTGTCGGGTGTCGGCCTGGTATCCCTGCTGATACCTGGTGAGCCCAGCCATCCCCCAAGCCCCACCCCTAACCCCACCCCACCACCACACCACTCCCCCACCATCACTCTAAACTGCCGCCTTAACCCAGAGTGCCCACTGCCAATTTGCAAATAAATAACCAGAGCGGGCTGGAACTGGAAGTCTGTCCCGACACGAATTCATTCACACATTCCTCAATGTAAGGAGATGGCTGGACTGGGTTTGAACAGAATGTGTACCTCAATTCATATATCACAATCTTAATTCGTGCATTTTTCTCCGAGTGAGTGGAGGATTTACCCCACCCCCACCCCGGGCAGGGGGTGGGGTGGTTGGGGGGGGGGGGGGGGGTGCAGGACACTACAGGCATTATTACACGCAATAAAGGGTTTATCACTAGCCATATATTATTATATGCAATATTAGATTCGCAATATATAATATCTCTATCTAAGGCTGCATCTCTATCTAAGGCTGCATATCCAATTTTCTAAACCAAATCACTTATCTAGATTTGATTCGACGTATCTAACTTTGGTGTAATAGCAGTTAAGAAGCATTTGTTGCCACGTAGAAGGGAATACTAAATCAATTTAATAGAAGCTGTTACTGCTGAAGCCAAAGATTTGACAAGCATGCTGACATAAGCTTTTTTTTTTTTTTTGTTGTTGAAGATTTATACTGCCTATCATGGATAAGCCTGAATAGGCTTGTTTTCACCATTAGACAGTTTGTCGATAGAAAGCCCAAGCCTACACTTTTACCGACAAAAGGGATTTTTAACCTCCCACACCACATAGACATGGTATGAGAGCAACTGGCCTTTGATGACGCTGTAAGTTCTACACAGCGGTGGAAATCCAAATTAGCAGAGCTGGGGGCATGGGGAATCGAACCACCGACCTTCAGATTAGGAGTCCGACCTAGAAAAAAGTCAGACACTCTAACCACTCCGCCACAGAGAACAAACACCATGGCATGTTTACATTTCAGAGTTAGTGATTTTAAATCAAAGCTATTTTACACTAAACTAAGGTAGATTAGAATATTAGCGGCAGAGAGGCGGAGAGGCGGGGAGGCGGAGGGGCGAAAAGGCAGAAAGGCGGGAGGGGGAGGCGGGGAGGGGGAGGCGGGGAGGCGGGAAGGCGGGGAGGCGGGGAGGGCGAAGAGGCAGAGGGTGGGAGGCGGGAAGGCGGAAGAGCGGAGAGGGGGAGGCGGGGAGCGGCGAAAAGGCAGAAAGGAGGGAGGGGGAGAGGCGGGGAGGCGGGGAGGCGGGGAGACGGGAGGCGGGGGGGGGGGAGGCGAAGAGGCAGAGAGGCTGGGAGGTGGGGGAGGCGGAGAGGCGGAGAGTGGTGGGGAGGCGGGGAGGGGGGGGAGGAGGGAGACAGGGAGGCGGAGAGGCGGAGAGGCGGAGAGGCGGAGAGGCGGAGAGGCGGAGAGGCGGAGAGGTGGAGAGGCGGAGAGGCGGAGAGGCGGAGAGGCGGGGAGGCGGAGAGGCGGAGAGGCGGAGAGGCGGAGAGGCGGGGAGGCGGGGAGGTGGAGAGGCGGGGAGGCGGAGAGGCGGGGAGGCGGGGAGGCGGGGAGGCGGAGAGGCGGACCGAGAGGTGGAGAGGCAGAGAGCCGGAGAGACGGAGAGGCTAGGAGGCAGGGAGGCAGGGAGGCATGGAGGCAGGTGGGCATGGAGGCATGGAGGCGGGGAGGCTGGAAGGCGGGGAGGCTGGGAGGCGGGTAGGCTGGGAGGCTGGGAGGCTGGGAGGCGGGGAGGCGGGTAGGCTGGGAGGCGGGGAAGCGGAGAGGCGGGAGCTGTCTGTAAATAAAGAGCACCGGTTGAGTGATGTCAGTCGGGGGCAGCGTCTCCTGTGCATCTCTAGAAGCGCCGCTAGGGGGCGGGCAGTGGCGGTGAGAAGCTGTGTCCGAGGTAGGCCGGGGTGTGTCAATGTGGGGTCCGTCAAACCGCAGCTATTGACCGAATCTTCCCGGCAGCAGGTCTGTCCGAGTGTCAGGGGAGATGGGGGATGGGGGGAGGGAGCGGGTGATGGGGATCGGGAGGGGGGAGGATGGAGATTGAGGGGGGGGAGAAGGGGGAAGGGGAAGGATGACGGGGGATGAGAGGGGGATGGGATGGGGGATGGGAGATGGGGGATGGGGATGGGTGAGGGGGTGAGGGATAGGGGTGGATGATGGGGGATGGGCGATAGGGGTGGATGATGGGGTATGGGGATGGGGGGGGGAGGGGGAGGGAGGAGGGGGAGGGAGGCTATCAGGAACTACCTACGGCGGCAGTAAAGGTTCGGGAACCGACCGGTGGCGGCGGGGTGGGAGGAGGAGGAGTGGACACCCCATTCCAATATTTAGCGTGGCGCAAAACAAAAAACAAATAAATAAAAGACACAAAGAGAGACACACAGACACACAGCACACAACACACGAGACGACACATATAATAACACACATCACATAAAACATACCATACAACTCACACCATTCAACACACAATATATAACAGTACACACAATACATAACACACAATACACAAAGAGAGGGAGGGTGTTGGGGGGGGGGGGAGAGAAGGGGGAGAGGGGACGGAGGTGGAGAAGACCCAGAGTGAGGGAACAGAGAGAGGGAGATGGAGGGCAGAAAGAGGCAAAGCGAGGGCAAGAAAAGAAAGAGTGAGAGTGATGGACAGAGAGGGTGGAAAGTGGGAACGAGAGAGGGGACAGAGGGAGATTGAGAGGGGAGAGAGGAAGAGAGAGGTACAGAGAGTAGATAAAGGGAGGGAGTAGGAGACGGAGAGGGAAGGGCAGGGAGAGGGAGAGAGACAGATAGATGGAAACAGCGGGAGAGAGAGAGGGTCAGAGAGAGGGAGAGAGGGGGAGAGAGAAGGGGAGAGAAAGGGTCAGAGAGATGGCGAGAGGGGGAGAGAGAAGGGGAGAGAGAGGGTCAGAGAGGGGGGATAGAGGGGGAGAGAGAAGAAGAGAGAGGGTCAGAGAGGGGGAGAGATGGGGAGAGAGAAGGGGAGAGAGAGGGGGCTGGAAAGCGGTGATTAAAGTAGTGTGCACTTGGGCTGTTGACACCCAAAGGAGATCATTGATCCTTCTACTGTACTTACCTTTACTTTCAACATAACCACACCAAGGTTGATGGACCGGGCGCGATGGCTGAATCGGTAGAGCGTGGGCTTAACGTGCGGAAGGTCGGGAGTTCGGTTCCCGGTCGAGACAAACCAATGACTTATCAAATCTATGCTTGTCGCTTGCTAGCCAGGCGCTCGGCATTAATAGGATAGGGCAAGGACTGATTAGCTAAGTGTCAGGATAATTTGACTGCGTGGGATATCGGGTCATGGTGCCGGCAGTTTGATTTCCCAGTGGGGCAGCATTATAAAGTCGCCATGAGTGTGAACTGTCACAAGTTAGTACCCATCCTGATGTTGACAGGACATGAAACTCCAACAATGAACCACACCAAGGTTGGTGGTGCTTCACTCCCAGTCATTGCTGGTAAAGGCGTCCATCTCCCCAAGGTCTTAACTGTTACCAAATATCAGACTGTGGTACTCGAACCACCTGTCTGCCATTCCTGGGTGAGGTGCTAACCATTAGATTATCGATGCTCCCTGGTGCAACCCATCTGGTTCATGTCTACCTGTGAAATAATTATACCAGTGTCTAAATTGGATTTGTAGGTTCAAATTTTTATAGGTAAGTGTTGAAAATGTTATGCTCAGATTGGACTGTGGAACTTTATGTGTTCAGTTTAGCTCATTTCAACGATGACCTTCAGCCGAAAGCAGCAGGTCTAACAACTAGGCCATCCCATCGGGTTCAACTCCATAACAGCATCCAACACAGAGAGGAAGCGATTAGTTAGGTAGTAGTGATTGATTTGTAAACCACTGCCTTGTGTTACAGATTCTTGATAGAATCGAAGGCTAAGGGAGCAAACCCTAAACAGAAAACCATGTCACTGTGGCAGTATCAAGGGCTGTTGATGTATGGAACTCCCAACATCTCCCGACCAGCCACTGCAGGGACAAATAGTTTTGCGCCTGTCTAGACATGTTCTTGCCGGTGTGAGACCTCTATTTGCTCCCCGAGAGAGTGCCGCGGGTAACTTGCAAAAGCCAGCAGCATTTCAAGACTTTTGCAGGCAGCTTTCATGAAATCTCATGGACATCACTCTCACAGCAGAGAGCTAAATGGAGAGTGACAGTCAAGTAATGAAAGCAGTGTTTGTCGCATCGCGACTGACAGCATGATGATGATGATGATGATGATGATTGATTAACACTGTGTCAGCTGCAAAGGCCTTCTTTTTCTCTCTTTTTTTTATTGAGGCCTTAATCATGGCGAGAATGATTCAATCTTTGTCTGTTGTATTATTAGCACTATATGAGGCCATTGCTTTTACACAGAATGTAGAAGCACGCAATCAACTATGTGCTGAGAGACACTTTTGGAGTTAAAAGGAAGCAGTGTCAAACTGACGAGCAAGGCTTGGCGAGTGGGTGCCTTTACACCCTCCTCTCCACTTGGAGAGAAGATTGGTTGGTTGGTTGTTGGAGTTTTACATCCTGGCAACATCTACGGTCATATCAGGATGGGTGCCAACTTGTGACAGTGCACACTGATGGTGACTTTATAGTACTGTCCCCCTGGGAAATCAGGCCGCCAGCACCATGAACCAATACCTCACTCAGTCATATTATCCTGACACTGAGCTAACCAGTCCTTACCCTATGCTATTAATGACGAGTGCCAAGTTAGGAAGCGACAAGTATCAATTTTGTAAGTCATTGGTTTGACTCGACCAACAATCAAAGTCCCGATCTCCTGCATGGGAAGCCTGTGCTCTACTGATTCGGCTACCGCGTCCTATTTTGAGAGAAGATGAGAAAAGTGAACATCGGGACGGAGAGTGCGCAGGCGCCGTTGCCCGCAACTGCCGCCAGGGGCTAAGTGACATGCCCTGTATTGAACCAGGGATCAATAAGCGCCGCTCGCCTGTAAGGCCTTGTCAACTGGATCGACCTGTCATGACGCTGGAGTAATAGCCGCGGTGGGGTGTGTGTGTGTCGGGGTATAGGTGTGTGTGTGTGTGGGGGGGGGGGTATGGGTAGTTGGGGTGGGGGTATGGGTAGTTGGGGTGGGGGTGTGGGAGTGTGTGTGGTTGAGGTGAGTGTGTGTGTGGTGGTGTGATGGTGTGGTGGTGGTGTTGTGTTGTTGTGGCGGTAAGATGATGTGGTGGTGTCATGATGGTGGTGTAACACACTACACCACCACCCATCACCCATCACCCATCACCTATCACCCATCACCCATCACCGATCACCCATCACCCATCACCCATCACCCATCACCCATCACCCATCACCCATCACCCATCATCCACCACCCATCACCCATCACCCATCACCCATCACCCATCACCCATCACCCACCACCCAGCACCCATCACCCATCACCACCAAGCCATCACCACCCACCTATAAGCCGACCCACGTGACTTTGATCCCACCATCCCGTCGCTTTGGTCACTCCCCTCCCCCTCCCCATCCCTCTCCCGTCCCCTCGACTGCCCATCCCCACCCCTCTCCCCTCCCCCACCCCTCCCCTCCCCTCTACCCTATCCCTCCTCCTCCAGGGTCGTGTTCCACGTCCCCCCTAGCGGAAGGCGACGACACAAAAGGTGAAACCCCGCCCATCACAAGGGGATGATTGATCCCAGAAATGCTCCAATTTCCAAACAGTTCCAAGTCTGGGTTGCGTTGTGCAAACACGGCCCCAGAAGGCACTGCGGCAGTGTGTGCGAGTGTGTGTGAGTACGTGTATGCGTATGACTGTGTGTGAGTGTGTGTGTGAGTGAGTGAGTGAGTGTCAGAGTGAGTATGTGTGTGAGTGAGTGTGTGTGCGAGTGTGTGTGAGTACGTGTATGTGTATGTGTATGAGTGTGTGTGAGTGAGTGTGAGTGAGTGTGTGTGAGTGTGTGTGTGAGTGAGTGTGAGGGTGTGAGTGAGTGTCTGTAAGAGTGTGTGTGAGTGTCTGAGTGTTTCTGAGTGTGTGTGAGTGTGTTTCTGAGTGTGTGAGTGAGAGTGTGTGTGTGAGTGTGTGTGAGTGTGTGTGTGTGGGTGCGTGTGTGTATGTGAGTGTGTGTGTGAGTGTATGTGTGAGTGCATGTGTGAGTGTGTGTGACAATGCGCGAGTGTGAATGTGTGTGCGAGTGAATGCATGTGTGAGTGTGTGTGTGAGTGTGTGTGAGAGTGCACGAGTGTGTGTGTGAATGTGTGTGAGTGTGTGTGAGTGTGTGTAGGGTGTATGTGAGTGAGTGAGTATGTGTGAGTGTGTGTGAGTGTGTGTGTGAATGTGTGTAAGATGTGTATGTCAGTGTGAGTGAGTGTGTGTGAGGGTGTGTGAGAGTGCGCGAGTGTTTGTGAGTGAATGTGTGAGTGTGTGTGTTTGAGTGTGTGTGAGTGTGAATAGGGTGTGTGTGAGTGTGTGAGTGTGTGTGAATGTGTGTAGGGCGTGTGTGAGTGTGGGTGAGTGTGTGAGGGCGAGTGTGTGTGTGAGTGCATGTGTGAGTGTGTGGGTGAGTGTGTGAGTGAGTATGTATGGGTGTGTGTAAGATGTGTATGTGAGTGCATGAGTGAGTATGTGTGTGAGTGTGTGTGAGTGTATGTGAGAGTGCGCGAGTGTTTGTAAATGAATGTGTGTGAGTGTGTGTGAGTGTGTGTAGGATGTGTGTGAGTGTGTGTGAGTGTGTGTGAGTGTGTATGAGTGTGTATGAGGGCGAGTGTGTGTGAGTGCATGTGTGAGTGTGTGTATGTGTGTGTGTTTGTGTATGTGTGTGAGTATGTGTAGGGGGTGTCCCAGAACGAGGCCGCCGGGAGGTGTCGCTGTTTGCTCACTTAAAACATTGAGCAGGTAAGTAAACAGGCAGGAATCAAACCCGTGTCATCGGTGCCGTGACCGTGTCATTGGCTCCGTGACCGCGCCACCCGCACCGCACCCTGTATTGAACGACGCCAAGTGAATGTGTGTGTGTGGGGGGGGGGGGGGGGGCGTGGTACCAATAAATCAGCAAGTTTTCTCCTCCACCGAGGAAACTATAACAACACACACCAAAGAACCGATGCTTTCGTGATGACCTTTTTTTTTTTTACTGGTGGGAATGTTTCCTTAAAAGGCTCTCGGTAAATAAACCATAAAGTTCAACCAGGTTTGCGTGCCTTCAACATGTATTGTTACTTGTTTATTGGCAGGGTTCATGGATAAAGGGCGCATTCCATACACACGTAATGCGTAATGCGTAATGCGTTATGCATTATGCGGTATGCGAATGCCATCATTCCTTACACACGTTATGCGTAATGCGTTATGCGGCACACGACTGGCTATATTTAAAAAATAAAAATAAACAATTATTCTCCATACTGCTCTGTATATGACCAAATATTGCATTTATATCTATGTAACTTTTTGTACGTCACATGGGGGCCTACCTTTATTATAACCAAATTATAGATAAGTATTCATATTTTTGTGGCTCTGGTAGCATTTTTAGCAACCCGAACCCCCACCACCACCACTACCATATGTTTCCACTCAACAGCCCTAACAGGTCCGCGCTCCACCTTGTCCCGGCTGTCCGTAATTATCAGTCGCTTCCTCCAACCTTATATCAATGGACAAAGGCGACTGAGGACTTTCTATTCGCACCACCTTTACGCATTACGCATTACGCACCGATCGCTACATGGAGCGATCGGGATAATGGATTTCATTCGCATTCGCATTACGCATTACATGTGTAAGGAATGTAGCTGATAGGTTTCAAGGCATTTCGATTTTTTTTCGCATTCGCATTACGCGTGTATGGAATGCGCCCTTAATGCTGACTGCCTCTGACGTCAAATTTCCGCACGTGACTTCTTATAACAGATTTGGATATCGTGGAACCTTTCCCATTTATTTCCATTACAAAACAACATAGCACCCACAAGGTCACCCCCAGAAGCCTAAAACGTACCTCATCTCGCGTCCAAGTTACCTGTTATTAACTTCTTAGTGATACAGACGCGTTGGCCCAATCGGTAGAGCGCAGCCTGAAGGTCGGGAGTTCGAATCCCAGCAGAGTAAAATGAATGACTTGTAAAATTGATACTTGTTGCTACTTAGCGTGGTGATCGGGATCAATAAGATAGGACAAGGACTGGTTAGTTCAGTATCAGGATAAT
Organism: Branchipolynoe longqiensis; assembly: GCA_030323885.1. Lineage (NCBI taxonomy): Eukaryota > Metazoa > Annelida > Polychaeta > Phyllodocida > Polynoidae > Branchipolynoe > Branchipolynoe longqiensis. The sequence goes on from CM059188.1 coordinate 429,462, forward strand.
GTGACAGTCTGGTCTATCGGGTCATGGTGTCGGTGGCCTGGTTACCCAGAGGGACAGCACAAATAAAGTAACCATGAGTGTGCAGTCACAAGTCGGTACCCGTCCTGATATGACCTTAGATGTTGCTAGGACATAGACAACATCAAACAACATCTTAGTGATAATCCTCTTTTTCTTAACCTTATAAATCTAGTTCCATCTTCTGATGTGTGAACTACCTCGGTTCAGAATATATGGCATGATTCCAAACAATCCGCTTCATACCATAATTATGTGGAATATAATATATATATTCCTTGTATACATAAATTATATGAATATTATTTATAGACTGTCACGGGTAGTGCTGAGCTCAGAGATGCTACCATTTACACCGTATGACATGTCCGCTCGTTGCTAGAGTGGGAGCAGCCTAAGTGGCGTTAGTATGTGCACAATACGACGAACCCCAATTCAAGCTGCTCGCGTAAGAGTGCGAGACTGTGACTCTCACTTATCAGCCTCATTCGCCGCTGAATGATGCACGATGTGAACAAAAATGGTAGGCTAGTATTGTAGGGATATCATTGTTTTGTTCTCAACCAATCATATGCTTGTTCTTTTCTATTTACCAGACGGGGTGGCCGAATGAGTAGAGCGTTTGTCTCCTGTTTTGGGAGATCGGGAGATCCGAACCCATGAGTTCGTGGGTTCGAATCCTGATCGAGTCAAACCAATGACTTGAAAATTGATACTTGTCACTTCCTGGCCTGGCACTCGGCATTATTAGGATAGGGCAAGGACTGGTTGACTCAGTGTCAGGATAATGTGACTGAGTGGGATATCAGCTCACAGTGCTGGTGGCCTGGTGTCCCAGTGGGGCAGCACTATAAAGTCGCCATGAGTGCGCAGTATCATAAGTCGGTACCCGTCCATCTATGACCATTGATGTTGATAGGACGTAAAACAACAACAAACAAACATCTGTTCTATTTGATGAGATCCAAATAATATCAGGAGAAATGGATTCTCACGATTATATTAGGACAAATAGCTCAGTATTTGTTCTGAATATACACATAGTAGTGCTGTCTTCAAGGGACAACCCGTCCTGATATGACCTTAAATGTTGCCAGGACGTAAAACTCCAACAACCAACCAATCAAGGGACAATGCTGCATCCAGACCATTTTTGTTTGTTGTTGACGTTGTCCAATCAGAGACATTAAAAAAAAGAACCACACAAATTAAAAATATATCAGCCAGTCTGTTTCACCTTGCCTTCGCTGTGGCTCGATAGTCGCACCTGGTAGAGACAATGGGAAGGAATGTGAGGGCAGGTAAGATGATCCCTGGTCAATCTACCTGTAAGGGTCCAGATGACCTCAAGCATTCTCCTCCTCGGTGAGGCGTACCTGTGCCGCCAGCTCCAGTATTGACCTCCCCCTCCGCCCCCTACTCCAGGTGCACCCGGGTCAATGACCGGTGTAGTTGTTTGATGGCCGCAGAGGAGGAGGTGGGAGGGGGAAGGGGAGAGAGCGGAGGGAGGTGGGGGGGGGGGGAGGGGGGAGAGGGGAGGTGTGGCCAAGGGGGGAAGTTGGAATGGGGTTGTGAAAAGGAGGGGGGAGGGGAGTGAGAAAGGAGGAACATGTGGGGAAGGAGGATGTGGGGGAAGTGGGAAGTGAGGAACATGTGGGAGAGGAGGATGTGGGGGAAGTGGGGAGGTGTGGGGGAAGGAGGTCTGGGGGAAGGGGGATGTGGGGGAATGGGAAGCGGGAAGGTGTGGGGAAGGAGGATGTGGGGGAAGTGGGAAGTGGGGAAGGTGTGGGGGAAGGAGGATGTGGGGGGAAGTGAGAAGTGAGGAACATGTGGGGGAGGGGGATGTGGGGGAAGTGGGAAGTGGGGAAGGTTGGTGGTGGAAGGAGGATGTGGGGGAGTGAGAAGTGAGGAACATGGGGGGAAGGAGGATGTGGGGGAAGTGGGAAGTGGGGAGGTGTGGGGGAAGGAGGATGTGGGGAAGTGAGAAGTGAGGGAAATGTGAGGGGAGGGAGGATGTGGGGGGAAGTGGGAAGTAGGGAAGGTGTGGGGGAAGGAGGATGTGGGGGAAGTGGGAAGTGAGGAACATGTGGGGGGGAAGGAGGATGTGGGGGAAGTGGGAAGTGGGGAAGGTGTGGGGGAAGGAGGATGTGGGGGAAGTGGGAAGCGGGAAGTGGGAAGCGGGAAGTGAGAAGTGAGGAGATGTGGTAGAGGAGGTTGTGGAAGAGGTGTGGGGAAGTGGAAATTGAGGAAGGTGTGGGGGAAAGAGGATGTGGGGGAACGTTGGAAGTGGGAAGGCTGACCAGGATGCAGATGGCTCTAACTTTACACTGTAGGCCAGACACCATGGCCTTAAGTATGTAATGATTTTATCGTACCTTCCTCCACACCTCCTGAAAAGAAGGTGCGCAGGCCGTTGTTTGAGGAGTTTACTTAGTGCAACAAAGTAATGGATTCATCGGATCCAACTAGTGAAGAGGACATCACCTAAGAACTACTATCCAATCCTGAGGTAAGTTGTGGTAACGGCAGACGATATTTGTATAATCAAAACATAACGATGTGTGAATTGACCTTGCATTTAACAGGGCAACATTCTGTAAGGGTCTTTTGAACCTTACCCATTGGCCTCAGCACAGATTAGTTATAAAGATATAATTTGTGTTGTGTAATGGGTGGTTTACATGACATCAGTAATTTGCATGGTATAGCACATAAACAGAGTCGGCAGCCAAAGACCCTATAATACTAAGACGGCTCACTCCCTATCTCTCCCATGGTAATGTAAATTTTGCAGTGCCACCTTGTGGTGGGTTTGATCAGCCCGGCAGCTGGTTGGTGTTTCACATGTAAACACATACAATTATATTTTACATGAGATAGGTAAGTATGAATACACATCAATATGAAATTGCTATGAACAAATACACATCATCATCAGCATCATCATCATCATCACCATCATTAGACATCTTTCACATTCATATATACATTTATACATATATAATATAGCAACTGTTTAACCAAGAGAACAGCCAGCGCACCAAGTGGTGGGTTTGATCATTTTGATTACACAGTACAGGCTGAGTGAGCCGTCTTAGTATTATAGGGTCTTTGCGGCAGCTAAGGGCGACCATCAGTTTACATATCATACCATTATCATGTGGTTTGCATGGTTGGTTGGTTATTGGAGTTTTACATCCGGGCAACATCTAAGGTCATATGATGATGGGTACCGACTTGGGACAGTGCGCACTCATGGTGACTTTATAGTGCTGCCCCACTGGGAAATCAAGCCACCAGTACCATGACCTGATATCCCACTCAGTCACATTATTCTGACACTGAGCTAACCAGTCCTTACCCTACCCTATTAATGCCGAGTGCCAAGCTAGCAAGTGACAAGTATCAATTTTGTAAGTCATTGGTTTGACTCGGCAGGGAATTGAACTCCCGATCTGCCGCACGGGAGGCCTGCGCTCTACCGATTCGGCCACCGAACCTGGTGGTTTGTATGATAATATACCATGTGATTTATATAATAGACCACGCCATTTACATATTATATCACGCTGTTTATATGATATATCACGCAGGTTTACGTGATATCACACGTAGTGTCCATAATATATCACGCTAAGAGGGAACTCAACAATCCCCAATCTACATGATATATCACGACATTAGCGTGATATATCACTCAGCCTATATGATACAACCGCAGAGAAGGGGGATTTGGCTCATGGTGGCCATCGGTTTCCATAGTAACGCGTCTTCTAGTAACCATTAACCCAACCACAAAGAGCTCTGCCTGGACAGCCGCATCACCTAATCCTGGATCTTTAGCCACTAAGCAGGGCTCGAGCCAATTTCACTGCAGATCAACAAGACAAGATTGGTTGGTTGTTAGAATTTTACGTCCTGACAACATCTAAGGTGATATGAGGACGGGTACCGACTTGTGACAGTGCACACTCATGGTCACTTTATAGTTCTGCCCCACTGGGAGACCAGGCCACTATCACCATGACCCGATATCCCACACAATCATATTATCCTGATACTGTGCTAACCAGTCCTTGTCCTATTCTATTAATATCGCCCACCAGGCTCGGTAGCGACGGGTATCAATTTTCTAAGTCATTGTTTTGACTCGGCCGCCATTCGAACCCATGACCTCCCATGCGGGGGATAAAAACCCAACTAGCACTCACACTGCTTCGGTGCTATCCCTCGACCAGCCATCCTCTAAATAGACCCAATCAGTCACAGGTGGAAGCGGTGTCTATGGTAACACATTGACCTCTCCATCCCCCACCCACACACCCACGCCCACCACATCCACACACACATGCGCGCCCACCTACCCTAGCGACACATGGCGTCACCGCCTCCTCCAGGGTTACGGCGGGGTTAAACCCCCCCTGCCCCCTGCCGGCATATAAATCCACCCCATTAAAGGAGCGGCGTCGTTAAGGGCGACATCTCGGCAGAGAGCACACTGTACAAACAATTCATTCACCACCGACCCCCCACATCCCCCACACACATCCCCCACCCACACACCCCACACACAGCGTCCTCCTGGTAATCCCTCACGTGGTATTGTGGGTGTGGCTGGGCTGGTATATTGTCCTGGAGTGGTATTCTGGCCGGGATCATCGCGCACTGTCTGTGGATTGGTTAGTAACGGTGGCCCGCCTGTTCCTCCAGTGGGGGTGGGGAGGGCTCAGGGTGGCTGAAGCTGAGCCATCCTTATTACACGTTATTACTCCAGGGTCGTGATATATGAGGTCAGTGCCTCCAGGGTCTCCCAGTGTATGTGCACTGTAGCATGTTACTGGAGGAGGGGAGTGGGGCGGAGGGGGTGGTACTGGTAGGGACTCTGCCGCCCACACCACCAGGCAACGCCACATCCAGACGTCAACTCCAGATGGCTAACGCATCATATATATATATATATAAGAGAGAGAGAGGTATGTGTATATATATATAATCATATATACATATATGTACCGGGCGCGGTGGCCGAATGAGTAGAGCGCGAGGCTCTGATATGACCTTAGAATTAGATGTTGCTAGGACGTAAAACTCCAAACAAACAACCAACAATATATATATATATATATGCATACATATTCACAAGCATGTCTACAGTAAAGAACGCACAAATATATAGGTAAATGTATAATTGAATATAGAACTAAGGGTGAATATGTTACACACGGGATGGCTGAATGAGGTGAGCGTCTGTCTCCCGTTTTGGTAGATGGTCGGATCGTGGGTTCGAACTCTGGTCGAGTCAAACCAACAACTTGAACTTTGATACTTGTTGCTTCCTAGCATGGCACTCGGCATTATTAGGATAGGGCAAGGAGCAGTGGAATGAGGAAGACCAATCATTCACGATTGAAATTTCTCCTGCTTAATCAACTAATGTACCAACAAATATTATTTTTAGGTATACAGGAGCACCAGTCCTGATATGACCTACACTTTGCTAGGGCGGACAGACCATATAAACTAACAGCAGATGTTTTAGTTATGGCAGGAGGTTTCCACAGAGCAGGTTAATAGAAGTAGCATTTGAGTGGTTGGGTTGTACAGTTATATTTGACAGTGGTTGTAGTTGTATGTATATTGGTTATATTTTAACAGTTATTGTAGTTGTGTAGTGGTTATAACTTATAGTTATATAACACCGGTGTAGTTGTACAGTGGGGGTAGTAGTATAACAATTGTAGGAGTAGGAGACAGGGGGTACGCTCACCGATGTTGGCGTAGTGTGTCGGGGTGCCCGATGGGGGGCGCCACCAGTAGTGCGATATATTAACAAGTGAGTGGGAAGAACAGGATTGCAATAACTTAGGTAAATTTATACTCATATAATTTGTATACATCATGTATATATATATATATATATATATATATATATATATATATATATATAGTTAAGGACCATTTACCTGCATTTGAGATCAGGCCATTAAAGTGGCCGACAGAGACGTGGCTACTCATCCATTTTCCTCAACGAATTAAAGCTGCATTGTCCGATGAAAACATCAAATTTTCAAAACCAAAACAATTATGTAGATTTGATCAGATTCTACATATCTGACTTCGATATTGTTGCACTTATCGAACACTTGTCACCACCTAGAGTGGAATACCGAGCCAATTTATAGAACCTATTACTGCAGAAGCCTACGGTGTCATATCAGAATTTTGGTGTGCTTGCCAAAATTAATTTGGTGGGTCTACATAAATTTGCACTTCAAATATCTCAAAATTAGCCATCTAAAATAGAAGTTACTTCAAACTGAAGTAAGGTAGAATATAACCATGAACCTAATATATTTATCTCCATAAATGACAGAAACTCAAAATGAACTATGTAACTTTAAGCCGAATTCATCACGTCTATGGACACCCATCACTGCCGGTCCCAACTGTCAGTCTCTGCCCACTGTAGTCCGTTTCCTCTTTTATTGTTGGCATAAAGCTGCCGTTTCTGACTCGTTCTTGTCGGGCCTTAGTTGCATTGTCAGTGTATAATCTACCGGTGACCAGGTTACGGCGGGCCTGCCCTGCACCCTGACCCGCCCCGCGCCGCCTCGCGCCGCCCCGCGCCGACCCGCGCCGACCTGCGCCGACCCGCCAGGTCGCGCCGCCCGACCTCCACCGGGCCGCCGCCCCGACCCCGCGACCCCAGCGGGCGTCGCCGCCCGGGATCCCGGGGGGAGGCGGCGGGTGGTGGCCGGGGGTGGGGCCGGGGTGGGGGCTAGGGGGGGCGCTGTCGGCTCCACAAACACACGCCGCCTACTGACCTTTCGTAATATTATGCAAGATGGCCGCCATACTGACATGCGCATCTCCAGGGACTAGGCGTCGGTTGCTTTTTTTCAATTCTTTTTTCCCCTTCCGCCCCTAGATGTGTCCGTGGGGGCCCGAGGGGGTAAGGGGGGGGGGGGAGAAGGAGGTCATGATGACAGGGCCCGTCTGCTGTTTGCGTTATACTCCCGTTGTCCATGTTTAAAATTGGATCCATTTTGTGAACGTGGATTACATTTGTATTTTATTTTATATTCACGTAGTGTGATATCTAGTTTGAACTTTATTTGTTAATTAAAACTGATGCCACTCTGCGTTATGTTGTATTAGAGTATGAATAGCGTAAATATGTGGATATTGACACCAAATACATATATATATATATATACATATATATATATACGTATATGTATAGATATGCATAATAGATATGTATATACATGTGTGTATAAACACATATATATATATATACACATACATACACATATACATATATATAGGTATATGTAAATGCATAATAGATATGTGTATATATACATGTGTATAAACACATATATACACATACATACACATATACATATAGCTATATCTAGATATATATGTGTATATACAGATATATATAAAACGTGTGCATATAAGTTGATATATATATATATATATATATATGTGTGTGTGTGTATACACATACATACATTATTGATAAAGGAAATCAATCCATGTGGATTATGACCACTACTGCACAGCGGCGAAAATAAGTGTGTACACTTAACAGTCATGAGCAAAATAAAGAAGCGGTCACTATATATATACATATATATACATATATATATATATATATATATATATATATACATATTATATACACATAGCTGTCCGGAGAAACACTGGTGCTGAATGACGCTATTCATAATACCCCAGCCGCCACTCCACGCCCCCCCCCCCGCCTGCCACCCATCTCCACCCAACCACCCACACACCACCGCGCCCCGTTCCGCCTATAGACAGGTGCGTCAGATGGTAACTGCGCATGCGCACACAGCCGCCGGAAGTCTACCCTAGCAGAGGAGTGGGTGCGCGCTGTGTGTGTCTAGGGGGAGTGTCTGTGTGCGGGGTGTGGCGGGCGGCAGGCGGTGGGAGGGCGGGAGGGTGGCGGGCGGAGGGCGGCAGGCGGTGGGAGGGCGGGAGGGCGGCGGGCGGCGGGCGGTGAGAGGGCGGATGGGAGGCGGGCGGCGGGAGGGCGGCGGATAGTCGAGCGGCCCTGCGTGGGGGAGGGAGTGGGGGATATGAGGAGGAGGCCGGGTGTGCCAGCGCCGGGGGCCGGGCGTGGGTGGGCGGGGAGAGTCAGTGGGAGGGCGGCGGGGCGGGGCAGGGGTTACTACGAGGGGTTACTATATGTCACTGGGCCACAGACGCCGCCCATTCAGCACCAAGCGGTCCTCAGGGGTGACCGCGAAACGGGCGATTCTGAAACACATCCTCACGTGACATAACACACGGCCTGGTCACGTGACGACGTTATCGACGTTACCGCGTAGCAAACAACAACCAATCATATCACTGAGGAGACGGAGAACAGATTTGTTAAAGTGTATAGTCGGATAAAAGCATCAAATTTCCAAAAGCAAAAGCAGTTCTCTGGAGTTGAAGCTAATTATCCAACTTAGATGCTGGTGCATCTTGTCCGATGAAAGCATGACATGTTTAAGGCCAAATCACTGAACTAAATTTGATTCTACATATCTATCTTAGAAACTGATGCACATATTAAGCATTTGTTGCGACATATAACTGCGAATAGCAAGTCTATTTACCAGAAAATCTTACTACTGGTCTCAGAGTTTTTGTCGTGCCTGCCATAATTAATTTGCCATGTTCGAAGTTCAAATATCTCAAAGGTTAGGCAAAGTTACTTCAAACTAGAGTAAGATAGATTATAACAATTAACGTCATATATTTATCTCAGAAAATGACCCCAAACAAATCTAAATTCATTGGACTATGCAACTTCAAGCATTTATTGATGAACAGAAGGGTATACTGAGTCAATTTAATGGAAGCTGTTCCTTCTGAATGCGACGGTGTCAGAATGTTGACAATCGCGCCAAAATTAGCTGTTCATATTTACGCTGTGAATATTTCTCAGTTTAGTCATTTTAAAGCAAAGTTCCTTCAAATTAAAGTAGTGTAGATTATAATGATCAACCTAATATATTTATTTCAAGAAATGACAGAAACTCAGAACATCGGACTATTGCAACTTTTACTCTCTGCACTGAAATCCGTTTATTGTGGGAATCATTTGTTGATAGCTAAAGTACACTGTTGAACTTTGCCGGATCGATCAAAATTCAAAGGTTATGCGGAAAGGTGGATTCTAGAAAGGTTACAGGGTGATATATATATATATATATATATATACATATATATATATATATATATATATATAAATATAAAATCAAACGGAAAAAGTTCCGGGCGCAAGTGACAATGGTAGCGGCGCAAGTATGGTGGGGCGGTGGTGGAGCCACCGGTACCCGTATGAGTTGGAAGCAAATACATGCAGAGAGCCCATTGGCTAATAATATAGTATCGGAATAATATAATATAATATAATAAAACATACAAGAATCCCTTACACGGTTTTATACTCGCATAATGCTTATACATCACATATAAACATCTCTATATATCTGTATATATATTCATATATGATATATAGATATGTATATATATTGATATATGCACTATATAATTTATTATGTGGATATAAATAACGGCAGCCCCTTAAATGTTTCTCTCTAACCATCTTATCTTCTATGTTATTTGCTGTGGAGCAGGCATTCTCTCCTCCCCAGCCTCCTATACCGTGAGCCAACTGTCAGTCTGCTCACTTTCAAGACTTGTGTTTCATTCTCATTTGCTTATAAACTATTTAAAGATACATAGATATATATGTATATATAGATATATCTATATATATCCTTATATATCTCTATATCTCTGTCTCTAAAAATATCAATATATATCTCTAGGTACCCAGTTACAAACAACGCCCCATAGAGGGGGGGGGGCACTCCCCCAATGCGGCAGCGCATGAGGGGGGCATAAGGTTTATTTCCCCTTAAGCATTTATACTCGTATAATACGTTATGTCTCATATATATATATATATATATAGAAGGTAGACGGAGAGAGAAGAAGGGGAGGCGAATGAGCGAGGAAGGGGAGGGACGGAGAAATAAAAATAAGAAGGGAAGGAAGCGAGGGGAATGGGAAGGGAGAGGGGAGGGGATGGGGGCTAAGAGGGAAAGAGGATGGAGAAGAGGAGATGGATGAAAGGGTGGAAAATGGAAAGAGGAAGGTGGGGAAATGGAAATGGAGGGAGGACTGGAAATGAGGGATGACAGAGGAGTTGAAAGGAAGGGGGGGGGGGAATTGGGGGGGGGGAGGAGGAGAGAGGGAAGGATCTGCGGAAGGAGGGCTTTGGTAGTCTTATATGGGTCTTACAGGGCGGGCCTCTGCGGCTGGAGTCCACCTGGTGGTGACCAGACGCATTAATAGCGACCTTCTTATCGCAAACCACATTTGCAACACATGTTTATTCCTAAGCGAAGTCACGTGATTGAACTCCCAACGAGGTCACGTGATTGGGATTTTTCTACCAGCCACTCACGTGATTCAGCTTTTCCACTTCCGGCAATTTCACGTGGTTGAGCCTTTTCTGAGGGCGAGTCGCGTGGGGTGTGGCCAAGAGCAGATGGTAGAGGGCAGATGGTAGAGGGCAGAGGGCAGAGGGCAGGGGCAGAGGGCGGAGGGCAGAGAGCAAGAGAGCAGAGAGCAGAGGGCAGAGGGCAGAGGGCAGAGGGAAGAGGGCAGGGGGTAGAGGGCAGGGGCAGAGGGCAGAGGGCAGAGAGCAGAGGGCAGGGGTAGTGGGTAGAGGGCAGAGGGCAGAGGGCGGAGGGCAGAGAGCAGAGGGCAGCGAGCAGAGGGCAGAGGGCAGAGGGCAGGGGCAGAGGGCGGAGGGCAGAGAGCAGAGGGCAGAGGGCAGAGGGCAGCGAGCAGAGGGCAGAGGGCAGATGGCAGATGGCAGAGGGCAGAGGGCAGAGGGCAGAGGCCAGAGGGCAGAGGGCAGCTGGGATGCGGGGCGTGTTGTGCCCGTGGAAAAGGCCCCTCTCGCGCCGGGACGGAGGCGGGTGTGGACGGCGGACAGGGACGGGGTTACCCGGGACACGGCCCCCTCCTCGTGCACTACTTACTCACACCAAGGGGCGACCAATTCTTACTGTTCTCATATATGATGGTGGTGGTGATGGTGGCGATGGTGATGATGGTGATGGTGATGTTGGTAGGTTGTTGGAATTTTACGTCCTGGCAATATCTAAGGTCATATCATGACAGCCACCGACTTGTGACAGTGCAGACTCATGGCGATTTTATAGTGCTGCCCCACTGGGAAATCACCACATATGTATATTATCTACTCTCCACACACATGTACAATCCACTCTCCAGACACATATATATAGTTTTTTTTTTTTTCTTGTGTTTTTTTCTTGAAGATTTATACTGCCTATCATCGATAAGTCTGAATAGACTTGTTTTCACCATTAGACAGTTTGTCGATAGAAAGCCCAAACCTACACTTTTACCGACCCAAGGGATTTTTTACCTCCCACCCCACATAGACATGGTATGAGAGCAACTGGCCTTTGATGACGCTGTAAGTTATACACAGCGGTGGAAGTCCACATTGGCAGAGGTGGGGGCATGGGGAATCGAACCAGCAACCCTCAGCTTAGGAGTCCGACCTAGAAAAATGTCAGACACTCTAACCACTCTACCACAGAGAACACCACTATACAGTATATATATATATATAGTATATGTAATATATACTCTCCACATCCACTCTCCACCCACATATTTGCTGTCTACTGTCCACCACACAAATATACTCCATCACCACACACCCAGACACATCAACACGTGCACGACGTACCCCCCCCCCCCCTCCCCCACTCCCAGCACCCCGTGCTACCGGAAGTGCCACAAAAACGCACTGCCCAGCTGGTGCACTATAAACACGCACTGCCGGGCTGGTGTACGCTGTTAGTGCTGCTTACTCTACTGCAAGGAGGAGCAGGCAAATGTCACACGTGTTTCTCCTCCCACCTCCCCGCACACACCTCACCCCACAACACATACATCACACACACCACACATCACACCACACATCAGACACCACACACCAAACATCACACCACCTACCACAGTCATCTCACACATCACATATCACACCATCAACTACACCACACACATCACACAACACACATCACACACCACAAACCACATGCACCACATGCACCACACACCACACGTACCACATGCACCACACACCACATGACTTACATCACACACATACCACACATCACACACCACACATCACATATCACACCACCTACCACAGTCATCTCACACATCACATATCACATCATCAACCACACCACACACATCACACAACACACATCACACACCACAAACCACATGCACCACACACCACACGCACCACACGCACCACACGCACCACACACCACATGACTTACATCACACACATCACACATCACACACCACACATCACATATCACACCACCTACCACAGTCATCTCACACATCACATATCACATCATCAACCACACCACACACATCACACAACACACATCACACACCACAAACCACATGCACCACACACCACACGCACCACACACCACACATCACATATCACACCACCTACCACAGTCATCTCACACATCCCATATCACATCATCAACCACACCACACACATCACACAACACACATCACACAACACACATCACACACCACAAACCACATGCACCACACACAGCACGCACCACACACAACACACAGCATAGTACGCACACCACACACCACTCACAGCTCACACCCTACAGACTCTTTCTACTCACCTGTGAACTTTGCCTGTGTGTCCTCGTGCCCGGCTGCAGTCAGTCGGGGAATATCGGGCTGCACTTAGTTTGTGTTCTGTTTTTAAGCTGTCAGAACCTTTCAACAAATTACGTAGCCATGCATGTGTACCATCATTATTAGAATGTACCATGCTTATGTACCACAATAATCAGTATGTACCACGCACATCAGTTAGTACTCCAAGTGTCAGTATGTACCACATATATCAGTCAGTACCTCAAGTGTCAGTATGTACCACATATATCAGTAAGTACCCCAATTATCAGTATGTACCACACATTTCAGTAAGTACCCCAAGTATCAGTATGTAGCACTATATCAGTACGTACCACGTATATCAGTAAGTATCCCAAGTCTCAGAATGTACCAGATATATCAGTAAGTACACCAAGTATCAGAATGTACCACTATATCAGTAAGTAACCCAAATATCAGAATGTACTGTAATGTATGTGTCTTCCAGTTGTGTTGTTATCCGAACACCCCCAGTGTGGCACAGAGTGAGGTCACTACAGAACGTTCTAAATAAAGTTAGTTACAGTACAGAACTCATTGTGTTCAGACGTCCTTTACATTACATGGTGTCAGATGTGGAGGCAATGGTGCTTTCAGGCCCATTGCTTCTGGTGGATACCGGGCCACGACACCCCGGGCACCAACCAACATATAATACAAGTTCATTTTACCAGGATCGACACCCTGGTCATAGAGAAGGTACCACTTGTTTGAACTTCATGTTGACGTAGCGGCAGCGCGCCGGGCAGCCACTCCCCGGGCGCCAACAAAACCTGCACAGACTTTATTGTAACGAGTGACAAGACGTTGCACAGATGCCTGGAAAGATGGCACAAGGATGCACGGATGCCTAGAGGCACATACACGACTACACAGGTGCCAAGAAGCACGGATATACGGATCGTCGGTGGAAACGAACGGCTCTAATGAAAACAGCCGGAATGAGGACGCGCAGGACGTCACGACATCGCTTGGAATGAATAAATGACAATACGATGCACAGATTCCTGAGAAGATGGACACAGATGCACGGATGCCTAAGAGGCATGGACACAGATGCACAGATGCTACGAAGCACAGATGTGCAGGACGTCGACAGGGACAGTCGGCGATAATGAAGATGACCAGAATAAAGACGCGCAGGACGTCGGGCAAGCTACAACAGGCAAGGTACCGAGATTCCTCGAGAAGTGAGTCGGAGCGCCAGGAAGCAAGCACCAAACGCTATGCCAATGGAGGCATGTGATAGACATGAAGTGTGACTTAATATCATATATGAATTGACATAAGATGAAACATGAGACAATTCAAGGTAAAGAAACTTCTATTTCTGCATAATTAAATCTTTAACATCGACATGAAAATAGGTATGCTGATATCCGAACGCCCCCAAGCAGCGCGGGGCCACGTCATGAAAGAATGTGGTTCAAGTATGTGTATGCAACAAAGTAGCGGTTGGCCGTCTGCTCGGTTAAAGCTGCATACTCAGGTGTAGACCTTATTTGTAACACACTATACGATATGATGTACTGCTAGAGTATCTATATCGATATAAATTATTTCATGCAGGCTGTAATAATTTGAGTGTGTCACCATAATATTGGTATTTTGTTCCATCATAATATTGCTATGCTATGGGCTTGTTATTAATGATGGAAATATAAAACTAAAATGTTGTATCGTATGAAACGTAGTACTTACATGCATATATGTGTTATATGTGTCGTATGCAGGTGGAACTCCTCTGGGGGAACACCGTTCCCATGATGAACGAATAGCAATATATATATTAACCAACTAAATATATATTTAAAAATGTTAAAGTGGATATCATGACCACTATATTGTCGGATATCAGAATTGAATGAAGTGTGTCACAACAATTGCACAATGACAAGGCCTGTGGATGACGAAATAATTGTGTAAAATATACATTTGTGTAAAATATTGGTTATATAGAAACCAGAGTAAGCCGAATATGCAGAATCTACCGGATATCTACCACATACATCAGTAAGTACACGAGGTATCAGAAGGTACCACATCAGTAAGTGCCCCAAGTATCAGAATGTACCACATATAATATATCAGTAAGTGCCCCAAGTATCAGAATGCACCACTATATCAGTATGTACACCAAGTATCAGAATGTACCACTATATCAGTAAGTACACCAAGTATCAGAATGTACAGCATGTATGAGGCTTACTCCAAGCTCACTACAATAGAACACATATTAAAGAAACTTACAATATTGAGGCTGGATACGGATAGCTAACAAATAACAAGATTCCATGTCTGCAGAAACAACTCCCAAAAGACTTTGCTGACCGTGCACAGCAACAATTGCATTATGGGAAAGCAATGATGCCGCCCTCGCCCCCACATACCACCCCCACCCCAACCCCATACGCCATCCAACACCCACACCACCCCCACCACCACAAACAACCACACACGCCATCCACCCCCGCCCCCACCTCCACCCACCTCCACTCCCACCCTACCCCCACACACCATCCACCCCACAAACCACACACGCCATCCACCCACACCCCCACACCCCCACACCCCCACACCCCCACACACCACCACCACCACCCCACCCCACACACCACCACTACCAGGCACTGACCAGCACCAACCTTCTGGTGGAAGCCAGTCATGCAGACATGACACCCTCCCCCTCCCCCTGCTCCCCCATCCCACCTCCTCCCACCCCCACCCCGCATGTGGGGCAGGCGGCGTGCAGGGTGCGGGTTGGCAGGGGTGGCAGGGGTGGTAGGGGTCACGCGCATGCGCGCTGCACGTCCATCCAGGGGCCGCCCAACTCCCGCCCCTCACGGCTGGCCGAGTGAGGGGCGGGGATGCATGGGCGCCAGGGGGCGCCGTGTGGGCGCTCACTGGGCGCCGCATGCACATTCCACATCTGAGATTAGCAGCGCGCGTTTAAAACCCATTCCAAGACGAGGCTCGGTGGCACGAGGCGGGGTTTTTATTGTCTGTTAAAATGTTCGCTCAGGTTGAGAGGGTTATTGGTGTAATTCATAACGGATGCGTATTTTGCATATTGCATTGTGACGAGACGGTGTCATTGAGGGAGTGGGGTGAGGGGGTGAAGGTGTGGAGAGTGGGGAGTGTGGAGAGTGTGGGGAGTGGGGAGAGTGGGGAGTGCGGAGTAGGGTGAGGGCGTGTGTGGCGTGGGGATGAGGGTGTGGTGTGAGGGTGGAGTTGGAAGTGGGGAGAGTAGGGGTGTGGGAGTTTGGTATAGCGGGGGTTGTGGAGGCGAAGGGTGCAGTGTGAGGTGTGTGATCGGGATGGGGCATCGGCAACAAGGAAGTCCATGCCAAGACCTAGTAATACTAGTACACAGCAAACAACAAGTATAATCCTAGATACCAAAAGGAAAAAGGATAGTGGTTGAGTAAGGCATATAATCTCTATCTAGGGATATCCGCCCTTGCTTACAATTGTATCGTCAACATCTGGTGGAGGTGAGGAGGGCCTCAGGTGACGCCACCAGTACAGTGTTGGGTCTTACAAGTTACAGATTATAACAATATGATAATAATTCCCTTATGTATCTTTGTACTTACATAATGTGTGATAATCACATATGTATACATGTGTACATATATAAGCGCCTACGGCCATATTCAAAGTTCTACACATTTGCTAGTTGCCATGGAGACCAATGACTTCACCCATTACTTATACTAGCAGTGCGCAGATGTGACCACATCACTTGCTATCCGGACCGTACTTCGTCCACACCTCTCTCTATCTCCTCTCTGCTGGCCTTGCTCCTCCTTGATATGTCTGAAAAGAGTTCCAGGAGGGGGAGCCCACCGGCATTTCACTTTCTACTCTTACTCTGTCTGTGTCTATGGCTCGCTGGTTGGTCACCATAGACCAAATAGACATGGTCCTTTGACTCAACTCTCCTCATTTCTCTTTCCTACACTCTACCCTTTTTTTTTCTCCCAGGCATACTCCGCCCCCTGGCCAGGGGAGTTGTGTGCTTGGGTGGGGCCCTGTACATTTACGTTTTCTCTCGCTTTGTTCTCGTTGCTGGAACCACCACTGCACCAATCTTTATCCGCCCTTCCTTGAAACCCTTGCTGCTGTTGACTGGATACAAGTGCCCAACTACCGCTCAACTACCGCTGGACCGAAGCGATTCGGTGCCGCCTCAACGCATCACCGTTACAACGTTGTGAAGATGTCACCAGCTTCTACAACACTCCCTACTGAAGATTAATCTTCAAACAAAGATTGGGCCAATTTATCGGAGCCTTTCTATAAATGTTGCAGTTCTGCAACCAGTAACCATCATAAGGTTACAAACCACCCCCAAAGTCAAAGATGTGACCACTTAATAGTGCTACTTCAGTGACATGCCATGCCACCGCCACCATGGCAGGATATCACACTCACTCGCATGATCACACACCACTCAACCCACCAGTCATTGTTCTCACCTACTGGCGTTAAAGTTGCATAGTCCGATGGTTTTTAATTTAGGTGATTATCTGAGCTAAATACATGAGATTGATCATTATGATCTACATTACTTTAGCTTGAGTAACTTTGAATTTAAATGGCTAACTTTGGAGATATTTGAAGTGAAAACATGGTAAATTAATTGAGGAAGCCACGCCAAAACTCTGACACTATAGGCTTATGCAATAACAGGTTCTATTAAATTGACTACTTCTATGTATAAAGCCATGCTTAATAAGTGTGCCAATATCTAAGTTTAGCTAGGTGAGTGCTATGCAGCTCAAATGTAGCACTGTTACTTATTTTACAGGTCTTTTATATGACTGACCGAACTCCGGACCTACCGCATGAGAAGTAAACGCTCTATCATTAGTATCAACTCCGACAATCCCGTCAGAACGCCACTGCCATGTACTACCATGCTATCTAGTTTCCGACAATATTCCCCACCCCACCCTGCAAGATAAGCATTCATACGTTACACCGTCCCCCCCCCCCTGACCCCCCCCCCCCCCCCCCGCCCTGCTCCCGCCCCGGTCGCTCCCCCACTCCTTCCTCCCGCCCCGGTCCCTCCCCCACTCCTTCCTCCCGCCCCGGTCCCTCCCCCACTCCTTCCTCCCGCCCCGGTCCCTCCCCCATCCTTCCTCCCGCCCCGTCGCTCCCCCCCCCCCCCCCTCGCCTTCCTCCCGCCCCGGACCTTCTCCCTATCCACCCCTCCACCCTCCACCACACGCCCAGCCCCCCTCCTCCCCCCTATCTCCTACCCCAGCCCCATCGGCACCGGGCGCTGGGCATCCCGGCGTATAATGAGGAGTCTGCCGCTGAACTGATTCCTCCTGACAGCTCACAGCGGGGCCCGTGGAGGAGCCCCGCCCCGCGCCCCCCCCCCTCACCCACGCCCACCTGTGCCGCCTCCAGGGCATGTTTAATTACATGAAAAGCACCGCTGTGCCAGCCGTGCGCAAACAGACGCAACCCGCGGCCATCTTAAATCACTTTTTTTCTCTCGCCTCTCTCCTCCATCCCCAAGAAAACTGCGCGGGGCCCGATGGTGTCGCCAGGGGGCGCAACGGCGGGCGGGGCGGGGTGGGGCGGGGCGGGGCGGTGTGGTGTGGTGTGGGGCGAAGCTGTGCAGTGCACGGTGCGGGGTGGGGTGGGGTGGTGCACGATGGGTTGAAGCGGGAGAGGTGGTAAGGGTTGGTTGTTGGAGTTTTATTTCCTGGCAACATCTACGGTCATATCAGGGCGGGGGCTGTTTGTTTTTGTTGTTGTTTTACGTCCTAGCAACATATAAGGTCATATCAGGACGGTCCGGGGCGGTGCGGGGTGGTACGGGGGCATGGTGGGCCGTGTTGGGACGGGTTGGGGCGGAGCGGGTTGTGGCTGGGCTGGGCGGGATGGAGCGGGTTGGGGCGAGGCAGGGCGGGGCGGGGCGGAGCGGGGCGGGGCGGAGCGGGGCGGGGCGGGGCGGGGCGGGGGCGGGGCGGCGCGGTGCGAAGCGCCAGTCTATATAGAAGTTAATACAGCCCCCTCTGAATGCCCCTCGGCGAGTCGGACTTGACAACTCGCCGGTTGCGCTCGGTTCGCGCGCCGGCGGCCGTGTGGGCGCGCCGCTGTCCGCTCTCCGAGGTAGTTAAAAGTGGGGACGCTCTCTGCGGGCTGCGTTCAATTCAATTGGCGCGGCCCTTTGAAGTCGGGCCGCGGCGCGCCGCACGCATCTGATTAGTGACGGCGCGCCGTAATGAGGGCGGGCTGCGCGCGCACCGCACATACCCCGCTATATTTCACTCTTATTTTAAAACAATTTCTATCCTATTTAATGCGCCATTTTAATGTTAAGGGCGCGCAAAGTGCGGGCAAATATGAAATAATGACTGGGTATTGGTTATGATTGAGGTTGGTTGGTTGGTTGTTAGAGTTGTTGTCCTGGCAATATCTAAGGTCATCCCAGGATGGGTACTGACTTGTGACAGTGCACACTCATGGTGACTTTATAGTGCTGCCCCACTGGGAGACCAGGCCACCAGCACCATGACCTGATATAACCCACTCAGTCACATTATCCTGACCCTGAGCCAACCACTCATTGCCCTATCCTAATAATGCCGAGTACCTGGCTAGAAAGCGACAAGTATCAAATTTGAATATCATTGCTTTGACTCGACCAGGGTTCTAACCCGTGGGTTCGAATGCCACGATCTACCAAAAGGGGAGACAGACGCTCAACTCATTCGCCCATTTCGTCTCCATTAAAATTTAAGGGCGCGCAAAGCGCGGGAAAATACCAACTGGGTACTGGTTAGGGTTGAGGTTGTGGCATATACAGGCGTATATATAGATAGGATAAGTACTTATCGATATATAAAGGGCGGAGCGGCCTATCCTCCGTTATTGTTTATATTATCTAGATTAGTTAGACGAATCTTACCTGGGTATAGATGATGGATAACTGTTGTTTTACCGAGGTATAAGCCTCGGATAGATGTGGGCAAAGGAGAGAGGGAAGCACATCCGGTCTAGCAATCTTTACCTACTTATTCAGGATAAAATGATCTAAATAAAACAATAATAATGATAATGATAATAGAACTGTGAAGTTTTCCTGGTACAAGCCAACTGAATAGACGTGGAAGGATGTGGTGGGTGTTCCTAGCAGACGTGCCTTCGACACCATAGCACCTCGCGTCGAATGAGACGCATATTTGTCTGTATCGATGCCTGCCCACTTTAATACTGTAATTGTCCATCATGCAAGTGTGTCTCGTGAAATGCCCTTGTGTGGCCTAATAAAGCTCACCAAAAGCTGCCTTGAAGTCCTTAAGTCCTTCGTCTTGGATATATACGCCCTTATGGCTGAAACTACACATAGTTTTGGATCCTCTGTAAAACTTGCTGCATTAACTGTAAACAGGGGATCTCCTAATCTGTTTGACTTTAACAATTGTGTCAAGTCAAACGTGGCCTCTTTGTTATCTATTTCAAGGCCATCCAGTGATAACGCAACAATAGTTTGTCCTCTGTGTCCTGTTACTAATAAGAGGAGCATCGCTACTTTAAATCCTAATTTTCTAATATCTAAATGTTTGTTATATGGCCATTGTTTAAATAGTTTGAATACCACAGACACCTCCCAAAAACGACTATACTTTGGTTTGGGTGGATTTCTTTCATAAATCGACCTGAGAACCCAGTGAATAACTTGATGTTTCCCTATAGTCTGGCCATTTATCCTTGGAAGGATAACCGACAAAGCACACCTAGCAGCATTAATGGCTCCAAAGCCTAAACCTTCATCTTCTAACATACGCAAGAACCTCGCGTCCTGGGAAATGGTCGGGTTCATAGGCTTAACTTTCTTAATGAGGCAATGAACGCCCCACTTTCGTAAATAAGTTGTATACATTTTAACTGTGCCTTTCCGCCATGCATGTGAAACTATTCTTTGCTGTGCAATTTTGTCTAGACCAAATTGTTTCAAATAGTTATTTAGAAAAGGAATGCCAGCAAAGGTGTCGTTGACACGTCCCCGCGTTGTTTCAGTGGGCCTTGGTGTGTCAGATTTCCTGGGGATCTTCGGAATCGCAGGCAATCTGTGGCTGTCGCCACTATACCCGGTAGCCAAGGTTGTGTGTCCCAGTCGGGAATGATTAATATTGCGTGCGCTTTGCCCATCTTGATCTTTCTGGCCACTTGGCTGATCATGCTAAATGGGGGGAAAATATAGTAAAATTTATTTCCCCAAATCAGAGAAAATGCATCTATCTGCCAGGCATTTGGTTCTGGATGCCATGACACATATTTGTCAATTTTAAAATTATTATGGGATGCAAATAAGTCGACCTCAGGTCGGCCCCATTTTTGACGAATGATTTTAAAAATGGCCCATTACGGGCCCATTCTAAATGATCATGGAAATGTCTGCTCTTTCGGTCAGCTAGCATATTTTGAATACCTGGAATGTGTGCCACTGTTAGCCAAACCTGGTTTAGCTGCGCCCAATCCCAAATCATCTTTGCTAAGTCATTACATGGTTTGGACTTTGTCCTTCCCATGTTCTTTACATATGCCATTGCAGTTATATTGTCAGTTAGTATTCTAACATGCTTTCGTGGCACCTTTACGAGACTTGCTAGTCCTAAATAAATGGCTCTCAACTCCAAAACATTAATATGGTCTGAAATTTCCTCTTGTAATCATCTGCCCCCTGTTGCCACATCATTACGATGTGCCCGCCAACCTTCTAGTGAAGTGTCGGTGGTGACTACCGTGTTGGGTTCACCCATTCTAATGGAATTGGGGGAGCTATGAATGTTTTCAAACCACCAGTTAATATCATTCATGCCTTCTTCAGAAATAAACATCTTTCATTCGAAATTTCCTTTTGTGCGAGCCAAAGCTAAATTCTGATCTATTTCTAGAGATTTAATGTGTGCCTTGCCGTATAAAATAGCCGGGGCATATGATATCATTATACCGACGAACACGGCGACCTGCCTTATCTTTGGCCTAGTTAACTCGACCAAGCGGGTCGCAGTATCTAGAAACTTCTCAAGTTTCTGTTTCGGAAGTGAAACCGTCATTGCATGTGTGTTCACAATGAAACCCAAACATTTAAGTTCAGTCGTTGGTAAGAAAACCGACTTCTTTTCATGAACGTAAAATCCCAATCTGTTCAGGAATTGACATAGATCTCTGACAGCATTTTTACAGTCATTAAATGACTGTGCCACAATAAAGGAATCATCTATGTAAGGAAACATAGTGTGTCCGTTCCTAGCCATAGCCGAAAAAAACGGCTTTAATAATTTAGTGAAAAAGCGTGGGGGCGCAAGCTAAACCATTTGGCATACATGTAAACTGGAAAAGTTCATCCTGCCAAATAGATCTGAGAAACTTTCGGTGTTCTGTACAAATAGGGACCGTATAATACGCGTCCTGTAAATCTATGCTGGCCATCCATGCATCAGGTGTCACCAAATCCCTGGCAGTTTCTAACGAAAACATCTTAAAATGGCGATACTCTACTAATTCATTTAATTTAGTTAAATCAAGAATCATTCTGATGTCACCATTAGGCTTAGGTCTGGAAAAGATATTAGAAATAAATTCCCCTGGTGTGTGAACGACTTTTTCTATAATACCTTTAGATTCAAAAAGCAAAACTTGATTACTTAAGGCCTGTTTCTCTAATGCATCAAATTTATATGGAAAGGGAATTCGGTTTTGAACTGGTAATTCCGTAAATGGGATTTTAACTCCTGTTACTATCTCTAAATTGTCATTATCTTTAGTAATTTGGACCCATTCCGAAAAGCAATTAGAAATATTGCCTGCATTAAATATTCTTACATCAGTTTGTGTCTCTTCTGCCACCATCTCTGCTACCACTGGTGTTGTTTGTGTAGCAGTGTTTATTTGTTCCCTGGACGTGGGAAGAGCTGCTTGGGCGCGAACTCCTTGCGGAACGGGCGGTTCCCGTCGTTCCAGCCTTGACGGTCTCCCCGTCCTCTGCCTCTCGGTAGATAGCCGTATGAGTGGCCTGACCTCCCAGCTCTGATGCCTCGGTGCGCCCGAAAATACCCTCGAGGACATCGGAATCTGGAGGTGTTCTCAAACTTTCGGGCCGTCTCCATGTTCTTGCCACTTTTGGCCTCTGCCTCCACTTCCTTGAACAGATACGGTAGTTGGCCCCCGAACATCTTCGACTTATCAAGGGGCTTGCCTTTAATGGGTTTAGGTGCCAGGAAGAGGGTGTACTCCTTCCCATCATTCTCTGTCATCTTATTAGATCTTGCGACCTCTTTTCCGGCCGATGTAGTGACAGCCTTATACACATTCTCGTATCTCCGGTAACTTAGGAAGTTACTTGCAGCCAGGAGCAAAGCAATGCTCTTATCCATCACCCTCGCTAGCGACGAGAACTTATTCTCAGTCTGCATTATGTTAGCTACTGGAGTTACGGAAGTCAGTGCCCCTAGGACAGCTTTGTGTACGGTGAACAGCACGCTTTCAAAGCATTTCTTCTCCTCACTGAGATGAACTCCGCAATCCATCTCCTTTACCACTGTGTCTGGGATTCCTTTGATCCCTGCGATCTGCTCTGTGAGCTTGTTGATGATCTCCGCCAGCTTAAACATATTAAAGTGGCCTTTAATTGTTTCGCGCATCATCGTGGTGGTCTTTATCTTTTTCTCCTTTTTTTGGCGGCAGCGCTTACAGACTTTCCCTCCGATTTTCGCATAGAGACCTGTTCTCTCGGTCTCCGAGTCGGACTCTGTAGTTGAAGAGTCCAATGAAGAGTCGGAAGAAGAGTGTTTCTTCTTCTTACTCTTCTTCTTGGGCTTCTTAGCTTTCTTCCCTTTGCTTGCTTTCGTAAACTCGTCACCTGACAAGCTTACCGCTCTCTTTCGCTTCTTAGGCTTTCTCGGCCCAACGATCTCTAGAGCCGAGTCAGTTTCCTCCAGCTAGGTCCTCCCAATCCGAATCTAGGACTGGGAGCTGTCGACCTGTGTCGATATGGCTGGTGGGCTGAAGTTCTCTCAGCTTCTGCTCAACGAGCTGGTTTATCTGGGCTTTTAGGTCTCCCGGATAAATCGGACCATCATCACTATCTCGGTCCGAACCGACCTCAGCCCCAGGCTGTGGAGACGGGGTAGCCGTCACCCCTGGCGATGAATCATACCCGGTCGGCACGCGCCCCTCTGCAGCAGCGGGCGGCGGTTTGTTTCGCTTTGTAGCCATCGGGACTCTGTAACCAAATAAGATTACTTATTAAACCGGTATCAACTCAACTGAACACCGAAGTGACACCAGGAATACTGGGTTGAGGAACATTGTGGTATTGAGTAACGTATTTACACCGTTCTCAGTACAGCCGTGATAAGCTAAGTGTATTGTCGTAGGTTTTTTGGTATCGAAACCAACCATATGAGGGGTAGGCCTCTAGGACCTCCCACCTCTCTGTCACGTACACTTTTCCCTCCTGCGGCATTCTGCGCCAGCAAGTTGGAGAAAATGCTACGAAACTCGGAGGAACGCCTTATTCAAAAGGGGAATCTATAAAAGAAACCCAGGATCATCCCCAACAACACCCTCTATTAGGGTCTGAGAGAATCTCAACAGGAGATGTGACCGCGCCAACATCTCTACCCGTATCAAAGCGGGTTGATAGAACCATGGTTTCGATATGCACAAAGAATCCTTTGTTCTATCCGTATCGATTCTTAGAATGCTAATCTAGTCCAAACTGGACTTAAGAAAGTTCTGAACTTTCAAATCTAGATGCTATAATGCATCATAAACAAGCTCAACCAAAGTTTTCATCACTACTTACGGTTAATTCACTTGTTGTAGATAAATCCTACTGGAGCAACTCTAGGAACGTCCTCCGGTCGTGAGTTGTTTATGCTAATTGCTGGACCGGATGTGCTTCGCTCTCTCCCTAGCCTGAGGCTAGTCTGAGGCTGTATACCGAGGTAAAAAATATATATATATATATATATATGAGCCATTGTCCAACTGTGTATTTATTTAATAGATGTATCTACATTTGTTTGCTCTAGATGGATCTGTACATTTGCACACACTTACAATGAACCCTCATTAATTTTAGCTACTTTGTTGACTATAATGTGTTGTGTGATTATCGACACTGTCAAATAAGCAAATGACTGCAGGCAATGATTGACCGAATAGACTACAGAAACTGGGTGCATTTATATGTAAATCAAATTGACTAAACCCATTGATTAACACTATTCACTAATGTGTAATACTTTCATGCATAAAGAAAACCTAACAGGTGTGACTTTACAGGGACACGTGACATAAATGGTGTTGCTTGCCACATAATAGAGATAATTTTCTATGTATGTTGATGGTTTCATATTCCCTTTCTCCTGCTAGAGTCAGATAATGCAACATCCACATAACTTTGTTTGTCTGTTTGCTGTTGCTTCAGGTCCTAGCAACATCTCAGGTCATATCAGGACGAGTACCTACTTGTGACAGATTAGAACCATAACATGAATATCACGAAATGCTTTATAAGTGCACCCGTGTCCAAGTTAGATATGTAGTAGTATCAAATACAATATCAATGTGGTGTTCTCTGTGGCGGAGTGGTTAGAGTGTCTGACTTTTTTTTAGGTCAGACTCCTAATCTGAAGGTCGGCGGTTCGATTCCCTGTGCCCTCACCTCCCTACCACACACAGCCCCACCACACACCAGCCCACCACACACCGCCCCACCACACACCGCCCCTCCACCCCACCGCCCCACCACACGTCGCCCCACCACACACCTCCCTACCACACACCACCACACCACACACACCGCCACAGCACACACAGCCCCAACACACACTGCCCCACCACACACCGCCCCACCACACACCACCCCACTACACACCACCCCACCACACAATGCACCCTTCGCCACCACACCACACACTGCCACACCAAACATCACCCCACCACACACCGCCCCACCACACACCGCCCCACCACACACCGCCCCACCACACACCGCCCCACCACACCACACCCTACCACACACTGCCCCACCACACACTGCCCCATCACACACTGCCCCACCACACACCACCCCACAACACACACCACCCCACCACACCACCCACCACCCCACCACACACCACCCCATCACACACCACCTCACCACACACCACCCCACAACACACCCCACCCCACCACACACACCGCCCCACCACACACCACCCCACAACACACACCACACCCCACCCCACCACACACCACCCCACCGGTGTTTACAGTGTTTGTGAGGCGTCTTCACCGAGCGGCGACAGTGGGCGTGGAGCAGGAGCAGTGCCAACCCGCTCTGCGTGTCACGTGACCTGCTGCTGCCTGGTCACGTGACCTGCTGCTGCCTGGTCACCTGATCGTTAGAGGCTGCTGAGGGGAGGCATCAGTTCGTCATTTGATCACGTGGCTGCGGCCAACCACACCCATGCGTCCCCCACCACCACACCCTACACCCACACCCCACCCCACCCACACCCCACCCCCACACTCAAACCCCACATATAAACACACTCAGTTGCGCAGAGCGACGCCCCATCCCCCACACAACTGGACTGAGCACCCATCCACCCCCACCTGTAAACACACTCAGACCCACAGAGCACCCACCCCCACATCCCCCACACAACTAGACTGAACACCCATCCTCCCCCACCTGTAAACACACTCACACACACAGAACACCCACCCCCACGTCCCCCACACAACTAGACTGAGCACCCATCCTCCCCCACCTGTAAACACACTCACACACACAGAGCACCCACCCCCACATCCCCTCAACTACTGAGCACCCATGTAAACACAACTCAACCCACAGAGCACCCACCCCCACATCCCCCACACAACTAGACTGAACACCCATCCTCCCCCACCTGTAAACACACTCACAATACACAGAGCACCCACCCCCCATCCCCCACACAACTGGACTGAGCACCCATCCTCCCCCACCTGTAAACACACTCAGACCCACAGAGCACCCACACCCCCACACCTCCCCCACACAACTAGGCTGAACACCCATCCTCCCCCCACCTGTAAACACACTCACACACACAGAGCACCCCACCCCCACATCCCCCACACAACTAGACTGAGCACCCATCCTCCCCCACCTGTAAACACACTCACACACACAGAGCACGCACCACCCCCACATCCACCCTGCAATCCACCCCCAGCTGTAAACACACCACACCCACAGAGCACCCACCCCCACATCCCCCACACAACTAGACTGAGCACCCATCCACCCCCACCTGTAAACACACATACACAGAACACCCAACCCCCCATCCCCCACACAACTAGACTGAGCACCCATCCACCCCCACCTGTAAACACACTCACACACACAGAGCAGGCACCCTCACATAACTAGACTGATCACGCATCCATCCCTCTCACCCCATGTAAACATACTCAGCCCCCACACATAGCACCCCCACATCCCCTACACTACTAACTGAGCACCCGAACACCCCCACCCCACCTCTAACCACACTCAGTCCCACAGCACATCCCCCAAACTACTAGACTCATCACCTAACCACCACCACCCGCACCTGCACACTTAAGCCCCCAAGCCCCCCCCCTTATCCCCCCACACTACTACACTGACCCCCCCCCCATCTACCTTAGATAAAGCCCACCCCTACTCCCACACTGAGCCCCAGTCTCATCACCACCTCACTCACATCCCCCACACTACATTTATCCCCACATCCTCAAATACACTCTCCCCCCGCCCCACCCCCCCGCTACTACTACTAGATTGACAACCCACCCCAACACATTCCACGGACATCCCCCACATACACACACTGCCATACCCCCCCCCCCCACTACTACACTGACCCACCCCCTCCCCACACCACACCGGTCCAACTCCCCGAACACACTCAGCCACACTCCCCCACCCCCCACATATACTCAACTACACCCCCACCACACACACTACTACACCGACATCAACACGTTAGTTTTAATTGTCATTTATTATTTATCATTTAAGTACATCTTTCAATATGTATCTGTTTATATATCATAAGTAGCCGCAAATATATACGTGTGCTATATAATAGATTAAGTGAATATCAACAAATCTATTAGTACTAATTTAAACTAGGTCTCCCTGCTAGAGATAGCAATAGCATGCCTGCATGCGATCTTCTCTAGTTTAGTTCTGAAAACCGCCACGGTGGCGCCACCTGCTTGTGGCTCTTCATCGCCATAGAGACAGACTGAAGGCGCTCTCTATGCCTGACTATAGATGTCGTTCACAAGTTGTTAAGGGCGATTGTGATTGTCTCGATGTCTAGAGAAGTGTTACATGCAATGAAGCATCACTTGGTGTCCGGTCCAGATATGCCCTTAGATATTACGAGGACGTAAAACCCAAGAAATATTTAGATCAGCAAAGGGACCAGGTGGAATATCTGAATGAGTCGACTCGCTGATTTCCATATGGCGGCAGGTCGTGGGATTCAAACTCCACCCACCCACCAGTCGACTTAGATAATGACTTAAAAATGAATACTTGCCGCCATCTAGCGTCGTCTTTGGCATAACTAGGATAGCGCAAGGAGTGGTGGAATGAGGAAGACCAATTGTTAGTGATTGAAATGTTCACTACTTAAAAGCTGCATAGTCAAATGAAGCATCAAATTTTCAAAACCAAAGCAATTATCTAGATTTGATTCTACATATCTAACTTAGATATCGGTGCACTTATTAAACATTTGTTGGAAGGGAATACTGAGGCAATGTAATAGAACCTGTTACTGCTGAACCCTATGGTGTCAGAGCTTTGGCGTGCTTGCCAACATTAATTTTGCATGTTCAAATATCTCAAAAGTTAGGCATTTACAATCAAAGTTCCTTCGTGTGCGCACGAGAGGAGTTACACCGCGTGTACCTGACTCAGTGTAACGCTGACAAAAGCGACTAATTTTCCCGCCCAAACATTGGGGAGGCAGGGGAGGGTATACGCAACAATCAGTTTACATCGCCAGCTATTTGACTCAGCAGCCAGCCGCCAAGTCCTGTTTACACCGGAACTGGTACTTCCGGAGAGAGGTGGTGGCTGGAGGAGTCGCGCCCGGACCGCCGGAAACAGGCGAGAGGCGGGGATAAGAACTCAATTCAAAGCCGCACAGTCCGATGAAAGCGGGGATGTGGAGATGTGGAATAAAGAGTAAATCACTAACCCGCCCATTATATATAATAATTATACATATATCATTATATAACAGATATTTTTAATTATCAATTTTTGTATGTATGGTTATATAAATATATATACAATCATAAATAAAATAATAATAAACTATATATAATTATATATGCTATAATTATATAAAAATAAGTTTTGTAAGTATTTATAAATGATATATGTAGATATATATACAATTATGCATAAACTATAATACAATTATATATGTATGATAGTTATAGTATACTAGACTTAGTTGTAAGTTGAATTATTAATATGACTGAGATTCTTACGAATCTACAAATTATTCTTTTGGTATAAACAGTATATATATAGAGAATATGCAGGATATATGTGCTCTATAATGCATTATATCAATATAAACAACCTGATCTCCCATTCCCTCTTTCTCTGCTGGATAGTGTACTGTAAAACTGATTATAGTGCAGGACCAGGGACTACTGTCTCAAGTGTCTGACATCTCGACGCGCTGACAGTACACGTGGCTGGTCACACTGCACTCAGCGTGCTCAGCGCTGTGGTGGAAACAAGACTCA
This sequence comes from Branchipolynoe longqiensis, assembly GCA_030323885.1. Classification (NCBI taxonomy): domain Eukaryota; kingdom Metazoa; phylum Annelida; class Polychaeta; order Phyllodocida; family Polynoidae; genus Branchipolynoe; species Branchipolynoe longqiensis. Next base: position 459,165 of record CM059188.1, read on the forward strand.
GCTGTGAGCTGCTGCTAGTTTACACAGCGGCCTCCACCGCCCCCCCCCCCAGGTTTGGTTATACTACTTGCCGGCAGGGGGCATCTTACGTCACCCTAATTAGCGAGTAGTATAGGCAGTTGTCGCCACACGTCGCGCGCACGATGGGACGCAGGAACCCCGGGGTGTGGGTGAGGAGGGGCGGGGATCCCCCGCGCCCCAACCAACACCCCCACCCACCCACCTACCTACCCACAAATCACGCGGCACAGGATCTCTGAGACTGGCGCTTGCGCACTGACCACACCACACCACAACCACAGCACAAGACAAGTGCCCCCTCCCATTCCCACCCCTCCGGGCGCAGTGGGTGTGGGTGTAATGATGCAAATACTCTAAAAGTCAGTAAAAGTGAGAATTTGCCAGTAGCTATTGAGAAGGTGGTAGAAAACACAAGGTGGTCAGGTCAAGTGGTCCTCAGCAGTGGGGGGCGTTCAGGAAAGAAGAAACACAAATAGAAAAAGCAAGCCCAGCTGGAGATGGTGCACACACACTCACAGACACACACTCACTCACTCACTTCGTCCAGGAAAACAAAGCACCAAAGAGAAACAATACCAGCCCGGCTGGAGATGGGTAATGGGTTAGTGCACACACACACTCACACACACAGATACACACTCACTCACTCACTCACTCAGACACACACTCACTCACTCAGAGACACTCACTCACTTCGTCCAGGAAAACAAAGCACCAAAGAGAAACAATACCAGCCCGGCTGTAGATGGGTAATGTGTTGGTGCACATACATTCACTCACTCACTCAATCACACACTCATTAACACACACTCTCTCACTCACTCACACACGTACGCGCACATACACACGTGTTGTGAAAGACATGTGGCTCCAGGACACGATGCAAAACACTGCTAGAGTCAGAATCAGCTTATAACGCCCCCCCCCCCCCCGCACACACACCCTTCGGCACGGCCTTACTGACGGCAACCGTCTCCAGCCACCTACACCCGAGATAAGGGGTTCTAGACTATAGGAGCCTCAGGAGGATGAGGAGGGCGAGAAGGAACCCAACAAGCGCAGTGTCAATCCTGGCTGGCTCCCGGTGTGTAGATAGGTGGATGGACGGGTAGAAGCAGCTGAAAGGAGCGACAGAGGCAGGAGGAAGCACGTGGTTAACACGTGTGTGGCGAGCAAGCACTAGCTGTATCGAGAATCCACGCTGACGTTGGAGAGAGAGAAGCACACTGTGTGGGACGGAGCGGAGCGGGGCAGACAAGACCCACCAAGGCAGCCGTCACTGGCTACTACTGATACTAGTCGCATGTCTGTCTATCTCTGTCTGTCGCCACGAGGCCGGCGAATTCCACACGCTGCAAGGCGGACTTTGGTCAGACCGCAGCCGGCCGGTCGCGCCCGGTCCGCAGCTCACTGTCAGCCGGCCGCGCCCCCGGCCGCACACCGGCCCAGTGAGCCCGGCCTGCTCGTACACGCGGGGAGGCGGGTCGGGCCGGCGGGGTGGCGCCGGCGGACGGAACAGCGCCCGCCAGCACGGCCAATCAGCGCGCGCGCTTTCATTATGTTAATGACATGTCGCTAAGCCCCGCCCCAGTTCGAAGGGCGCGACCCGGGTAGACGCGGGAGCCGATCAATCTTGTCAAAGTCTGGGGTGGCTTGGAGGGGGGGTGGGGGGGGGGGTGAGGAGGAGGGAGAGAGTGGGTGTGGGGGTGTGGAGGGGGAAGGGGGGTTCACCTCCTCCACCCCACACTGGCTACGCACCGGCACAGACGGGTTTGTTAACTGCGTCGGTGGTTGAGTCCAGAGGGATGGCTGCGATTCTCTCCGTAAACTGACAACACTGACGGGCCAGGGAGCACCAGAGCGCCCCCTACAGCCGTAAACACACACCACACACCACTCACCACACACCAGCAGCAAATACACACACTAAAAAAACACAATAAAGCTAGCACTGACTGTCCCTGTACCTTGTGGAGGGCACCCTGGGTCGGCCACCGCCTCAGCCTCAGCCTCTCCCGGGGCCGGGCGCGGTGGCGGTGGGTGCCGGTGGGTTAACCCGGGAGGGTGAGCTGGGATGGTTCATCGGGGGCGGGTAGGGGTGGCGCCGGGGCGGGGCAGGGCAGCGCCTGACCTGCCCCGGCGTGTGTACTATTGCGTGCCGCTGTCAGAGCAGACGACATCGCCGCCTCAGACGCTCAACTCCACATGCCACGTCTCCATGGCAATGAGTGAATGACGCCCACAAGCAGGTCTTTGACACATGTGTGTTTATTTCACCGAGATGATCGGTGTGCCTGCCGTCAGTATGACCGCCACCGCCCACCCCCACCGCCGATAACAGGCGAGGTCAGAGGCCGGGGTGACCTCACCCGGGTAACCTTGACCTTGGTAGTATGTAGGTAGTACGCTTACGGGAAGTGAGGTTACGTGAGTTGTGTGGAGGCGGTGAGTGCGTGGGGGTGCTGTGGGGGGGGGGGGGGGGGGCTTACCTACTCTTAAGGCCGAGAATCTGTATGTATATATATATATAGTAGCTATAGATGCCCTCCCTACCCCCCCCCCCCATTACACCCACTACCACACCCACACACATACCCACACACATACGCTCCGCAAACACTCACCATTGCACATGCCCAGAGCGAAGGCAAGAGCCTCGTGGAGATAACTGGAAGGCAAAACATGTGGTCTGGGTACCTCCCCCCCCCCCCCCCCCCACCCACCGCTCCTACCCGGCCACTACCCCGCCTCACTCCGGGCTTACCTACCCCGGCTCCTCACCGGCACCTCCCGGCCAGCAGGGGTCCGACGCGGGGCGCCGGACCGTGTAATGGGTCGGCGGGAGGCCGGACCCGGGCCAGCCACAGTCCCGCCTCGTAACGCCGACGTAACCCCGACGTAACGCCGCGTAGCGCGCCGTGCGATATGGCCACTGACCTCGCCGGGGTCAGGCGGGGTCAGCGGCAGGCGCGGGCGGGCCATCGGGAGGGGCCATCGGTCCGGGGAATCGGGGGGAAGGGGGCCGGGTGGGCGAGGCTCCGTGCGCATAATTCTCGCCGATGATTAACCACCGACATATTTACATGCGCTCCCCCTTCTCCCCCAAGCCCCCCCCCCCCCCATCCTCCTCCCCCTCTGCTCCACACACTGCCCCGTGAGGAGGAGTTATGAAAATCACTCCGGCCGTAGAGGAGGAGGAGGGAGGTGGCGGGGCGGGCTGTCTGGGGGAGTGTGGGGGGGGGGGGGGGGGGGGTACGGTCACCGCCGGCTCAGCCCGCAGTGAGCCCCGAGCCGCCGTCGACGACAGAGCAAAAAAAAGGACCCCAAGCCACGCCGAGCCCCACTGAGATGGGAGGGAGCTCCGCCCCCCCCCCCCCCCCTCATCCCCTCACTATCCGCACCAGCCATAAGCCACCGCGAGTTCAGACCACCCTTGAATAAAAGAAGTAGTGGTGATGTTGTCTAAAGCTCTCCGTACCCGCCCAGCGGTGACACACATATGTATATGCACACACATGTACGTATATATATACGCACATGCACTCATACATACATCAATACATACACACATACATATATGCAGATGGACGCTCATACACACATACACATATACATGTGTCATACATGCACACATATATACGCACATCATCATGCTGTCGGTCGTGATGCGACAAAGACTGCTTTCATTACTTGACTGCCGCTCTCCATTTAGCTCTCTGCTGTGAGAGTGATGTACGCACATACACACATACATACACACATCCGCAAATACACACATACATACACATATGTACACACATACACACACATAGAAACACATACACACATATTCACACATACACATACAGACACACACATACATACATATGTGCATGCATACATACACACACCGCCCGGTGTGAGCGTACAGCAGGAGCCCTCTAGTGTAACCTCTGTGGTTTAACCGGGCCACGCCGGGGCCAAGTGAGTGACGGCCTAGTTGTCTATTCTCGGCCGCCCGCAGTGATACCAGGTAGCGGCCACGTCGCCCGTACGGCAGAGGGCGCGCCGTGCTCAGAGGTGAACTGTTCCAGGTCGCACACTGGAGTAGGAGGTCGAGGGGAGGCGGCGTACGTGTGTGAGTGTGTGTGTGTGAGTGTATGTGTGGGTGTGGGGGGGGGGCAGAGGTCACGGCGCTAGACCTGGTTTCACACTGGTTTGCGTATGACACTGTAGGTAGTGGGCCACTCCCATCTTCACCTCCTCCTCCTCCTGTCCACATGTCTGTCTGTGTATATGTGTATCTAGCATGGTACTGGAGAAGCCATCCACACACACGCGCACATACCCATACCACTCCGATATGTGCTGTGATGTGATGGGGGGTGGTTGGAGGTCTTCTGCCCTCATCTATTATCGCTCTGTGAGGAATTCAATATTTCAAAGTAAAAAAAATGAGAAAAAAAATCTCAGCTGTGTTGTATGGATGGATGGCTTGGGCATCGGGAGCTGTAAGTGACTGGGGCCTACGTGGAGGAGTGGGTGTGTGGGGAGGGAGGGAGGAGGCGGGGTGTGTAGAGTGAGGGCGGGGACGGGTGGCGGAGGGCGGGGTGTGTGAGAAGCGGAGTGGGGAGTTGAGGGGGTCGGGGAGGGCTGGGAAGCCGGGGGTGGCGGGGGGCGGGCGGCGAGCGGTGGGGCGGGGGGGGGGGGGGGTTCTCGGGGACGGCAGCAGCGGCGGCGGCGGCGGCGGCGGCGGGTGAGATGAGATGCAGGGCGGCCGGCCAGTCATTGGTCGGCCGCCACCTGACCCTGCGCCACGCGAATGTAAACACGGGCGTAGGAATATCCGCAGCGTGTATTGACAGCCGGGTCGGCGATAATAAATGCCGCGGCCAGCCAATGGGAAGCCACGCCCGGCGCCAACCCGTGCTGCCCCCAGCGGGCCCCGCCGTGACCAGCCCGAGCCGATTGTCACTATCTAATAGCTTCCTTGAACCCACATGACATCCACTCCCATATAAGGAAGCGGTTGCCATGGCGATCGAGCAGTTTCGCGGACAGTGTCAGAGTTCAAAACATATAGAGTGCTTTCGGCGTAGCCCGGGCATTCGCCCGTAAAGAATTACGTAGCGCGGCCACTCGCCCCAGTCGCCCGTGTTTGTCCCGCCCGGCCGGACTGGTGTGGCTGTGTTTTTTTCGGGGGGATATACGAGCGTGCAAGTCGGCGGGCAGCGGAGCGCGGTCGCAGCGAGGAGGTTACACCGTGCCTGCCTGTCTGTCTGCCTGCCTGTAGCGGGTCGCCCGCCTCCACCGGACAGCAGGGAGCGGCGCACACACGCCACGCCGCCCAGGGCGCCGACCAGTAGTAGCCTGCGCCGCCGCCTCCCGCCCGCATTCGGCGCACGGTCAGCGCACCAGCGGCACACGAGGTCCATGCGGCCGTAACAGCAGAGACCCGCGCGGCCAGCGGCAGCCCCCCCGACCGACCACCGCCAGCCACCGCCACCTCTCGGCCCCTCCCCCCGCCCCCTTTACTGCCTGCCTGCCGCCGCACCTCCTCTACATGCCGGGACTCGCGGTTAGCGGATGACACCAGCGTTAGTGCCCCGTGCCACCGCCACCGCCGCCGCCGAAGCTGCCGCCGCCGAAGCCGGTTTGAGTTAGGTGTCCGCGCCGCCGCCTGGTAACCTCTTGTCTCGGCCGTGACACCGCCCGGGACGGACGGACGGAAGAGGGCCCGCGCCGCGCCACACACTGCCACCGCACGACCACCACCACAACACCATCATCACCACGACTGCCACGCTCACCCACCACCACACGCGCACATTGGATCCTTACAGAGCCTTCCGCTGCCGCTCAAACATTACAACGTTGGCGAGTGCAGCGTTCGCGCCCTACTACGCGCCGGACACCAGCGTCATGTCCCTGGTGCCGACACCCATGACTCCCGTCAGCCAGCCGAGTGGCCACACCTGGGGCGGGCACGGGGACGACCTGAACGGCACGGGCCAGGCGGGCTCGCAGCCGGTCGGGCCGCCGCCGCACACACCGGCCTCGCAGCAGCAGCCACCCGTCACCACGACCCCGTCGACGACGGCCTCGACAAACTCGGGCTCGCCGGACGCCAGCAAGAACTCGTCGCACATTGAGTGCGTCGTGTGTGGGGACAAGAGCTCTGGCAAGCATTACGGCCAGTTCACGTGTGAGGGCTGCAAGAGCTTCTTCAAGCGGTCAGTGAGGCGGAATCTGACGTACACATGTCGGGGCAACAGAAGCTGCCCAATTGACCAGCACCATCGCAACCAGTGCCAGTACTGTCGACTCAAGAAGTGTCTCAAGATGGGCATGCGGAGGGAAGGTACGTCTTTCGGTGAGTTTGTCTATTTCAGGGTCAGCAGCTATTAAAATTAAATGATGAAACATATAAATTAACACAAACTTTTTTTAAATTAAAATTTTGTTGATAAATTGCACGATGCCAAAATACCCTGCTTGTGGGTCTTCTCAGACTCAGTGAGATCATAAACTTTGTTTTAACCAAAAATTCAAAAAAATGCACCATGCAAATACCTTGTCAGGCTTGTGGCTTGTGGGTCTTTTCAGACTCAGTCAGACTCAGTCAAATCTTAAACTTTGTTTAAAAAGAATTACACCATGCACCAGTCAGATCTCCCAGTATCACTCATTCGGCAATTAATTAATTTCCCACCATATAAATATATTTTAAAGAGCTATTTTTGTTCTTAAAAAAAAAAAAAAAGCATTAGTTACCGATGATGACGTGTGCATTAACATGTTTATTTACATCGGGGGCTCTGGGCACTCATTCATTCATTCAGTCACGTGACCAGAGCCCAGAAAAGAAAACACTCCAAATTCCACTTGCATGGTTTGTGTTGGGGCAGGTCGTGCACAGCTGTCTGTTCACTGTGGATGCGACCTGCCTGGGCCTTGTACCGTAGTGTGTTCTGACCCCAATAACCACTCAGCTTGCACTTGTCACTTGTGGCACCCTGGAGTTTAGATACAAGATTCACTGCTGCAGTAGGGGTGCAAACCAACCCTATGTAAAAGCTGTCGAAAAAACGGGTCAATGATTTGAGAGCCTAATTTCACAATCTAAGAAGCAACATTTATTCTTTACATACGTCTTATTGATAGCCCGCTACCTTTGAGTTGAAAAATATAATATAATATCTAGTTTAATCAGATTTAAAAGTGGAATCGACGGCGTTCTCTGGCCGCCATCTTGTCTTTTTGCATTCTCTCTCATTCACCAACTCTGTACTGATATAAGTAACCATTTGACACTGGTGCCAGGCATTCTACTTGTTGTTCCATACTAACGCTATTTTCGCCTGTATTTATATAAGGCTGGTCTTCACCCGCGTACTAAAAGTACCGGGTGAATCTTTTATCTACCTGGACTTGTACTGCTCCATGGGTGTTTGCCTCCAGGTGGGTGTTTGGGGTGGGGCACTGTACTGAGCCACCACCCCCACCACTACCACCATCACCACCATCGCCACCATTATCATCACCATTTCAATCACTAACTGAATTATGTAGTGAACAGTAATTGGCGAACAGAAGCTAATAAATACCATGTGTTCTACTAGTAGTGTTATCTGTTATTACCCAGTGACAGAAGTTCATATAATGTATATTATAATTACTACTGTCATATCCAGTGGATACATTACTACTACTAGTTGTGTTACTATCTAGTGAGAGAAGTTGATATGTACATTACAACTAGTACTGTTAATACCCAGTCACCAGTGGCAGACGTTGATATCATGTATATTACAACCAGTATTGTCAGTGAGGAAGTGGGGAAACTTATTACAGCCTATGTTACAACTAATATAGTGTTATTACACAGTGTGAGAAGTGGAGATCATGTATATTACAACTAGTCCTGTTAATACCCAATCATTGGACCAATGTGAGAAGACAATACCATATGTATTACAACTAGCACTGTTACAACCCAGTGAGATAAGAAGGTAATCCCATATGTACTACAACTAGGACTGGCAATGCTTAGTGAGACAATAAGTTAATGCCTTATGTACTACAACTAGTACTATTATTACTCAGTAAGATAGGTTAATACCATAGTATATTACTCAGTAAGATAAGTTAATACCATAGTATATGTACTACAACTAGTACTATTATTACTCAGTAAGATAAGTTAATGCCTTATGTACTACAACTAGTACTATTATTACTCAGTAAGATAAGTTAATACCATAGCGTATGTACTACAACTAGTACTATTATTACTCAGTAAGATAAGTTAATACCATAGTATATGTACTACAACTAGTACTATTATTACTCAGTAAGATAAGTTAATGCCTTATGTACTACAACTAGTACTATTATTACTCAGTAAGATAAGTTAATACCATAGCGTATGTACTACAACTAATACTATTATTACTCAGTAAGATAAGTTAATACAACAGTATATGTACTACAACTAGTACTATTATTACTCAGTAAAATAAGTTAATACCATAGCATATGTACTACAACTAATACTATTATTACTCAGTAAGATAGGTTAATACCATAGTATATTACTCAGTAAGATAAGTTAATACCATAGTATATGTACTACAACTAGCACTATTATTACTCAGTAAGATAAGGTAATACCATAGCATATGTACTACAACTAGTACTATTATTACTCAGTAAGATAAGGTAATACCATAGCATATGTACTACAACTAGTACTATTATTACTCAGTAAGATAAGGTAATACCATAGCATATGTACTACAACTAGTACCATTATTACTCAGTAAGATAAATGAATACCATATAATATGTACTACAACTAGTGCTATTATTACTCAGTAAGATAAGTTAATACCATAGTATATGTAATACAACTAGTACTATTATTACTCAGTAAGATAAGTTAATACCATAGCATATGTACTACAACTAGTACGGTCATTATTACTCAGTTAGATAACCAACCTCCTAACCTACTAACCAACCTGCGCCTGATCATGTGCAGCGGTAGTAGTAGTCGTAGTATTCGTAGTAGTAAGGGAGGGGTTGAGGGAGGAGGAGGAGGAGGGGCGGGTGGGGGAAGGTGGGGGGGGTAGGTAGGTAGGAGGGGGTGGGGGTGCAAACAACTGCTGCACTAAGCAGCAGTCACAGCAGCAGCAGCAGCAGGCAGGGCGTGTATTGTTGTCATCGGCCGGCCCGCCTACGGGCTGGCGACCAGGATCAGTAGGAGGGAGTTAGAGTCCCTGCACGGCGCGCCGTCTCCCCACGTCGTGCATCAGTGCTAGCAGTCAGTGGGGGGTGGGGGGGTGGGGGGTAGGGGGGAGCCCTCTCTGCCGCGCGCACATCCCCCCCCCCCAGCACCCGCACCCCGCGCCCCTCCATCTTGACGCCCCGTATAGGGACATTAGCAGCAGCATCAGGAGGCGGTGGCTGATGAGCAGGGCCGATATAGCGTGTCATTTGGCTCGCGCTACCGCGTCAGTTGGCGCCATGTTAGACTCGGAGCACCTCGCGAGCCCGACGCCGCGCTGGTAGCCTCGGCACCCGCACCGCCTTGCCGCCTGCCTGCCTGGCTGGCTGCCTGCACCGCCGCCTCCAGCAGGCCAAACACCGCCTCCTCCAGCTCCAGCCCCAGCCCCTGCCCCGCCCCCGCTACGCTCAACCCCGACCCCAGCAGAGGGCGCTCACCTAGACACCAGGGGGCATTGAAGGTGGTCAAGAGGTCAGAGGTCACGGTCACAACAAGAAGTTTTAGAGTGGCGGTGAATTTAGGTGTGTGGGTGCGAAGGCAATCGGCTGCTTGTGCTTGTGCCGAGTCTTATTGTGGACTGAGGAGAATTGTTAGTCTTGCTTTAATGATATTTAACGGGAACTTCGGCTGCCCGCTGTCTGCGATTACGTTTCCCGGAACGGAGGGAAGTGAAGCCGGCTCAGGGCTTGAGGGCGAAGGGCGGGAAGTACTAACTGTTCCGTGTGTGACAGACATACAGACAGACAGTGAGTGACCTGCTTTCACAATGAACCGGTGTATTTCACCCATGTCCACCAACACCAACACCAGTAGTGTCATCACCCACTCCCTCTCCAGCGCCATCAACACCAACACCAACACCGCTACCGCTACCGCTGCCATCTCAACCACCACCATTACCACCACCACCGCTGCCGCCTGCACCAACAGTGTGGGTGGCGGCGGTGGCGGGGGGTGCGGCGGGGGAAGCAACCCGCTACTGTTGCCGGCAAACGCGGCAGGCGGGCGGCAGGCGGCCGGTGTCTACATGGACACGGCAAGGATGGCGCTAGTCCTCGACGTCTCCGGTGCTTGCGCCGCCGCTGCCGCTGCTGCCGCCGCCGAGCCCGTCCCCGTGCCCATATGCGGCCCCCAACCCCCCGGGGGCGTCATCCTCGGCGGGGGCGGCGGCTGCGGTAGCGGCGGCGGTGACCCGATCGAGTTGCGTTTCCGACGATTCTCAAGCATGTTCCGCATTCTGTCTGTTTCAGCGGTCCAGCGGGGCCGGATCCCGCCGACTCAGCACCCGGGCTTCCCGGGACAAGTGCTGACAAATGGTGACCCGCTGAACGGACACACGTACCTGAGCAGCTTCATCAGTATGCTGCTGCGGGCAGAGCCCTACCCGACCTCCCGTTACGGGCAGTGCATGCAGCCCAACAACATCATGGGAATAGAGAATATCTGTGAACTGGCCGCTCGCCTTCTCTTCTCGGCTGTGGAGTGGGCACGGAATATTCCCTTTTTCCCGGACTTGCAGGTTACGGACCAGGTGGCGCTACTTCGACTCGCCTGGTCCGAGCTGTTCGTGCTGAACGCGGCGCAGTGTTCGATGCCTCTGCACGTGGCGCCCCTGCTGGCAGCCGCCGGTCTACACGCCTCGCCCATGGCCGCCGACAGGGTCGTCGCATTCATGGACCATATACGCATCTTTCAGGAACAGGTGGAGAAGTTGAAGGCATTGCATGTGGACTCAGCCGAGTACAGTTGCTTGAAGGCCATCGTGCTCTTCAGCTCAGGTAGGTGTCCTATCCCCACTTCCGGTATTTACTCTCTTTCCCCATCAACTTCCGGTTTTACTGCACCCTTTTTCCGGTTCCGCCCGATGTGAATCTATATACAGTAAAACCTCTCTAAATTGATCGACATTGGGGGCCGACTCTCATGTGGTCCATTTAGGGAGGTGGTCGAGTTAGGGAGTTAGAATATGGTTACAATGGTATTGTTGGGACACAAATAAAGCGATCTGTGGAGGTGGTCGAGAGGTTTTACTGTATATATAGAGAGAACGGGCGCGGATATGGTGTGGTACAGTACAGAGGCGGGAATACATTGTTGTTGTTGATGTTTATATTGGTGTGGTTGTTAGCCTCGTTATATTGTTGTTGTTGTTGTGGGTTGTGCTTTATTTAGAAGTAGGTGTTGGTAGGGGTGGGTGGGTGTTGTTGTCGCTGTTGTAAAGCAATGCCTTACCCGCACACCAACCTCTCGTGCCAATGTCCGATTCATCCATCAGTGCCAATAACAACCCGCCCTTAATGCCAATGGCAGATTTCCCCACCCTCCCACCACCCCAATGACAACATCCCATGTCAGTTTCCTTTCACTGTCAATGTTTGATTAAGATTCTGTTAGTGCTAACTTCCACAAAGCCAGTGACAAAAACCCGATCAGATGTCCTGGTCCAGTGACAAATTTGCACTTCCAATGTCAGCATCTAATGTCGAAATGCTATATTCCTTCATTTCATGAACAAAACCTTCCCATGTCAATGCCAGATTTCCCCGTCTAAATGCTAGATTCCTTCATTCCATTGACAAACCCTTCCCGTGCCAATGCCAGATTTTCCCATCTAAATGCTAGATTCCTTCATTCCATTGACAAACCCTTCCCGTGCCAATGCCATATTTTCCCGTCTAAATGCTAGATTCCTTCATTCCATTGACAAACCCTTCCCATGCCAAAGCCAGATTTCCCCGTCTAAATGCTAGATTCCACTGTACCAATGACAAAACCTTCCCGTACCAATTAACAAAAATACCAAATTCGAATAACAAAATCTTCCCATGCCAAATTCAAAGTTCAAGCTATCCCGGTGCCAATACCAGCTTGAGCTTCTCTTGTGTAAATGCTAAATTCCACTGTACTAATCACAAATCCTCCCCATGCTCGTGCCCAATTTCTCTTGTGTAAATGCGAGATTCCACCATATCAACTACAACCCCCCCTCCCATGCTGATAGCAAACTCGCGGGTACCGATGCCATTCCCCGGTGCCAATGCCCGCGGTCCATTGTTACTCGCCCCGTCATTGAAACCTTAGATGTTGTTTGCGAGTTGACACAATGAGAGCGAGTTGCACATAAAACACACACGTGGAAAACAAAGCTGACCGCATCAATCGAAGTCGACTTGCACGTGTGAAGCTCATGCACAACTGACACACAAATACACACATCTACACATGTATGCACATCATACACATGTACACCTCTATGTATATTATACATATCTACACCTGTATATATATCATACATATCTACACCTGTATGTATATTATAGGCACATGTATGTACATCATACATATCTATGCCTGTATATATATCATACATATCTACACCTGTATGTATATTATAGGCACATGTATGTATATCATACGTATCTATGCCTGTATATATATATCATACATATCTACACCTCTATGTATATTATAGGTATATGTATGCACATCATACACATCTATACATATATGTGTATCATACATATCTACACCTGTATTTATATCATACATATCTACACCTGTATGTATATCATACGCACATGTATGTACATCATACACATCTACACCTGTATATATATCATACATATCTACACATGTATGTACATTATAGGTATATGTATGCACATCATACACATCTGTACATGTATGTGTATCATAGACATAGATACATGTGGCGTATATATATATCATAGATACATATGATATGCAGGTATGTATATCACAGATACATATGCAGTTATAGAAATAAGCAAGATTTTTCATTTGTCCATAGAACAAGTCTGGTGTGATTTCCAATTGTCCATCTGACTTTTCACTTGTCCATGTACTTACATTTATTATCCCAGTTAACCTCCACAGTTACGGGAATAAAATTACACGAATAAATCAAAACGACAAAACAAACGTCATAAAGAATGTAAATTACATTTAAAGATCACAATGGGATGCAAACAAAATATACAAAATACAGGCTTTTCAGACCAACATTTCTGCTTGCCCAATAGAAAAGCTCGAGCCATATTCTGTTTGTCCGTGCCTTCTCACTTGGCTTGGACAAGCGGACAAACTCTTATTTTGAACGCTGATATAATTGTCGATGTCGGACATCCAGGCACTTTTTGCGCTCACAACGCTCGAAGGGTAAAACAAATGCCACTGTCAGAGACAACATTAAAACTACCCTAACTATTACAGTAATTTGTACTTTTTGGTGCTTTGAAAGAAAATTTCTCTTGGTTCTATTAAATAGGTCAGATCTTTCTCTACAATTTCACATTCAGCTTTATTGTTATCAGCCAATTGGAAGTTCTTAAATTTATTTTGCAAAAATAAATGCTCCCAGATAGACATAACATGCAGCACAAATCACTGCGGTGTTTTACCCTACGCGGGGTAGTTTCCGAGGCTGTGACGTCACGCCGACATAGAGAATACCCATGTATGTATATCACACCTGCTCTTGGTAGCTCCAACAGTAAGCGCCATTGACAGTCACAACTGGAAGTCCTCAAACTGATACCATAAACAGGCGCAACCACAATCCCACATGGCATGAACACAATATCGCATGAATCTAATTGACAGTTCCCAAAACAAGCACACTCTAATGACGTCACTGCCGCCAGATCACCTCAGTAATCCACACAATCACTACAAACCCCAAACCGTTCACTACCACCAGTATCAGTATCACTTCTTAGTTAGTCGGCGTCCAGTCTTGGTGTTATTATTTTCACTGAGGCTACGTTACATGTGGCTTCCAAGTTCCATGTAGGTGCACTGAAACAAAAACTGCGCAACAAATCAACAAACAAACATAGACAGCACTGAGGAGGACATCTCTACTACTACTACTACCGCCACACCCATTTTAACCCCCCCCCCCCCCCCATCCACGCCTCCCCTGTGGTCAGCTCCTGCTGCTATTATCATGTGTGACTTATGGTGATTTGGGAGGACTTGGCAGTAGGGGGGAGGACTTTGTATGAGTGCGGTGCGGTAGGATAGGCGACGGCGGACGGCGGTGTGAGGCGCGGGGGGGGGGGGGGGGGGGGGCGGAAGCCATTGTTGACACGGGCCGTGTGTGAGGTGGCGGCAGCACGGGACGACTGGGCCGGGCTACATCACCGCCCGAAACAAAATCAATCCGCGCCCATCAAATATTCATTCACTCGTCGCCAAATGAAATACCAGCATCCTACCGACTGCGGGAATTGTATTTGTATATGTCAGCCGCTGGCGAATTGGCAGAGGGCGAGTGGGTGGCGTGTGTGTAGTGGGTGGCGTGTGTGTAGTGGGTGGCGTGTGTGTAGTGGGTGGGGTGTAGGGTTGGGATTTGTGTAGGTTTCTGGTAGGTGGGGAGTGTGTGTGTGTTGTGGGGTTGAGGAGGGTGGGGGTTTGTGTAGGTTTCTGGGATGTGGAGAGTGTGTGTGGTGGTTGGGTGGGGGGTTGTGTAGAGTTATGGAGGTGGTGTGTTGTGTGTGTGTGGTGTGGGTGGGGCGTTTGTGTAGGTTGTTGGGAGGTGGGGAATGTGAGTGTGTGATGGGGTGTAGTTTATATAGATTGCAGAGAGGTGAGTATGTCTGTGTGTGGTGGTGGTGGGGGGGGGGGGTATGTAGCTTTCTGGTAAGTGAGGCGTGTGTGTGTTGGGGGCGGGGATAACCTTGTGTGATGAGCATGTGCTCAACACAATATCACGATAACCATTGAGCTTTGTGTGCAGGGCTGAGGGGAGGAAGGTGGGGGCCAGCAGGGGCTGCGGACGGGCGGGTGTGTGTGTGTGTGTTTGTGTTGTCTACGGGAATCTGGGTCTAATAGCCCACCTTGTGTGACACACACACAATACACAACACACCACACTCATGTGTGTCGTTGATATCGATCAACACAAACCAATGATTCCTCAACCAATAAAACACAGCATCAGGGATACGTCGGTGTAGGCGCGCCGAGTGTTGGCAGTATTGATTTCATATTGGCGGGGGTGGGGGGGGGGGGGTGGAGGCGCTGGGGGGTGGGCGGGTGTCATTGGACATTAGACGGCGTGTCGTTGCCAACCCAGCTCACGTGCCCGCCCCGACCCCGGCGCCGGCAGCCCCGTCCTCACACGCCGGTGGCCGCGCCCAACATTTACGGTGTATTTAGCGGTTCTTACAATGTGTTAAGGCGTGTGCCGAATCACAATGTAAATCTCCACTCCACCCACTCCCTCCCCCCCCCTCCCCCCGCCGCCCTCCCCCTCCCTCTCCCATAACCCGTCTCCCCACCGTTCCCGCAATCACCGCCACCTTCACCATCCACGCTCCCGGCTTCCCAATTCACAGCGCCACCTATAATAACACTTAGACAGTTTAGGGGGCGGGTTGGGGGCGTAACCCCCCACCCCCACCCCCACTTCAATCACCCCCCACCTCACAGCACTTACTAGCGGAATCACCACAAACCCTAATCTGTCTAGAACTCTTAATTATATCAGAATGAAAAGGGGACATGATTGGAATATAATAAACATCTAGTAATGATGACATAATGACCTAATGAACTAATATGCAGTGACAAACAAGTGCCCATCTACGAACAACCCAGCCCTCATTTTGTACCATCACCTCAATTGACATGAGAAATATTCAGTTTTTGTAAAATTGCTTGATTTGGCACAAACAACATGCATCCCCAGATGGAGTTCAGTCTTCAGAAAGAAGTTTCATCTCCAGGGTTCAACTGACTGCTGGGCAGTGAGTCTTACTCTTAGGGACGCTGTGGAACCATGATAAGCCAGCAGAGAATGCACTGGGTGTTCTCCAGGGGGCAGGTTGGGGCGAGGCATTGTTATCAGCACAACCGTCACTAGCACAGGATCGGTACCGGGGACGATCAGGATTTCTGAGAATGGTCACGTGTCTTTTATGAGGTAGAATATTCATATTTATATTTATACAAGACAGAATGACCATCTTTGTGTGAGGTAGGATGGTAATGTATGTGTGACGTAGGACGACAACATTCATGTGAGGTAGGGTGGCCACATTCATGTGAAGTAGGGCGGCCAACATTCATATGAGGTAGGGTGGCCAATATTCATATGAGGTAGGGTGGCAACATTCATGTAAGGTAGGGCGGCCAACATTCATATGAGGTAGGGCGGCCAACATTCATGAGGTAGGGTGGCCAACATTCATATGAGGTAGCATGGCCACATTCGCGTGAGGTAGGGTGGCCACATTCGGTGCTTGTGAATGAAGCAGCATGGGTTGTCGTATCATGGCCAGCCACCCACCGCTCTCATAATGATTCATATACCTTTGGTTTTATGCAGACCGTAGACCCAAGACAGGGGGACATTTGGATGAGCTCTCAAGCCAAGCAGGTAAATAAATGTTCGCTCAAACCTACCCGCTGACACCGTAGACAATTTTCTTTTTAAATCAAAAGAAATTGAATTAATTAATTAATTAAAACCTTTGGTCTACTGCTCGGACCATTTGCCATAGCTGTGTGCTGATGATGAAAATAACAATACATGCTTACAAAGCCAAGCTTGCGGGGGCATCCACCACTAGGGGCAATTTCTCTCATTGCGGCTGGTATTTCCTCATTGCTCCATTACTAAAGCACACCCACACCCACACCCACACCCACACCCCTCTGGTAGCAGAGATGCCCTCTCCACTTCCTGCTTGCTTCCCCCCTCACATTTCTCCTGAAAACCTCCACATTTGAAGCAGCGCATGAATCTTAGGCCTAACAACACTTCAGGCAATGCATTGTTGGCAGCTTGCAAATCACCCAAACCCACGCTTATTGCTATTAATAATAATAATAATAACAACAACAATGAATAATAACCAATCTGACTTAATCCACCGCCTGGTTTTGAACCTCTCAAAATGAAGTTTCAGGCATCAACACAAATATGGTGTCATGCGTGTGGGGAGGGGGGGGGGGGTGCTTGTGGTGATGGTTCATAGGTTAAGCACCGAATCCAAGTTGGGACCCTGGAAGCCACTTCCTCCAGTTTATACCATCTAGGTCTCCTCCAGTACCTCAACATAGACAGACGGAATGGCAGCAGAAACATGTGTTTTTCACTAACCAGCGACTGGGCCTGGATGTGCGTGTATGTGTCTGTGAGTGTGGGTGCTGGAAGGAGGGTGTGGTGGGGGAGGGTGGGAGGGGGACCACCCACATGAGACACCTCACGCACACTGCTCACCTCGCCACCAGGTGGCCTCATTCCCCCACGGCTTCCTCCCGGTTTGGCCATAACCATTTGCAATTGTTGGTGCCAGTTTGTGTAGGTCTCCCCCCCCCCCCACACCCCACACCCGCCTGTTCATTGCGTTCACATTTGCTGGTGTTTGGTGTCGGGTAGCGGTGAGGCCATGCGACGTGTGTTAAGTATGAGTATGTGCATTACTACATTGTAGTTATACACACTACTTACTGTATTGTAGGTATACAGAAGATTATTGTAATTATGTATACACATTACTACGTGGTAGTTATACACACTACCGCATTATTATTGTTATAATAATTATTATACGCACGTCTATAGTAATTATTTATGCACATTACTATACAACAGCTATACACACTACTGCACTCTAATTATAAACGCAACTATAGTAATTAGGGATATTACTACGCAGTAGTTATACACACAGTAATTATAATTATACACACGACTGTCGTAGCTAGGCACATTACTACCCAGTAGTTATACACACTACTGCGTTATAATTATACACACAACTGTGGTAATTAGGCACATTACTCCGCGGTAGTTATACACGCTACTGTATTGTAGTTTTGCACACGACTATATTTATTAATTATGCACATTGCTACCCAGTTGTTACACACACTACTGCATTATAGTGTACACACGACTATAGTAATTAGGCACATTACTACGCAGTACTACTGCGTTGTAGTTAATCACACATCTACAGTAAATATACATATTACCACACCGCAGTTATAACACTACAGTCTTTTAGTTATACACACGTCTATAGTAATTATAGAGAGTAGTTATAAACACTACCGCAGACACAACAGTTATACACACTACAATACACAGTAGTTACACGCTGGAGTTTTCATCATTCAGCTGTCACCTGATGTTAATAGCACAAGGAGGAAAGCCACCCTGAAGGTAGGAGGAGGAGGTAGGGTGAGGAGGTAGGAGGAGGAGGTAGGAGGAGACAGGAGCAGGTAGGTTGGTTGTTAGGTACCGACTTGTGACAGTGCGCACTCATGACGACTTTATAGTGCTGCCCCACTGAGAGGCCAAACCACCAGCACCATGACCCGATATCCCACACAGTCACAGTATCCTGACACTGAGCCAACCAGTCCTTGCCCTATCCTATTAATGCTGAGTGCCAGACTAGGAAGCGACAAGTATCAATTTTATAAGTCATTGGTTTGACTCGACCGGGAACCAAACTCTCGACCTTCCGCACGGCGAGGCGCGCGCTTTGCCGATTCGGCTACCGTGTGGTTAACCTATAAAGGCAGCTTGGTGCGCGACACTTTAAACTGGAGGCGTTTTACGCGCGCACCGCAACTCTCGTCGCGCGCGGATGACTCACCTCGGTGCACCGGGGACCGGACAGCGCACACTTGATTACGCTGCTTTTTATCGCGACGCAGATCTATCTATCCTCTGCTGCGTAGGCGCAAGGGCAAGGGCTGGGCTTGGAGTCGTCGGACCGTGGAGGTGGTGGGAGAGGAGCGGAGTGTGGAGGGAGGGGAGGAGGAGGGAGGAAAAGGGAGGAAGAGGGAGGAGGAAGGGGGAGAATTTTAAGGCAGGTTGGTTGGTTGTTGGAGTTTTACGTCCTGGAAACATCTAAAGTCATATCAGGACAGGTACCATTTTATGACAGTGCACACTCTTGGCTACTTTATAGTGCTGCCCCCTGGGAGACCAGGCCACCAGCACCATGACCTGATATCCCACTCATTTACATTATCCTGACACTGATCCAACCACGCCTTGCTTGGCCTATCCCAATAACGCATAGCACCTGGCTAGGAAGCAACAAGAATATGTCTTGTAAGTCTTTGGTTTGACTTGACCATCATTCAAAACCATTGGTTCAAATCGCACGATGTACCAAAATGGGAGACGGACGTTCAACTCATTCGGCCATCCCGTCTGGTGTGTTATGAGAAGATTCATTCATACACACCTCTGTCACATTGATCACGTGGTCTTGTGGTGATTCTACAAGGAGTAAACAAATGTGATCACGTGTTTGAGAAGGGTGGGTTGAGGGTGAGGGTGAGGTGGTTATTGTCGGGTTATGTTTTTATTATATTAAAAGGCTGCTGGCACTGCGCCTTGTTTGTGCCGGTTTGATTGGTGCGGTGCATGGGGGCGCAGCGTTTAGCCGACCCTCGGGCCGGCCTCAGGCCTGGGAGACCCCGCTAACTGTCTTTACGCGGCTCCCGGCAGCACAATGGACGGGCCCCGAGCTGCTCAGGGCCGCCGCCCGAGCAGCTCCCGTCAGCGGAATCAATCAGCTCACCACAGAACATACCTCAACCAGGTCCTAGCACGCCGCGACCACCGCAAGGAGCCAGCCGTCAAACCACACCCATACACACCTCCAACACCCCCTCCCCCCACATACCCACTCCTACACCCACTCACACCCGCCCGCCGCCAGCAAAGGCAAGCCTTGACAGGAGGAGACGGAGGGGTGTGTAGGGATATGTTGGGAGGGGTGTGATTGGTGTGTACATGGATGAGGTATGAACTTAGAGCTGCATAGTCCGATGGTTTTGAATTTCTGAATGGTTTCTTTATTAGCAAAATATTTGTTTGGGGGCGGGGGGGTTCAAACAAATATAATAGACCCTAATTTAGCTATGTACTCCCATCATGTGAACTATGTGGTATATACATGGTATGTATGGTGTGGACTATGTGGCATACATATGGTGTGTATGCTAAGTACACCCACCATGTGTACTATGTGATATATATGTGGTGTCTATGCTGTGTTCATCCATCATGTGTACTACATGACGCATACATGGTGTGCATGCTGTGTACCTCCACCATGTGTAATATGTGGCATATATATGGTATGTACGCTGTTTAGTACTTGACATATACATGGTATGTACACTGTGTTCACCCATCATGTGTACTCCATGACATATACATGGTATGCACGCTGTGTACCTCCACCATGTGTATTACGCTGTTTACTACATGATGTATACATGGTATGTACGCTGTGTACACCCACCATGTGTACTTCATGGCATATATATGGTATGTACGCTGTTTACTATGTGACATATACATGGTATGTATGCCGTGCACACCCATCATGTGTACTATGTGGTGTATACATGGTGTGCATGCTGTGTACCCCATCATGTGTAATACATGGTGTATATATGGTGTGTATGCTGTGTACTATGTGATGTATACATGGTATGTACGCTGTGTACTACGTGACGTATACATGGTATGTATGCCATGTACACCCATCATGTGTACTATGGGCTATACATGGTGTGCATGCTGTGTACCCCATCATGTGTAATACATGGTGTATATGGTGTGTATGCTGTGTACTATGTGATGTATACATGGTAGATGTGTACTAGTGACGTATACATGGTATGTATGCCATGACACCATCATGTGTACTATGTGGCGTATACATGGTGTGCATGCTGTGTACCCCATCATGTGTAATACATGGTGTATATATGGTGTGTATGCTGTGTACTATGTGATGTATACATGGTATGTACGCTGTGTACTACGTGACGTATACATGGTATGTATGCCATGTACACCCATCATGTGTACTATGTGGCGTATACATGGTGTGCATGCTGTGTACCCCATCATGTGTAATACATGGTGTATATATGGTGTGTATGCTGTGTACTATGTGATGTATACATGGTATGTACGCTGTGTACTATGTGACGTATACATGGTATGTATGCTGTGTACACCCATCATGTGTAATATGTGGCATATACATGGTGTGCATGCTGTGTACCCCATCATGTGTAATATGTGGCATATACATGGTATGTATGCTGTGTACACCCACCATGTGTAATACATGGCGTATACATGGTATGTACTCTGTGTACTACGTGACGTATACACACCGTGTCCTGCCATCATAAGTTTTAAATAGCTGCGCACAATGTAACATTTATGGCCCCGGCACACCTGACGTTCTACCTTCCCTAAAATATTCACATCCTCACTAAAATAAGGCTAATTACCGTCAACATGCAACCAGGCCACCGGCAGCTGAGCGAGGGGGAGGGGGCGACAGGCAGGGTTGCCAACCCTTACAGTGTCGCCATAAGGTGTACAATATTTCATGTCCCATCATCACCGTACGCCGATCTTCCGGTTGTTCATTTTCCAATGTTGGCTACCCTGCAATACCATTAATAATATAGTAATACTATATCAATCTTATGGATTATTTGTAAACAAATAAAAAAAATGAATGTCTCAAGGAGTATTATCAGAGACCCCCTCCCCACCCCAATGTAACATCCCTTAAGATCTACTGGTTTTTCATTTTCAATGTTGGCAGCCTTGCACAGGCGGGCAGAGATCAGACAAATACAAATATAATTTAAAGTGTAAGGAAAGACAATTTTAAAACGAACAGGAAACCCACCAACACCCCGCACCCTGCCCGGCATCCGGCAGTCAGTCAGATTGTGATTAATTAAGACTGAAATCAGGGCCAGGTTCTTAACGCAAATCAACTAGTAGTAGGAGGAGGACCTGGAAGGTGTTGAGGAGAGGAGCTGGTTTTGTGGTGGAGATAGGTGGGGGAGGTGTTTGGGAGGAGGAGGAGGGGGGGGGGGGGGTAAGACGGCTAAGAAGCGGCGACCCTTGACTCGCACACTGGAGACGAGGAAATCAATGACTTAAACCGAGTCGACGACAGTCGCCGCTAACGCGCGCCGCTCTCACTAGGTGGCGTCTGTGCATGGGGCGGCCGCAGACGACAACATGACGCAGCGCCGCTGTCACTGTCAACTGTCAGGTGTCATGTGCTGGCCTGGCTTACCGGGGTCTCTACAATACAGTGACTTCCCCCATCAGCTAGCAGTGACAGTAGCGGCTACAGTGTTAATACCAGGTAGGGTTCAATCACAGTGAGATAGCTGATCAGACGTTGTGTTCAGCGGGTATCGGTGAGCGGGACACACCGACCGACCGGGTGGGCGGGCCGGCGGACGGGCGACCCCGGCCGCCGCCGTCCCCGGCTCCCCCTGCCGTCATACCCCGGACAGGTCCCGGCCTCCCCATCTCCAACACCCCTCGAGCACTTGAAAACAATGCCAGGCAATCACGGATGCATCTATCTCCATTGGGCATTTATTCACGTCCCATGCCGGTGTTGGTAAATGTCCCACCCCTGCTTGATTGTTGTGGGTTGGTATTTGGCTATTTTTACATGGGGGTAGGGGTGGGTGGGGGTGTTTGCTGGGTGTGTGATGGTTGGGGGTGGGGGTGCGGGTGGTGTTTTTGAAGGGTGGCAAGGCCAAGGGGGTGTTTGTTGTTGGAATGGTGGTTGTGTCAGTGTGAGGGTTGTGTGTGTGTGGGTGTGGGTGAGTGCTAGCCACTCCATGTCTCCATCCACCCCTCCATCCTCCTTCTCCGACCCCTCCTCCTCCTCCCATCCTCCTCGCCCAACACACTCCGCCCGGGCCCTGTCCCATCAATCCCCCCGGCTATAATGAGGCGGCGGCCGGGCGTGGGTCCGTACCTCCACGCCCGGCCGGCTGACGGATGACACGGGCCGACAATCCGTTACGGCTTCATTGATCAGCCGGGTGCCGGGAGCCGGGGGGACGGGGGACCGGGACTTGCCTCCTGCCGCCCGCCTCCTCCACTGCCCCGCCCCCCGCCTTCCTCCGCGCGCCGCCGGGAGGCGGGGAGCCCCGGGTGACAGGATGACACCGGGCTCCTTCCGCATTGACAGGCGGCATCGACCGGGCTCGGGCGGGCTCGGGCGGCTCGGGCGACTGAGTTGGGAGGATACAAGGCTAAGGGTTGCTGTCAACACTAAACACTCACCCTGTGCTTGCAACACCCACGTATATGATTTTATGCAGTTATTGCCATATATGGGTTTGGGGTCCGAATGACGCTAGGAACACAGTATTGCTCCAATTCGGACAATACACACATTAGATACTTCAGCAATACAAATCCTCATTTTTAAGGCGACGGTCCATATATTGCATGGCGTTAAAGTTGCATAGTGTGATAAAAGCATCAAATTTTCAAAATTAAAACCTACATATTAAAGTTAGATACTGGTGCACTTACGTAAAGCTGTATAGTCCGATGAAAACATCAAATTTTCAAAACCAAAACAATTATCTAGATTTGATTCTACATATCCAACTTAGATGGGCATACCAATCCAATTTAATAGAACCTGTTACTGCAGAAGCCTATAGTGTCAGAGTTTTGGCGTGCTTGCCAACATTATTTGTGGATGGTTGCACTTCGCATATCTCAAAAGTTAGACATTTAAAATAAAAGTTACTTCAAACTAAAGTACGGGAGGCTATAACAATCAATTTAATGTTTAACTCAGAAAATGACAGAAACTCAAAACCATCGGACTATGCAACTTTAAGCAGTTGGTGCTACATGGAAGTCAATTTAATAGAAACTGTTACTACTTAAGCCTATGAGTCTAAAGAAATACATCAATATTAATTTGGCCTGTTTACACTACAAGTATCTCATGATTTAGTCATTTTAAAGCAAAGTTATTTCAAACTAAAGTTCATTATAATGATCAACCTAGTAGTAGTATATTTATCTTAGAAATAGTAGAAATTAAAATTTGAATATTATTTTAGCCATATACAAATCACCAGCAAAAATAAAATCAGGGTATAGGCTGATAGAGCAGCCTTTTAATGAACAGGTTATATGAATTTGCAGTGGTTATCAATCACAATATAGATCATCAGTTAGACACATCATGACACACACACAGACACACACAGATACACGTCACACTCGACGTAGACAGTCATACATTTAGAAATGTTTAGTGTTTATAATTGTATGCAGGTCGTCAGTAGTGGCCAACCATGAAGTCAGGAAGTCACTCAGTCAGGCCAGTCAGTCAGGCAGTCAGTTATCACCCAGTCAGTCAGTAGTCAGTTACCGCAGCCAGTCAGTCATTTAGTAAATAGTCACCCCACCCAGTCATAGCTATAACCACCCAGTCAGTAGTCACAGGCACCCAGTCACAGTCACCCCCACTCAGCCATAGTTATAACCACCCAGTCAGTAGTCACAGGCACCCAGTCACAGTCACCCCCACTCAGTCATAGTTATAACCACCCAGTCAGTAGTCACAGGCACCCAGTCACAGTCACCCCCACTCAGCCATAGTTATAACCACCCAGTCAGTAGTCACAGGCACCCAGTCACAGTCACCCCCACTCAGTCATAGTTATAACCACCCAGTCAGTAGTCACAGGCACCCAGTCACAGTCACCCCCACCCAGTCATAGTTATAACCACCCAGTCAGTAGTCACAGGCACCCAGTCACAGTCACCCCCACTCAGCCATAGTTATAACCACCCAGTCAGTAGTCACAGGCACCCAGTCACAGTCACCTCCACCAAGTCATCCAGTCGGTCACCCTCTCACAGTCACCACCACACCCAGTCACCCAGTCAGTCGTGACAGTCCCCTCCACCAGAGGTCGCCGTGAATGGGGCGAGCTGCTCCTGAGGGGTGGGCAGTGACACGGCCCAGATGGGGGTGCTTGAGGAGCAGCTCCGTGTGTGCGTGTGCGTGTGTGTGCGCGCGCGCGTGTGTGTGTGGTGGCGCCCTCTGGCGGGCGGTCAGGGCCCGTGAACGGTCAATAACGTGCCGTGGGTATCATGTTTGGGCCGCCCGCCGCCCACCCGGCCGGGGCCTAATCCATACCAACCGTTTCACATAGTACACACGCCCGCCTTAAATAACTGTAAGTGTAGCAGTGTCTTGGGGGAGGAGTATGTGTGTGTGTGTATGGGGGGGGGGGGGGGGATTTTGAAGTTGAAATGGTAGCATTTTTTATTTAGATGGGTGTTTCTTTAATTGGAGGAATATAGAGCTGCTATATGTACACATAATATAGATATAATATATATGTAATATGTAATGCATATATGTAATATGTAATATATGTATATATAGGTAAATGAAATGGTGCCATTATATTTAGGCTGCCTTTCTTACTTTAATTGGAGAAATGTAGAACTGCTCTATATACACATATAATATATATGTAATATATATGTAATATATATATATATGTACATGAAATGGTGCCATTTTATTTAGACTGCCTTTATTACTTTAATTGGAGGAATGTAGAGCTGCTTTTATGAAATGGTGCCATTTTATTTAGACTGGCTTTCTTGCTTTCAATTGGAGGAATGTTGGGTTGCTATATATATAATGAAATATATGAATGTGTTATTATATGTATACTACTATTATGCATATATTTGATATATTATGTGGTTTTAAATGTATATACATATACACATAAATATATATTCCATGTACATACATATGAGTATATTACATTTATTATATATGTATATTTTATAGATATGATTTACATATTACATATTCTAAAATTATATATATATATGTATATATATATATTCCATGGACATACACATGAATACATTGTGTTTATAATATATATAGTATATCATGTATATATTACGTGCGTATTTAAGGAGCAATCAAACACACGAGATATATAGCTTAGATAAGACTGCCTATTAAAATATGAATTAAACCTCCATATTGTTAATAATAATAACAAGCACATTATGCCTCCTTTTGTTGTGCACCACCCTTTTAATGGACTTGTCACGTGGTGTGGGGTGTGAGGTCACCCACTGCTGCAGTGTGCGTGTGGTGTGTGGTGTGTGGGAAGGGGGGGCAGGTTGTGACTAAGGTGCGCCCGGTGTTCACTGTGGTTAGGCGTGGCTCTGTAACTGCGGTTGCGGATGGCTGGTGACGGGTGGTGGGCTGCAGGGAGCCGGTGTAGGGGGGGGGGTGTCGGGCGGGGAAGGACGGGGGACGGCGGCGGGGGGAAGGACGGGGGGGGGGGGGGGCGGCGGCGTGTGACGGCGGCGGCTGTGTCTTTGCGGCCGGCCGCCGACATAAAGGCGCGGTTATCGGCGGCGGGCAGTGGCGTGAGGAGCGGTCACGTGATAAAGCGCCGCTCTGGGACGCCGTCCGAGCGCCTCTTTATTAGGGCCCGCCGTCAGTCAATACCGGGCGGCGGAGAGGGGAAGGGGAAGGGGCCGGGGAAGGAGCAAGGAGGGGCAACGGGGAAGGGAAGGGGAAGGGGCCGGGGAAGGAGCAAGGAGAGGCAGCAGGGAAAGGCAGGGGCAGGGGCCGGGGAAGGAGCAAGGAGAGGCAGCAGGGAAGGGGTCAGTAGCGGCAGCGGAGAGGGGCAGGGGAAGGGGCCGGGGAAGGAGCAAGGAGGGGAAGCGGGGAAGGGGCCCGTAGGGGCCGCAGCGCAGGCTCAGGCTCAGGGAAAAGACTAAGTCCATCCTTACTTATTTCCACCAACACACACACACACACACACACACAGCACCAGCAAGCCCTACACTAATTATCTGCGGCTTTTGAGTAATTGGAAACCAGCAATTGTTTCATAAGGCCGGCCCTACCAACCTCGCCTCCGCCCGGCCTCCCCCGCGACCGGAAGCTAGCGGCCGCCACGTCCGCCGCCCCCCCGATCAGCGCCCGGGTGCCCCTTGCCGGACGTCGGCAATCAGCCACAAGCGGCGCGCCGGCCAGTACAAATTAGGCGCGCGCAGCACAATGACCGACTTGTTCCGGTTGTGTCGTGTCAGCTGTGTGGGTGGGTGAGTGGGTGAGTGGGTGTGGGGTGGGGGGAGAGTGATAGAGAGCCTGGCTTCTTCTACGCACCCTCACTGGCCCGCTCCCCGCCCGCTTCCCCGCTCGCGTTTGTTGACGGGATCCAGGCGGGCAGCGGCCGGGAGCGCCAGGCGCGGGGATTACGGGAAGGAGGAGGGGGTGGAGCGGCGGCAGCAGCCAGCCAGCCCCGGCACCATGGAGTCATCCCCCGCCCGACGCCCGACGCACCGAACGACACGTCAACAATTGAACGCAACTCGACCCATTCACAGATAGCGGGTTGTCCGGGATCTAGGTCACGTCGTCCCACTGCTCTCGTCAGCGGGAACTAATGTAGCAGTCACACTACGACGACAATGGGAGGACGACAGCCCGGCGGCTGGAGTTTTGAGAAATCACGACGACATATGCAAATTCGGGCTAAGTTGGACGACAATCGGACGACATACGGACGACAAACGGGACGACAGCGGGACGACAGTGTCTGTGTGTCTGTGTCTGAGTGTGTGTGACTCTGTGTCTCTGTGTGTGTCTCTATGTGTGTGTCTGTGTCTCTGTGTCTATGTGTGTGTCTGTGTCTATGTGTGTCTATGTGTGTCCATGTGTGTGTCTGTGTGTGTCTGTGTGTGTGTCTGTGTGTGTCTGTGTCTATGTGTGTGTCTGTCTATGTGTGTCTGTGTCTCTGTGTGTGTCTGTGTGTGTCTGTGTGTGTATGTGTCTCTGAGTGTGTGTCTGTGTGTGAATGTGTCTCTGTGTGTGTGTCTGTGTGTGTGTCTGTGTCTCTGTGTGTGTGTCTGTGTCTCTGTGTGTGCCTCACTCTCACTCTCAGTCTGACTCTCACTCTCACTCTCACTCTCAGTCTGACTCTCACTCTCACTCTCAGTCTGACTCTCACTCTCAGTCTGACTCTCACTCTCAGTCTCACTCTCACTCTGAGAGTGAGAGTCAGACTGAGAGTGAGAGTCAGACTGAGAGTCAGAGTCAGACTGAGAGTGAGAGACAGACTGAGAGTGAGAGTCAGACTGAGAGTCAGAGTCAGACTGAGAGTGAGAGACAGACTGAGAGTCAGAGTCAGAGTCAGACTGAGAGTCAGAGTCAGACTGAGAGTGAGAGTCAGAGTCAGACTGAGAGTCAGAGTCAGACTGAGAGTCAGAGTGAGGCACACACAGAGACACAGACACACACACACGTACACAGACACACACAGAGACACACACAGACACACACATAGACACACATATACACACACATACACACACATAGACACAGACACACACACAGACACACACACAGACACACACATACACACACAGACACATACACACACACAGACACACACACATACACACATATACACATACACACACATAGACACAGACACACACACATACACACACATACACACACAGACACACACACATAACACACATATACACACAGACACACACATATACACAGACACACACATATACACACACACACACACACACACACATACACACATACACACACATATACACACATACACACACATAGACACATACACACACATATACACAGACACACACAGACACACATACACACACAGACACACACACATAGACACACATATACACACACATACACACACATAGACACAGACACACATAGACACACATATACACAGACACAGAGACACACAGAGACACATACATGGAGAGAGAAGCAACTACAGCTTAACGACAAGACAACAGTGCCGCGACAGTGCCGCGACAGTGCGACAGTGCCGCAACAGTGCCGCGACAGTGCCGCGACAGTGCCGCGACAGTGCCGCAACCTCGGCTGTCGTCGGCTGTCGTAGAAGTTTTTCAACATGTCCAAAATCCCCACGACAACCCGGCGACAGTCGAGAAAGAGTGGAGAAACTGGAGGTGTCGCGGAGGTGTCGCGGCGGCACCTGCGCGGCACCTGCGCGACACCTGCGCGACAATCAGCGACAACCGGGAGTGGGTGTCGCAGGGCTGTCGCCGCTGCTTGTCGTCGTAGTGTGACTGCTACATAACAACGCACACATGCGCACACAGAGAGCACACGGGCAGACACCCAATCAACCAACCAGTCAGAGCAGGGGTTGGTGGGCAGGAGGGATTGAGGAGGAGGAGGGGGGGGGGAGTGGAGAGAGGGAAAGGCTGCTCCATTGAATTCAAAATAAAATCAATATTGAACCTGGGGAATCCCCCCCCCCCTCCCCTCACACACACACTCAACTCTACTCCATTCTACTACGCGCACGCGCACACAACCAATACCACCTAGCGATGGTGCGCCGCAATTGCGAATAACAAAAGTAAAGGGCGCAGGGGCGGACAAACAGCGGGGGGGGGGGGGGGCGGAGGGAGGGAGCTAAGTTTGGGGTCGTCCGCCACTTTGCCGGGCCTCGTGTGCTTTTCGCCGCCCGGGTGAACTGTCGGGGTCTCGGTCAGAAAAGAAGACCCACCCCAGGAGTGGGTGTGTGATGTGTGTATGTGTGTGTGTGTGTGGTGTTAAATTCTAAAGCAGCGTATGACGTGATTTAGTTTTTACGGCCGACATGACGCCGTAGACCGAGTGCAGCCCAATTCAGCTGGGGAGGGTGGGTGGGATTGGTAAGAGATGGGGGTGGGGGTACTATTCTGCCACCAGAAGGCCTGTGTGTGTGTGGTGGGGTCGGGGTGTGTGTGTGTGGGGAGGGGGGGTGAGGAGGGCGTGACAAGCGGAAAATTGCATCCCTTTTTAACCCTTCCATCCTTAAACTGTGGTGTGGACGCTGGTCTCCCCCCCCCCCACCCCCCCCCCACCCCCCCCCCCCCCCCCCCCCCCCCCCCCCCCCCCCCCCCCCCCTGCGCCGCATCTACAACTTGACGGCTAAACACATTGCTAGAATCTACGCAATCAGACCGGAAATGTTCACTGAGAAGCGCACACTGGCACTTTTTCTTTGTTAGTAGGTTTTTCTTTGGTGAACCTGAGGAAATGTGTGGTAACAAAAAAGAAATTAAAATATGGGTGATCGACAGCAGGTGATTTTAGGCAGAGCAGTGGATAGCGTAAGATTAGATCCGAATAGATTAACATGGCATGTGGCTTCCTCTGTGAGTGGGGGGTGGAGGTGGGGGCCTCAGGTTGAGGTTTGTAATGGGCGGAGGAGGAGGAGGCTGGCTGGCTTCAGGTCATGTCACTGTCAGCCTGCACCCCCCCCCCCCCCGCCCCTCCCCACAATCGCCCTACTCAGATCCTTCCTCCCTCACACCCCAGCTTTATATCCCACCCCCCACACTCCACATCCCCCACACCCTCCATACCCCAGCTTTACACACCCCCACTCCCGAACATCTTCCACACACCAGATTTATATCCCATCCCCCACATCCCTCATCCCCCACACACCAGTACTTTTAAATCTCCCACATTCCCCACATCATCCACCCACCAGCTTCCCATCCCCATACCCCCCCCCCACCCCACAAGCCTTACACTCCGCCTTCAAAACTCCTACACCCACCCCAACCACACCACATTTCCATCCCCCCACACACACACACAGCCTTACACTACGCCTCAAAGCCTCACAAACAGCCCCCCCCCCCCCCCACACCACACACACACACACGCGCGCTTCATTCAAGCCGCCCGCGCCAACCACCACGTCAGAGTGACATCATTTTAATAGGCGTCTATTAACCACAGCGCCACCACCACCACCAACAACAACAACAACAACAACAAAAGGCCACTAAAAGTTGAATGGGCGGGCCGGGCTGGCGGGCGTGAACGAAGCGGGCGTCCGCCTGCCTTATCTCAGCCAATCAAGCCGAAGGCGATCAGGCCGGGGCCGGCGTAAATAATCGTTATGCAACCGCAGCACCCTCCCCACCTCACGGCCTAGTCACTGCGGGCGGGGT
>CM059188.1:490866-560106 GCA_030323885.1 Branchipolynoe longqiensis
GTATTCACATTCGCATACCGCGTGTAAGGAATGTAGCCCATTGACTTCAATGCGTTTCAATTTTTTGCCGCATTCGCATTCGCATACCGCATACCGCATACCGCGTGTAAGGAATCTTAGCTTACATGACAATTGTGGGGATTGCATCGCAAAGAGGCAGTGTGACTGTAATGGCCGGTACACACCTACCGTTTGTGCGCGCACACCTCCTGTTTACGATCGAAAACTGCCCGTTTCGTGCACAAAAATCGCTGGGGAGCGGGGAACGGTATGTGTAGGTGTGTACGACCGGGAGGTCGGGGGGGATGGTTCGGTAAGAGGTAATCACACTGAGGGGTGGGGGACGTGCTACTAATAGTAGTACTATCAAATCAAACACCTCTTTCCTTTTAATAATAAAAAGCTAAATCTACATAAACACAGTATCCAGGCTCACCCCTATTTTCGCGCCACTTTCCTTCCCTTCCATCGTTTTGCTAGCAATATATCTCCAAATCGGGGGAGGGGGGGGGGGCGCGGGTATTAGTCGGTGATTTTGTAGTAGCGCCCGCTCGGCGTTCGATTAGTGCGCCGGCCGCCCCGTACCCGGCCGCCCGGTGCCTGTAGTGTCGGCCGGCGAGTGGCCGGGGCGCCGGGACCCAACCAAGCCGAATGAATAACCGCCATTTATACTTGATTACTGCGCGCCGTGGTAAAGCGGCGTAACGGCGTAGCGAGACATGCGCGTTAGGCTCCGGAGTCAGTCAGATGGCCCCCCCCCCCCCCCCCGCTAACCCCCGTCTCACCCCGCCCCCATCCCGCTCCCCGCGCCCCCAGAGTTGGCACCTTCCCAGCCTCCTCACCTCCCCCTTCCTCGCCACCCTCCCTCTTGCCTCCTGCACACACACACCAGCACTCTGCCCTCCCCTTCCCATTATATCCATATACCCCCCCCCCCCCCCCCCCCCCCCCTCTCTCCACCGATTCGGTACAGCGCAGGCTCCCTGGGTCGGGAGTTCGAATCCCACCCGAGTCAGACTAATGACTTATCAAATTGATACCTCGTCTGGCGCGTGGCATTAATAGGATGGGACAAGGACTGGTTAGCTCAGTGTCAAGATAATGTGACTGAGTGAGATATCGAGTTCAGCAATGGCATGTTGTATTAAACTTGCATAGTCCGATGAAAACATGAAATTTTCAAAACCAGAACACTTATCTATATTTGATTCTAAATATCCAACTTAGATACTGGTGCACTTATTAAGCCACCATGAGTGTGCACTGTCACAAGTCGGTACCCATCTTGATATGACCTTAGATGTTGCCAGGACTTAAACCTCAACAACCAACCAACCCACCACAACACAATGAGAGCTCTAGGTTTTGCTAAACTTACATTCGGATCTCTGGACACGTGACAGAATACTTCCATTCAGAAAGCTTCTTCGTCTGGCTGTCCTTGGCAAACATATGGAGTACAGTTCGTCTTCTTCATACACGGGATGCACTTTCTTCTTAAAGGCGTCTTTGAAAAAACAAACCTGTTTGTTTGTTGTTGTTTTACGTCCTAGCAACATCTAATGTCATACCAGGATGGGTACCGACTTGTGACAGTGCACACTCATGGTGACTTCATAGTGCTGTCCCACTGGGAGACCAGACCACCAGCACCATGACGTGATATCCAACTCAGTCACATTATCCTGACACTGAGCCAACCAGTCCTTGCCCTATCCTAATAATGCCAAGCGCCTGTCTAGGAAGTGACAAGTATCAATTTTTAAGTCATTGGTTTGACTCGACCAGGGTTCGAACCCACCGTAAAATATTCCGATAATCAGCAGAGGGGGGAAATGGAAATCCTCTACTATTATTCTGTGTGGTTGGCCAAGAGTGTGTGCATATGTATGTTGTGTATATATATATATATATATATATATATATATATATATATATATATATATAGCTTGGCCCATGCTTGAGGGCAGGTAATTATAGACATAGGGATGGTTGGCAGGGCTGGGTGTGAGTGCACTCAGGGCCTGGCACTCTGCTGAGGTAGGGGTCAATGGACACAGGGGTCAAGGTTTGTGGTGGCTACAGGTCAACCAGCTCTGGTGGTGGCCAGAGCACTGGTGGTCATGGTGACCAGAAATGTTGAGTCCCTATTGGAGTAACTGGGAATGCTGCATCCCTATTGGTTGAAGTGAATGCCATGATCCTACACCAAGAATCCATGTACTATATATAATAAACCAGAGGGGCTTGGACTCTCACTTACACTCTTACTTTTGCTTTACTTTCTCTCTGTCTGTATTATTTTTCACTTTAGCCTACCTACATAGCGACAGAATCGAACACCCACTCTCCACCACAATCCCATGGTCTAACAACACGGAAGACGGATGCTCTAATGCTAGGTACACACCTACCGTTTTTCCGCACCCACCTACCATATTTGATCTAAAATTGCCCAAAAGTCTTGAGGTGTGCACTCCCCTAGCACACCTACCGATTGCCATTCGCGACTTAAAACTCAATTTTAGGGCTAAAAGTGCTTCCTTATGATTGCGATTCGCAATTCAAAAAAGTGAATCAGCACGTTTTCAGTTTTAAGCGGGTCGGGTCACGAGTTTTAGTGCGCGAGTCGTAAATGGTAGGTGTGTACCTAGCATAATTCATTAGGCCATCCCGTCTGGTTAAAAAAATAACAACAAAAATAAACAAAAAAAAACAAAAAAACACCAATAGTTGATATATAACATATATAACATACCTACTAGTAAACATATATAACAAATTATATAATCATCGTCGTAATTTATACTTAGATAGTGAATTATATAATATACAGTAAAACCTCTCTGTCCGACCACATCCACAGATCGACCACTCCCCTATATCGATCGCTTTATTTGGCTCCCAAACGATGGCCCAAACATTACCATTATAACGAAATCGAAAATACCTAACCTCGACCACCTCCTTAAATGGACCATTTAAAGTCGGTCCCATGGTAGGTCGAATTAAAGAGGTTGTACTGTATATAACAGATATAACATGTATAGTAAACATATTATATATAAGAAAGCATATAATCATCATTGTAATTTATACTTAGATAATGAATTATATAACATAAAAATCCTCAGGTGCGACTGAAACTTGCCAACATCCGGTCGATGTGAGGTGGGCCGCGTGTGTCGCTACCAGTTAAAGCTGCATAGTCCGATAAAGTAATAATTTTCAAAACCAAAGCAATTATCTAGATTATATTCTACATATCTTCCTTAGCTACTGGTGCATTTATCAAGTATTTCTTTCTGCACAGAAGGGAATACTGAGTCAATTTAATAGAACATGTTCCTGCCGAAACCTATGGTGTCAGAGTTTTGCCGTGCTTGCCAAAGATAATTTTACATGCTTGGACTTCAAATATTTCAAAAGTTATCCATTTAAAATAAAAGTTACTTCAAACTGTAGTAAAGTAGATACTAATGATCAATCAAAAATCTATTTATCGCAGAAAAATGACAGAAACTCAAAACTATCGGACTATGCAACTTTAAATGTGGAGTCTTACGGAATAAAACAATATCGGTAATATCAATAATATCAGTAATCTCAATAATATCAATAATCACAAGAAGTCCCTTATATATCTCTATACTCGCATAATGTGTTACACGTCACATAATCCTCTGGTGATACTGACACAAGTCAACAGCCAGGAGAGGTGAGTTGTGTCAAAGATGGCGCCACCAGTACAGTGTTGATTCCGATGGAGGATATCCAATAATAGTAATTCTCTTCCGTATCATCACTTGGTCTCCTCGTCCCTAAAAAGAGATACGACCTAATGGAGGATATCTATAATGGAGGATTATACAATTATATACATACCCTAAAATTTGTGTAACGGATCACCTCCACAGATCGACAACTCCCCTATAATGACCGCTTTATTTGGGTCCCAAACGATCGCCCATACAATACCATTGTAATGATATAAAAACCTCCCTGAACCTCCCACCTCCCGAAATGGACTATTTAAAGTCGGTCCCAAGGTCTGTTGATGTAGAGAAGTTTTACTGAATATATATATACCTACGTATTTACAACGTAGGTGCATTTTGATTGTTATTCCCTAATAAATAATGTACCCACCACTCTGCCTACTAGTGATATTCTTACATATATATATATGTGATGTATGAACATCACACAAGTATAATTAATCAGAAGCTTTCACACCTTATTATAGTCTAAGTCATCTATTAGTACTATACTGATCTGTTATTAAACTGTTCATCTATTTTGCAACCGGGCCGATTGTATCGTCCCCTACCTTCAAATGCTGTAACTTGTCTCGCGGTGCTCACTCGCTTTGCCCGCGACATGTATATTATATAATTATAGGTATATAGTAAAACCTCTCCAAATCGACCGACCATGGGACCGATTTTAAGTGGTCCATTTAGTGAGGTGGTCGGTTTTGGGAGGTACAATATGGTGAAAATGGTATTGTTGTGACCCAAATAAGGCGATCGATATAAGGGAATGGTCGATCTGTGAAGGCGGTCGGTTAGGGAGGTTTTACTGTATATATACCCTCCTATATATAGAGGTGAAATGGTTGGTTTTAGGGGGCCATGTAGTGCCAAGACCTGGGGCCATGTGCATGAAAAACTTTTTATCGGCTAACGCCGGTGTTGGGAAATGGGTCACAGGGTATGTACGGGTCCAAAGCGTGGTGGCGTTAGCTAACCTAGCAGATATTTATAGATTTGGGAGATCCCTCTGAGCCTGTTACCGGTGAGCGCCGCTATTCTACAATATCGCCACCGAATAGGCGGCGGCGGCGGTGGTGTTAATATCGCTTCGATTATTGGTTTTATTTGACCAAAATTCGGTGGTGGCGTTAATATCGCTAAGATTTCTGGTTTAATTTGGCCAAATTTAACTCCTTTTGTATGTTATTCTGTTAAATAAAATTGGTCAAATTAACCCCAAAATCGAAGTGATATTAACGCCACTACTAAATCGGCGGCCATTTGTTTTGTTTACATTCGACAATATTACTATCCCCGCCGATTTAGTGGTGGCGTTAATATCACTTCGATTTTGGGGTTAATTTGAGCAAATTTCACTTTTTGAGTAAGTTATTCTGTTAAATATGGTAGCATTGAATAGATTTGGGCCTAATCGGTACCTAACACTACCAGTAAACTTGCTACCGAGTGGTGTTAGCGTAACCGACTTGAAACTTGTGGTGTTTCCGTAACACTGCTCCATACATAGCGACTTTTCGCCACTAACCTAGAAATCCCTTCCAAAACCAGTTTTGGCTCGCTAACACCGCCCCATGCATATGGCCCCTGGTGGCTAGAAGTGCTGTGAGCTATAAAGCTAGGATTCCTTACACATGGTATTCGGTATGCGAATGCGAATGCGGCAAAAAATCGAAAAGCATCTAAGTCAATGGGGGGTGATTCCTTACACGCGGTATGTGGCATGCGGCATGCGGCATGCGGCATGCGAATACTGAATCGGTCCATGTACCAATCGGTGCGGCATGCGAATGCGAATGCTGCTGCGTTTGCCATAGAGAACAGTGGTGAGGAAACCTGACACTGTGTGTGGGTGTGTGTGTGTGTGTGGGTGAAAGGACCCATCCTGTAATCACGCCGCACGCCGCATGCCGCATACCGTGTGTAAGGAATCCTAGCTTTAGTATCAGTTGTGGAAGGCAAGACATCAACATGAACGTGGCGTGCATGCAGTTGGCAAGAAACCAAAAGTTGTCTATCATTGCATGGACTTGGACCAGAGTGTCTGCTTTGATCCAGTACATTTTATTCAGTACATTTTATGACTTCTCTGAAACATAAGCTATCCACCTAATGTATGTGTTGTGTAATGTATTATGCGTTGTATTCCATAATATGCCTCATTATATTTACCCCCCACTATTCAATGGGATGTCTCTCTGTGTATTTACTCTAGTTCCTTATTCTACCACGGCGGCGCCACCTGCGCTTAGACAGTATCCCGCTTATGGAAACCACACATGTTTCTATTTATAGATGTCCAAGTAATTACATTTGCCTTCCTTCTCCCTGCTCCTCCTCCTGTCCCCACTCAGCCTCCTTTCTGCGGGGTCCCATGGGATCGCACCTCCTCCCCTCCTCCCCATCTCCACTCCTCCTCTCCCCTCTCCTCCCCTCCTCCTCCCCCATCTCCACTCCTCCTGTCCTCCCTCCTCCCCTCCTCCCCATCTCCACTCCTCCTCTTCTCCCTCCTCCCTCCTCCCCATCTCACTCCTCCTCTCCTCCCTCCTCCCTCCTCCCTCCTCCCTCCTCCCCATCTCCACTCCTCCTCTCCTCCCTCCTCCCCCTCCCCATCTCCACTCGTCATTTTCCCTCCAGTCCTCCCAGCCTCCTCTCACTTCCTGTCTCCTTCCTCCTTTTCTCCCTCCCTCCCTCCCCTCCTCCCCATCTCTACTCCTCATCTCCTCATCTCCTCCCTCCTCCATCCTCCCTCCTCCCCTCCTCCCTCCTCCTCCTCTCCATATCCACTCCTCCTCCTCCTCAACCTCCTCCCTCCTCCCCATCTCCACTCCCCCTCACCTCCCTCCTCCCCCTTGCCCAATTCCCCTCCTCCATTCCTCCCTCCTCCCATCCTCCCTAACCTCATCTACACTCCTCCTCTACCTCCCCCCTCCCCTCCCCTCCTATCTCCACTCCTCATTTCCCCCTCCTCCTGCTCCTCCCTCCTCCCCATCTCTACTCCTCCCTCCTCCTCCTCCCTCCTGTCCTCCTCCCCATCTCCACTTCCTGCCCTCCCTCCGTCTCTCCCTCCTCT
Organism: Branchipolynoe longqiensis; assembly: GCA_030323885.1. Lineage (NCBI taxonomy): Eukaryota > Metazoa > Annelida > Polychaeta > Phyllodocida > Polynoidae > Branchipolynoe > Branchipolynoe longqiensis. The sequence continues at coordinate 497,713 of CM059188.1, forward strand.
CTCTTCCCTTTCTCCCCATATCTCCTCCTCCTCTCCTCACTCTCCCCTCCTCTCCTTTCTGCTCCTCTCCCTCCCTTCCTCCTCTCCTCTCCCTCCTTCCCTCCTCTCCTCCTCCCCTCCTCTCCCTCCTCGTCTCTCTCCCCCCCTCCTCTACTCTCCCCTCTTCCCCTCCTCTCCCCTCCTCTCCCATCCCCCTCCTTCCTCCCCTCCTCTCCTCCTCCCCTCCCCTCCTCTCCTCTCCTCTCCCCCATCCTCCTCTCCCTCCTCCTCCAGAAGGTGCTTTTTCAAATAGCTGTGTCTGCCGAGGATCCTCAACTTCTGCGAGGCCTCGCCCACCTCCCCATTCTCTCCCCCCCCCCCCCCCCAACCTCCCCACCTATCTCACCTCCCCATCTCCACTCCCTTCCCCTCTCATCCCGGGGTCAGCGCGCTGTGACCCCACCATCTAATTCCGATGCTCCCACTTTTGATCTGAGGAATGTTCAGCCCAAATCGGCAACTGGATGTCGTCAGAAGCAGGTCTCCACTCACCTTTTTTTTATCCTCCCGCCCCCGCCCCCCGCAACCCCCCCCCCCCCCGCCCTCCCTCGCCCACCTCGCCGTCTGTGTGGGCAGCGCTTCTTCGCTAACAATTACCAACAATCTACCAACAATTTGAATATTTAAAAAGAGCCAGATACAAAAAAAAGCTCGATGTAAATACAACGATAATTTACCACAAATTTCACTTGATGGGAAAATGCAACTGTTCTGATAAAAGTGAAATATTTTCGCGCGACAAGCAAAGAAGACACAATGTTCACAGTTAAGAAGATTTAGTGTCGAATTGAAAACTGTATAGTCCGATAAAAGGATCAAGGACCAATGTGGTGTTCTCTGTGGCAGAGTGGTTAGAGTGTCTGACCTTTTTCTAGGTCGGACTCCTAATCTGAAGGTCGGTGGTTCAATTTCCCCCCCCCCCCCACCCACCCACCTCTGCCAATTTGGATTTCCACCGCTGTGTATAACTTACAGCGTCATCAAAGGCTCGTTGCTCTCATACCATGTCTATACGGTGTGGGAGGTTAAACATCCCTTGGGTTGGTAAAAGTGTAGGCCCGGGTTTACTATCGACAAACTGTCTAATGGTGAAAACAAGTCTATTCGGACTTATCCATGATAGGCAGTATAAATCTTCAAGAAAAGAAAAAAAAGTTTTTCATGACGAAAACACACACTTAGATGTGAGCCTACTTATCCAATTTAGATCCTGGTGCACTGAGCAGACATTATGTACAGCTCGGTGCTCTTTATGTATGTTGTTATATGCAAAACGGGTAAACAAAACCCATGTATTTTGGTGTGCACCTCAAAATGAATTATGCATGCTTTCACGTCAAACCAGCCGGGATGGCCGATTGAGTTGAGCGCCTGCCTTCCGCGTTGGTAGGTCGTGGGATTCGAACCCGCGGGTTCGAACTATGGTAAAATCAAACCATTGTTTGTTTGTTGTTGTTTTACGTCCTAGCAACATCTAAGGTCATATCAGGACGGGTACCGACACCTAACAGTGCGCACTCATGGCGACTTTATAGTGCTGTCCCACTGGGACACCAGGCCACCAGCACCATGACCTGGTATCCCACTCAGTCACATTATCCTGACACTGAGCACACCAGTCCTTGCCCTGTCCTAATAATGCCGAGCGCCTGGCTAGGAAGCAACAAGTATCAATTTTTAAGTCATTGGTTTGACTCGACCGGGGTTCGAACCCACGCCCCCACAATCTACCAGAACGGGAGACGGATGCTCTAACTCATTCAGCCATCCCATCTGGTTCAAATCAAATCAATGACTTAAGCATTTATAATTATCGCTACCTAGCCTTGTGCTCGGCATTATTAGGATAGGGCAAGGAGAGGTGGAATGGGGAAGACCAATTGTCCGCGATTGAAATTCACTCCGCAAAGTAATATTCAATCACTGACAATTTGTCTTTGTCATCCTACTACTCCTATCAAAATTGAGTCTCACGCAAGCTACCGATAAATATAACTGTTTTAGGTCATTGGTTCAAAATTACGCATGAGATCAATTTGACACAAATTTGATCATTTTAGAATTTCGTGTCAATTTTGATGTAAAAGTCTTCAGTGGTGGGTGAACACAATTTTTCATGAAAGCAAAGTGGCAGAATAAATTCTAACATTTTCCCTTAAATATGGCTTTTTCTGTCGAAACGATAATAAAATCATCTCCAATCAATGAATTTCTTTTTACATGATTATATTGACTCAGCCAAGGTTCGAACTCAGCGCCCTCTCTCATGATGATTCCCCTCTACAGGGATAGTGATTGCAAAGGACAGCAATGAGCCTGAAGTGATTATTATTATTATTATTGGGGGGTTTGTGACCTAGCGGTCACTGGCTGCAGGACTGCAGCATTGGTAAATGGCGCCGTTAAAACAGCCCGTTTTTGGCGGGTTTTTTTTTTTGTGTGTGGGGGGGGGGGGTCTTTCCTTCTTGCTTCGTCCAGCTTGAGGTGTGGTGGTGGGGGGGGGGGGGGGGGGGGGTGCTTTGTGCGGTGACTTGTGCTGTGGTGCGGCAGTGGCCCGGCAGTGGCAATACGTTCTTGGGCCCACGGTCCTGTACCTCGACCGGAGATCAAAGCGGGATCCGGTGTCATTGGCAGCAGGGCCATGGGCGGCGCATTGGTCTTCCGGGCCCTCGTCGCAGGGTGGGTGGTCCAGAGCCAGTGGCTCTTGGGCCGGGGTGATGTGGGTGGGTGTGGCTGTATCCGCGGTCCCGGCACCCACTCCGTCGGTGATCGAAGCGGGAACCGGCGTTGTGGGTGCAGGGGTCGAGGCCTGTCACATCGGTGTGTCCAGGACCGCACGGGGCTCCTGGTGTATGGGCTGCATCTGGTGGGACCTCACGGGGCTCCCGGGTGGGACCTCACGGGGCTCCCGGTGTAGGGGCTGCGTCCAGTGGGACCTCACTGGACGCAGCCCCTACACCGGGAGCCCCGTGAGGTCCCTGAAGTGATATAGGGCTGGTGATATCATCATACCACGTGTTGGTAGTTTGTTGTATCTGTATTCATTTCCTTTATTCGTATTTTCGTTTTATGTTCTGGCAACATCTAAGGTCATATCAGGATGTGTACCGAATTGTGCGCACTCATGGTGACTTTATAGTGCTGCCCCACTGGGAGACCAGGTTACTGGCACCATAACCAAATATCCCACCCAGTCATATTATCTTGACACTGACTAATCTAGTCTCTTTCCTTTCCCAGTAATGCCGAGCGCCAGGCTAGGTCACGAAAAGAATCAAATTTATAAGTCATTGGTTTGACTCAGCTGGGGTTCAAAAACGTGAACTCCCACACGGAAAACCATCCAGTGCTGTTGCTAAGTCTTAGTCTCACCGAATCAGCCATCCCAACTGGTATTGTATCTGGACATACATAAAAGCTGCATAGTCCGATGAAATATCATCTTTTCAAAACCAAACCAATTATCTAGATTTGATTTTACATATCTAACTTAGATACTGATGCACTTATTAAGCATTTGTTTCTGCGTAGAAGGCAACACTGAGTCAATTTAACAGAACCTGTTACTGCAGAAGTCTATTGCGTCAGAGTTTTGGCAAGCTTGCCCAAACTAATTTTCCATGTTTGCACTCAACATATCTCAAACGTTTACCATTTAAAATGAAAGTAACTTTGAACTAATGTAGATACTAGTGATCGATCTAATATATTTATCTCAGAAAAAATACAGAAATTCAAAACGATCGGACTATGCAACTTTAAAAAAAATTCATTTCTATTCATCAAAATGTTTTACAAAAAATTAAAGTGGAAGTCATTTATGAAAATAGTTTATCATTTTAATCTGGCACTTCAATCCGCCTGTCCCGGCTTCAACTTCACCTCAGCTAATGACAACCCCAATTGTACCACGGGTCTCAAACCCCATATCAGCCAACAACCACTGAACACCACCACCTGACTCATAGTTCATAGTTCCCGCCAGCTAGATCAACTCACAAATTACCAGCTACTTCCGGTAGATTAACCAAGTTTGACGACCAGACAGGATGGCCGAAGGAGTTGAGCGTCTGCTCCCGTTTTTGTAAATCGACAGGTTTGAACTCTAGTCGAGTCAAACCAATGACTTAAAAATGTATACTGGTCGCTTCCTAGCCAGGCGCTCAGCATTTTTAGGATAGGGCAAGGACTGGTTGCCTCAGTGTCAAGATACTATGATTGAGTGGGATATCGGGTATTATTGTTGGTGGTCTGGTCTCCCGGTGGGGCAGCACTATAAAGTCGCCATGAGTGCGCTCAGTCACAAGTCGGTACCCGTCCTGATATAACCATAGATGTTCCTAAGACGTAAAACTCCAACAACCAACCGAGTTTGACATTATTGCACTTTTTGGTTTAAATGATCGGTGAAGAGTTGGTGCGATGGGGACCATTTAGCCCCGGTAACATTTAGCCCCAAAGGGAGGCCGTGTGGCTAACTATCTGTTGGCGTCCTGCTCTATGCCACCAACACTGCCCTCTTTTGTCTCAAAGCTCTAATTAAGATGTTTGCTGATGGAGCACTGACTAGCTGAAAAACACACCTTTATCAGGGTGAGCGATAATAAGGCTAACTTGCCGCTGCCAAAGAGCAAAGTTGGATTGAAGGTGTCTTGCATTGTTGTTTTTGTTGTTGTTTTTTTGTGTTTGGAATGCTGAGAATTGACAACAACACTTTAGCGTGCCCAATTGGGTGTGATCTTCTTGGTTGTCGATCATGACAGAAACGCATCATTTGGTGTGAACTCGTTGATGACCGATGAGTCCAATAAGTGCTTGGAATGTGCGGTGGCACGGTGGACGTGTGTGTAGCTGCAGTCAGAGAGTCTGGTACTGTGGAAGGTGAAGGAGATGATCTTTTCTCTGCTGACGCCTTTGTTTAGCTTGAACCCTGGTCGAGTCAAACCAATGACTTAAAAATTTATACTTCTCGCTTCCTAGACAGGTGCTCGGCATTATTGGGATAGGGCAAGGACTGGTTAGCTCAGTGTCAGGATAATGTGACTGAGTGGGATATCAGGTCATGGTGCTGGTGGCCTGGTCTCCACAGTTGGGCAGCACTATAAATTTGCTATCAGTGCGCACTGTCACAAGTCAGTACCCATCCTGATATGACCTTAGATGTTGATAGGACGTAAAACAACAACAAACAACCAACAACAATCTAATCTAAGCCAAGACCTGACACATGGGAAACGACAACTCCTCACATTGGTTGTTGGTCGTTGGAGCTTTACGTCCTGACAACATCTATGGTCATATGAGGATGGGTACCAACTTGTGACAGTGCGCACTCATGGCCACTGGGAGACCTGGCAACCACCACCATAACCCAATGTGATGTCCTACACAGTCACATTATCCTGACACTGAGCCGCCCAGTCCTTGCCCTTTCCTAATAATGCCGAGCGCCTGGCTAGGAAGCGGAAAGTGTCAATTTTTAAGTCATTGGTTTGACTCGACCAGGGTTCGCGATCTACCAAAACGGGAGACAAACCTCAGCTTATTTGGCCATCCAGTTTGGTCACACTCAACCTGAAATTGTGGGAACATTCAAGTCGTTGCTTCACAATCTGACCTCTTTGCACTCACTGCCGCCTTTTGTAGACTGACGTTTCACACCCAGCCATTGAACGACATGTTGACCTTTGGCAACTCGTGCATAAAAGTTATCGCATTTAATGAGTTATTGATAGATACACACGAAAACGAGGTTATGTGATAATAGAAAAATGTCGCTTAATAATAATAGGCATCTGTTTGTTGTTTGTTGTAGTTTTACATTCTAGTCAAAGGGACACTGCCAGATGATGGTGTCAGGAGATGCGGTCAGGTGACAATGTCAGGTGACGGTGTCAGGTGATGCTGATAGGTGATGCTGATAGGTGATGCTGTCAGGTGATGTTGTCAGGTGACACTGTCAGGTGATACTGTCAGGTGATGTTGTCAGGTGCCACTGCCAGGTGACAATGTTTGGTGATGCTGTCAGGAGGTGATGCTGATGGGTGAAGCTGTCAGATGATGCTGTCAGGATATGCGCTCATGTGATGCTGTCAGGTGACAGTCAGGTGACGCCGTAGTAGCCATCATGTGGCCCTGTGAGGTGACTCTGTGATGTGACATTGTGGTAGTGACTTTGTGACAGAATCATCTGACACTGTGACAGCAGGTCAGATGATGCCGTATTGGCCGTCAGGTGACTCTGCCATGTGACATTGTGACAGTGACTGCAGGTCAGATGACGCCACAGTAGCGCTCTGAGGTAACTCTGCGATATGACATTTTGACAGTCACACTGTGATAGTGTCACCTGACACTATGACAGTAGGTCAGGTGACGCCGTAGTGGCCGTCAGATGGCGCTGTGAGGTGACTCTCCGATGTGAGACTGTGACAGTGACACTGTGACAGTGACACTGTGACAGTAGGTCAGGTGACGCCGCAGTAGCCGTCAGGTGGCTCGGTGAGGTGACTCTGCGATGTGACACTGTGAAAGTGACACTGTGACAGTGACACTGTAACAGTGATACTGTGACAGCAGGTCAGGTCACGCCGCAGCAGCCGTCAGGTAGCGCTGTGAGGTGACTCTACGATGTAACACTGTAGCAGTGACACTGTGACAGTGTCAGCAGGTCATGTGATGCCGCAGTGGCCGTCAGGTGGCGCTGTGAGGTGCGGGTTTTGACGAGTCATTAGGTGCGTCGTGTAATGCTCATTTCACGGCGTGTTGCCCGTATGTATACACACCCCTGTAGACCACTAACGTCCGCCCACTCACCGGTACCTGCCTGATGGTCACTGTACCGTCGTCAAGGCAACGCCGAGACCTACCTTAATGGTGACTGAACCATTGTCAAGACAACGTCAGGACATACCTGAAGGCACTGCACCGTCGTCAAGGCAATGCCTGTACCTACCTGATGGTCACTGCAGTAGGGTAACTTCATTAGGGCCTACCAACCTGATGGTCACTGCACTGTCGTCATAGCAACTTCCGATAATTACCTGATGGTCACTGCACTGTCATCAAGGTAACTCCAGTAGGGCCTACCTACCTGATGGTCACTGAACCAATGTCAAGGTAACTCCAGTAGGGCATACCTACCTGATGGTCACTGCAACATCATCAAGGTAACACCAGTAGGGCCTACCTACCTGATGGTCACTGCCTCATCGTCATGGCAATGCCAGTACCTACCTGATGGTCACTGCCTCGTAGTCAGGGCAATGCCAGTACCTACCTGATGGTCACTGCCTCGTCATCAAGGCAACGCCAGTACCTACCTGATGGTCACTGCACCATCATCAAGGTAACTCCAGTAGGGCCTACCTACCTGATGGTCGCTGCACTGTCGTCAAGGCAATGCCAGTACCTACCTGGGCCCGTATGCACCAATCGGGGTTAGGGCCTTAACCGTGGCTAAGGTATCCCCGCACGGCTAAATGTGAAAATTCGCTATGCACCAATCGGAGTTAGTGCTAACCGCGTGATTTAACCGCGGCTAAGCTATACCACCTTGTGAGTTGGGTTTAGGGCCCATCCGGTGCGGTTAGTGTGCGTGTGTGGGTCTCAATCTATTCAATGCGATCATATTTGACAGAATTAAATACGCAATAAGTGAAATTTTATCAATTTAACCCTAAATCCGAAGCAAAATTCACGCCGCCGCTACATCGGCGGAGATATTATTATTTTCGAATCGACGAATGTAAAGTAAACAAATCGCCACCGCCGCAGCGACGTCGATATCCATACTGTTGACGTCAAGTAAAAATGGCTGCCGCCATCGCCGCCGAATCGGCGGGAATTTCTTACGCCCAAATCTATTAAATGCAGTCATATTTGACAGATTTACATACGGAATAAGTGAAATTTGGTCAAATTAACCCTAAATGCGAACCGATATTAACTCTGCCGCCGAATTGGCGGCGTTATTCATATTGTCGACTGGAGGGAATTCCCAAATCTATAAATAAACTCACGGTTAGCTATCTGCATCGGGTAGAAAATTGGTGCATACCGATTCACACACGTCTCCAACCCGCCGCTACCCTGAGGTAGCTAACCGCGGCTAGAGCCTTAACTCCGGCTAAGCCTATCACCGATTGGTGCATACGGGCCCAGATGGTCACTGCGCCTTCATCAAGGTAACTCCAGTAGGGCTTAGCTACCTGATCGTCGCTGCACTGTTGTCAAGGAAATCCAGTACCTACCTGATGGTCACTGCTCCGTCATCAAGGCAATGCCGAGAAGCCGGCGTCCTACCAACGACCGTCGCTGGTCATCCATCGCTCGGAGTCGGAGTCTTCACCATCTTGGCACAGCTGTTGAACAAGGCTGGGGCAAGGCCGGGGCAAGGCCAAGGAAAGGCCGGGGAAAGGTCGGGTAAAATCGGGGGAAAGGCTGGGGCAGGGCTGGGACAAAGCCAAAGAAAGGCCGGGGAAAGGCCGAGTATAGGCAGGGGAAAAGCCAGTGGCAGCACAACCTTATCCATTGTCCATCATCTGCATCGTCAGTGGTCTGGTAAAGGCCGGAGAAAGGCCTGAGAAAGACCAGGTAAAGTAACACTGGCCGCAGCGCACCTTATCCATTGTCCATCATCTGCATCTTCAGTGGTCTGGTAAAGGCCGGAGAAAGGCCGGAGAAAGGCCGGAGAAAATCCACTGGCAGCGTAACGCATCCTTTGTCCACCAGCTCCATCTTCAGTGGTCTTCGTTCCGGCTGAAGATGATGAATTCTGCCTCGTGATGATGATGATGTCCCTACACTGCAGCGTCAGATGATGCCGAGGGCCCTGCAACCATGGCAACGGCAACGCGCCTCCAGCTGCCGTGGGAAGTGCAGAAGGGGTGGTGAGGTGGTGAGGTGGTGAGGTGGTGAGGTGGTGAGGTGCTGAGGTAGTGATGTGCTGAGGTGCTGAGGTGTTGAGGAGGGTCCCTGGTTAAGTTCTCACTGCCGCACAACAACAAACAAACTAACAGATAACTAAATAACTAAATAGTCTTGCCGCCCCCATCCAGCCCGGGTCCGTCGGGGAAGACGCCGAGTACCAGCCGTTGTCCCCGGGGAGGAGTGGCCGTCTCCCCCGGCTGTGGAAGCAACTTGCCGAGCGCAACTGCCCCACCTGGCTGGTTTTAAGGACGGACCTCCTGTCTGCCTGCCTGCCCTATCCCCCCCCCCCCCCCCCCCCCCACACACACAGACATGTCGAGCATGTACACCCCCTGAGAGATTACCACACAACGGACCGCTTGATCTACAGCCCCCTCGACACTACCGCCCTTTATTCGAAGGTCGCTGCTTGCTAAGACCTTTCCTACCCCCACTCACCCACCCAGCACACACACACTTACTATCTACTACCACACACACACACACCTTTAACATCACCACCAAAGATTGCAGGTGGGCTGGTGTTCGGCAGTCCGACGGACAAAACATCCTTTCAGCGCAGGTGAAAGGTGCATGAGCATGTTTTGTGTGTGTGTGTCGGTGTGTGTTGGGGTGTGTGTGTCGGTGTGTATGTTGGTGTGTGTGTCGGTGTGTGTGTTGGTGTGTGTGTCGGTGTGTGTGTTGGTGTGTGTCGGTGTGTGTGTCGGTGTATGTGTTGGTGTGTGTTGGTGTATGTCGGTGTGTGTTGGTGTGTGTCGGTGTTTGTGTTGGTGTGTGTATTGGTGTGTGTCGGTGTGTGTGTCGGTGTGTGTCGGTGTGTGTCGGTGTCTGTGTCGGTGTGTGTGTTGGTGTGTGTTGGTGTGTGTTGCTGTGTGCTGGTGTGCGGCAGTATGTGTATTGGTGTGAGTGTTGATGGTGTGTGTGTTGATGGTGGTGTGTGTTGGTGTGTGTTGGCGTGTGTTAGTTTTGAGTCAATACCACATTTTCTTATGAATATATTAGGTTGATCATTATACTATTATCTACTTTATATTCATGTGATGATGTATTTTTAAGGATTAACTCAGGAGATATTTGAAGAAAGGTTATCCTTTCGTCAGATAACGCACATGATATGTACCGATATATATATATGAGATGGTCTCAAAAGGTGCTAAGCAATATGGGCCAAAGCTTTGTCCATTGTAACGATCAACATGCTATCTGTCTATGCATTTGCTCAGGATAAACTGATTTGTTTTACATGCCGTTTCATTAATCCCAATAGAATACAAATTGATTTGAAGCAAATGTCCTGGTGTTTTCAGTGTAACTGTTTCTGTGCTATGTTGTGTCAATCGTTACAATGGACAACAACAAAAAGAGTTATCACCTTTTGAGACAGGCTCATATATGTATATATGTATATATAATATATGTAAATATATAAGTATATATATATATATTTCCCCACCTATATATTTGAGCTACTGACTCTTACAACTAATAACACACAATTGCGTCAAAATACTAATATTGGGAGAACGTAATGTGGTCATCTAATTTTTATTAGAACAGAACACAGACAATGTCAAGGCTGACTTTGGGGGTCACAGTGAAAAACCGGAAGTCAGAAGTAGACGCTCGATGGAATGTAAAACTACTTCCGCCTGTACACTCAACCGTGGTGACCTTATTTTGTAGGAAAGCCCTAGCTGGTCTCCCTCCCTCACTGGCAGATTGGATGGCATGATTGCCATTAACTGACCCCACAGCCGACAGTCGATAGCCGACGACCGACAGCCAAAACCGACAGCCAACGACCGCCAGCCAATGACTGACAGCCAATGATCGACAGCCAATGACCGCCAGCCAACAACTGACAGCCAACGACCACCAGCCAACGATCGACAGCCAACGACCGACAGCCAACGATCAACCGCCAACGACCGACAGCCAATGACCGACAGCCAATGACTGACAGCCAACAATCAACAGCCAATGACCAACAGCCAATGACTGACAGCCAATGACCGACAGCCAATGACTGACAGCCAACAACCGACAGCCAACGACCGACAGCCAATGACCAAGGCCAATGACCGACAGCCAACAACCGACAGCCAACGACCGACAGCCAACGATGGCTAAGTTTGGAGATATTTGAATTTCAACCATGTCAAGTTATTTTTGGTGAACACCCCAAAACGCGGACACCGTAGGTGCCTGAGTAACAGGTTCAATTAAATTGCCTCACCACCACATCACACCACCATGTGGCAACAAATGTTTAATAAGTGCATCCGTATCTGAGTTAGAAATGTAGATTCAAATCTAGATTATAGCTTTGGTTTTCATAATTTGAAATTTCCATCGGACCATGCAGCGTTAAGCCCAGTGTAGACTGTAGGTTGTCGACCACAATAAGAATGGAGACCTTCCGTCGGGTGTAATCTGGGCGGTTAACGCAGGGCATGAGCATGTTTGAAGAGGAACGCTGAGGGGGGCGGAGATGGAGAGAGGGGGATGAGGCGCGGTGGTGGGGTGGGGGTGGGCGTGGAGGTGGTGGGGTGGGGTGGGGGTGGGGGTGGAGTGGGGCGCCCCATCCCTCACATGACGACATGACAGAGAGCGACCTGACCATCCTTCTATTATAACATGACGTAGTGACCTCTGCTGAACTGTGATTGGCTGCCTAGACCACGTGACAGTGTGACACTGACAGGGTGCTGACGTCATGCTGCGTGGCGCAGATGTAAACATGATTAGGAGGCGAGAGGAGAACCCGGGTTCCTTCCTCACTAGTATCACGCCCCCACCACCATGTCACATCACCAAACCCACACCACCACACCACAGTACCACACCGCCACACCACCAGAGTACCATAGCACACCACCACACTACCATACCACACCACCACAGTACCATACCACACGACCACAGTACCATACCACACCACCACACCACACCACCATACCACACCACCACAGTACCATACCACACCACCACACCACCATTCCACACCACCACACCACCATATCACACCACCACAGTACCATACTACACCACCACACCACACCACCATACCACACCACCACAGTACCATACCACACCACCATACCACCATACCACACCACCCCAGTACCATAGAACACCACCACACCACCATACCACACCACCACAGTACCATACCACACCACCACACCACCATACCACACCACCAGACTACCATAGAACACCACCATACCACACCACCACAATACCATACCACACCACCACAGTACCATACCACACCACACCACCATACCACACCACCACAGTACAATACCACACGACCACAGTACCATAGCACACCACCACACCACACCACCATACCACACCACCATACCACCATACCACACCACCACAGTACCGTACAACACCACCACACCACCATACCACACCACCACAGTACCATACCACACCACCACACCACACCACCATACCACACCACCACAGTACCATACCACACCACCATACCACCATACCACACCACCATAGTACCATAGAACACCACCACACCACCATACCACACCACCACAGTACCATACCACACCACCACACCACACCACCATACCACACCACCACAGTACCATACCACACCACCATACCACCATACCACACCACCACAGTACCATAGCACACGACCACACCACCATACCACACCACCACACACCATATACCACCACACCACAGTACCATAGCACACCACCACACCACCATACCACACCACCACAGTACCTACACACCACCACCCACCATACCACACCACCAGACTACCATAGAACACCACCATACCACACCACCATACCACACCACCACGGTACCATACCACACCACCATACCACACCACCACAGTACCATACCACACCCCCATACCACCATACCACACCACCACATTACCACAGAACACCACCATACCACACCACCAGACTACCATAGAACACCACCATACCACACCACCACAGTACCATACCACACCACCACAGTACCATACCACACCACACCACCATACCACACCACCACAGTACCACACCACACCACCATACCACACCACCACAGTGCCATACCACACCACAAGCGTACTATAACACACCACCACACCACCATACCACATCACCACAGTACCATACCACACCACCACATTACCATACCACACCACTACAGTACCATAACACATCACCACACCACCATACCACACCACCACAGTGCCATACCACACCACAAGCGTACTATAACATACCACCATACGCTATCACCACAGTACCATACCACACCACAACAGTACCATAACACCATACCACACCACCATACCACACCACCATACCACACCACACCACCATACCACACCACACCACCATACCACACCACCATACCACATCACCACACCACAACAACCACACCACCACAACCACACCACCCGACCACCACAGTACCACACCACCATACCACCATACCATACCATTCGACCACAGTATCACATTATCATGTGACCATACCACCATGCCACACAACCACAGTACCACACCAGCACAGTACCGTAGGACACCACCATGCCATACCACAACAGTACCATAGCACACCACCATACCACAGTACCACACCACAATGACCACACCACCATATGAAATCACCACACAACCAAATCATCACACAGTATCACATTACTACACCACCACAGTACCATATTACCACAGTACCACACCACAGCACCACATCACAACCATCACACCACCATATGAAATCACCATACAACCAAATCATCACACAGTACCACATTACTACACCACCACAGCACCACAGTACCATATTACCACACCATCACACCACACCACCACATTATCACACCACAACCACCACACCAACATCTGAAATCACCACACAAACAAATCATCATACCACACCAGCCCCACGCCCAACCACACCCACATAACCATATTACACACCACCATACCAAACCAGCATACCACACCAAACCACACCCACATAACCATATTACAAACCACCATACCAAACCAGCGTACCACACCACACCCACATAACCATATTACAAACCACCATACCAAACCACCATACCACACCACACCCACATAACCATATTACAAACCACCATACCTAACCAGCATACCACACCCCACCCACATAACCATATTACAAACCACCATACCAAACCAGCATACCACACCACACCCACATAACCATATTACAAACCACCATACCAAACCAGCATACCACACCACACCCACATAACCATATTACAAACCACCATACCAAACCAGCGTACCAAACCACACCCACATAACCATATTACAAACCACCATACCAAACCAGCGTACCACACCAAACCACACCCACATAACCATATTACAAACCACCATACCAAACCAGCGTACCACACCACACCACACCCACATAACCATATTACAAACCACCATACCAAACCAGCATACCACACCACACCCACATAACCATATTACAAACCACCATACCAAACCAGCGTACCACACCACACCCACATAACCATATTACAAACCACCATACCAAACCAGCGTACCACACCACACCCACATAACCATATTACAAACCACCATACCAAACCAGCATACCACACCACACCCACATAACCATATTACAAACCACCATACCAAACCAGCGTATACAACAACACCACATAACCATATTACAAACCACCATACCAAACCAGATACCCACCACACCCACATAACCATATTACAAACCACCATACCAAACCAGCGTACTACACCACACCCACATAACCATATTACAAACCACCATACCAAACCAGCGTACCACACCAAACCACACCCACATAACCATATTACCAACCACCATACCAAACCAGCGTACCACACCACACCACCAACGTACCAGGAGAGTTGAGCATCCGCCTCCCGATTTGGTAGGTCGTGGGATTCGAACCCCCAGGTTCGAACCCTGGCCGAGTTAAACTGATGACTTAAATATTGATACTTGCCACTATCTAGGCTGGAATTTGGCATTAGTAGGATAAGGCAAGGAGCAGTGGACTGGGGAAGAACCAATTGTGCACAGGCGAAATTTCCCCTGCTTAATCAACTACTTAATGTACACCCCAACATCAAAATGAAAACTTTGATTGATTAGTTGATTGGTGGTTGCTTTAGGCCGTGTCGGCAGCATAGGCCATATTCACGGCGAGAACTGTTGGTTTTTTAATCAAAAATGAAGAGAAAGATAGGATGCAAATCAATTACTCAGCAACACACGGATGTGTTAATTGCAATGCGAATCGTAGATGGCCCTCTGGTACATCGCCGTAACCGGAATGGCAGAGGTTTGGGTTCCAATCACAAGTTCTGTTCTGAGCATGGTAACCTGTGTGTTTGTTTACAAGACGCCACGAAAGTATTCAACACCAACTGTGCCCCCCGCCCCCCCCCACCCCCACCCCCACCCCCGACGCCGCCCCACTCTATCCGTGTCCCCACCCACCTCCAGTGTCCACCCTCCCCCCCTCCCCCCATCACCTGCCCCCCGGTTCCTCCCCCGCCCTTCACCGTCTCTGGTCGCCCATACCCTCCCCCCCCCACCCCGTCTCCATCCCTTGCTCGCCTCTTTCCACACCCCAGCCCCACACCGTCCCTGGCCGCCCATACCCCCCCCCCATCCCCTGCTTGCTTCTTTCCACACTCCACCCACCCCCACACCGTCTCTAGCCGCCCATAACCCCCATCCCCACCCCCCCCGCCCCCACACCCAAACCCTCCCCTTCATTGACACAGATCGGCACCATTGTGTTGTGGTGTCGTTTCACGCTGGAAGCGGACACTTAGCTCAGGCGGTAGAGTGTCCACCAATAGCCGATGATGAAAATCAATGTGCTCTAGTAGAAGCGTCGTTAAATAAAACAAACTTTCGTTTCACACTGCCGTCTTTTCGAGTGGTTACACAATGGGATGCGTGGGGTCGTCGACACCTCTACACGGGGTCCCTCTTACAGGATGTTCCTTTGCCCGTCGGCGACCGCGTCCGCGTCATTTAACCAACAATTACCCGATATTCCTGCCTTCTCTTTGTGAGCGTTAGCGTTCACATTAGAAAAACACCCCAAGACCCCAACAACAACACCCCCCCAGACACACCCTGTGCACACCATATACACTTCGCAAGCTCTGTCTGTAAAAAGAAAACCTTGTTTTATTTAAAGCTGCATAGTCCGATGAAAACATCAAATTTTCAAAACCAAAACACTTATTTAGATTTAATTTGACATATTCAACTTAGACACTGGTGCACTTATTAAGCATTTGTTCGTAATAAGTCAATTAATAGAAACCGTTACTACTGAAGTCTATGGTGTCAGAATTTTGGCATCCTTGCCAAAATTATTTTGGCATGTTTTGACATCAAATATCTCAGAACTTAGCCATTTAAAATTAAAGTAAATTAGATTATAATGATTAGTATAATATATTTATCTCAGAAAATAGCAGAAACTCAAAAGCATCAGACGATGCAACTTTAACGACACTGCCTGAGCACATTGATTTTTATATCATCGGAAATTGGACATCAAACATATGGTCATTCTGACATATTTCTTTGGAAGAAATCCACTACCGATACATAGACTACTCTTTCCGATGAGCAGGAAGGGATCTTTTAAATGCACTTTCCCATAGACAACAGTTTGTTTTATTTAACGACGCCTCTAGAGCACATTGCTTTTCATATCATCGGCTATTGGACATCAAACATATAGTCATTATGACATATTTCTTTGGAGGAAACTCACCACCGTCACATCGGCTACTCTTTCCAATAAGCAGCAAGGGGTCTTTTATATGCACTTTCCCACAGACAGGACATCACATACCACAACCTTTGATGAACCAGTTGTGGACCAATGGTTGGAATGGAAAATAACCCAAACTGCAAATGGGTCCACTGTGCAGGATCAATAGGATGATCGACACCTTCACAGTTGGACACTCTACCACCTGAGCTGTCTCGCTCCAGTCTTGAATCGTCATAGTATATCCACTTCTATCCCTGAGTCCCTGGGCGGGGTGCAATGTTTGTCTGTTGCGGCTTGGTTAGTGCGCCCGCTGTCCATGAGAGGCCACGGGTTCTATCTGCATGCAGGTGTAATATCGGTGATTCTCTAGTGAAAGTCCGGGTTTGCCTTGTGGGAGGTTTGTTGGTAACGCGGGCGGGGCGCTTTGATGTGGAGATATACGATGATTAATTAATTCGTTACGCGCTGAGCGTCCCAATAAGGTCAGCCCGCGCACTGCACGCCGGGAACGGCGTGCGTGTGGCCCGGGGGGGGGGGTGAGGATGTGAGAGGGTGTCGGTGAGTTGTTGGAGTTTTATGTCCTGGCAACACCTACGGTTATATAAGGACTGGCACCGACTTGTAACAGTCCGCATTCAGGACGACTTTATAGTGCTTCCCCATTGGGAAATCAGGCCACCAGCACCATGACCTGAAATCCCACTCAATCACATTATCCTAACACTGAGCTAAGCAGTCCTTGCCCTATCCTATTCATGCCGAGTACCAGGCTAGGAAGCGACAAGTATCAATTTTTATAAGTCATTGGTTTGACTCGACTGGGAACCGAACTCCCGATCTCCCGCACGTGAGGCCCGCGCTCTACCTATTTGTCCACCGCACCCGGTGGAGGGGAGAGAGTTACAGCCTCATGATACATGATATGTCGCACCCCCTCCACCCCCACACACACTCACACACACTCACCCATACACACACACTCACCATGCTATTACCATGTAGTCTCATCACTCTGAAGCCACCAGTAGAAAAATGGCACATCTGAACACCACACACGTGAAGCATTCTTTTGTTTGTCGCCCCCCCTCTCCCCGCACCTCTGCCCACGCCCCTCGCCCCCTCCCCGCCCCGCCCCCTGCTCTCCTGTCAGCCAGGGCCATGATGTACGGTGCCGGGGTCAGCCGAAGGGCCATGGCCCCTCAGTCAGGTCACGGCGTGAAACAAAAACCAGGTCAGTCCCTTTGATAGTATATATGCGCTACATAATGCATTATGTGAATATTAAGAGCTGATATATATATAAACCATTGTCATTCCTACCGTATTAACTGTAAAAACAACCTCTCTGCAATATGGCCTCCCCAGCAATGTCCCGATGGAGAGTCCCTTCATGTTTATAATCATATACATGTATATATTAATATTTACATATCTATGGAATATGCTGGAGACCTGACCAACAAGGTATCCATATACAGTCGTATAAATATCTTAGTCTGAACAACAATCAATCAATCAATAGTTCCGTCCTCTAGTCGAGGGTTGGATGCAATGGTTCTCCACTTGTCCCGATGTTGTGCTGTTCTGATAGACTGTGAATAATTCAAGCCTGTCCACTGTGAAATATTTGTAAACCATGATGTTCTTGGTCTCCCTCTCCCTCTGCTGCCATTCACCTTCCCTTCCAACAATGTACGGTATATTGAACTCTGACGAATGATGTGGCCAAAATAAATAAGTTTCTTTGTCTGTATAGTGGCAAACAAGCTTTTCTTATTTTTAATTTTTCTGAGAACTTCTTTGTTGGTGATCTTCTTTGTCCATGATATTTTCATCATCCTTCGATAAGTCCACATCTCAAATGCTGCTAAACGTTTGTACATTTTCTTAGAGATTGTCCATGTCTCTGCCCCATACATTAGAGTAGACCACACATAACACTGAAGAATACGCTTCCTTGTTTGTATTAATATCTTACTTGATGTTAACACTCTATACATTTTGGAGAATGTTGTTCGGGCTATTGTTATCCTTCTTTTAATTTCTTCCTCACATCTCCCATCATTTGTAATCTTTTGTCCGAGATATATGAATTCGGATACTTGTTCTATGTTTGTGCCATCTATGGTTATATTGACATTTGGTTTATCTGTCTTTTTACTTATAACCATTGTTTTGGTCTTCCTGGCATTCATCTTCATGTTGAATAGTATTCCAGCTTTATTGATTCTATTCACTATATCTTGTAGGTTTTTCTCACTGTCTGCTAGTATTACACTGTCATCGGCATATCTAAGATTGTTGACGTTCATGCCACCTATTGTCACTCCCTTGCAATCTTCAATGTGTCTGAAAATCATCTCTGTGTACAGGTTAAATAGACATGGTGACAATACACACCCCTGTCAAACTCCTCGTTTAATCATAACTTCATCCGATAGGCCCTGCTCCATTTTTATGAATGCATGTTGTGTCCAGTATAAGTTCACAATTAGTTTAATGTCTTTGCCATTGACACAACTGAATGTCTTTGCCATCTGAACAACAACAGGAACAAAATGGGGCTGAGTCGTTTTATCTCCTCTAGCAAGGATTAAATGGGCTACCTCATACCCCAGTCACACGAGGCCTGCGTTCCTTTACGATCATTTCGCGACGTCCATACGTCCTCCTTACGACTTCCTTACGCCCTCCTTATACCCCAGTCACACAAGAGCCAGGTTTTGGCGCCAACCTCCTTACGCCCAAAAGGACGCCAACCTCCCAGCATCCCATTCGATACATTGATTCAAATACGTCGGCGCGAGGTCGGCATGAGGTCGCATGAGGTCGGCACGAGGTCAGCACAAGGGCAGCACTGGGTAAGTGGCAGGGCGGCAGTGGGTCAGTGACAGGGTGGTGCTGGGGCAGCACCGGGTCGGCACCCGGGCGGCGCCGGGTTGGGGTGAGGGCGGTGCCCTGGCGCCAGGTCAGGGCCAAATCGGTGCCAGATAGCCAGCAACTCACCAACTAAGAGGTCGGTGCAAGGTCAGCGCCAGCTCGGCGCCAGGGCGCCAACCATTTTGAATGGCGCCACCAGAACAGGATGCAAGGAGGTTGCAGGTGCAGCAGCTGCAACCTACTTGCGTCCAAAATTTCCGAAATGGATGCCAGGAGGTTGGCATCCTCGTGGCGACAGCGCTTAAGGAGGGCATAAGGAGGGTGCAATGAGGATGTTTTGATGTCGCGAATCGATCATAAGCAAATGCAGGCCTCGTGTGACTGGGGTATACACTGGCGCCGCGAGATCGCGCCGACCTGTCGCCGACCTGTCGCCGACCTGGCGCCGACCTGGCGCCGACCTGGCGCCGACCTGGCCGTGACCACGTTTTTGAATCAATGTATTGAGTGGGACGCTGTGAGGTTGGCGACCTTTTGGTCATAAGGAGGTTGGCCGCGAACGTTCGCTCTCGTGTGACTGGGGTTATTACATAACCACACAATTCCTGATGAAGTGTATGTAACCAATGAGTAGTTCGCTCGACGTCCACCATGCAGTCAGAGGCGCCACGGTCGGCATATTCATAGCAAATGAACCAGTTGATGTGATTGGCTAATAATAAATAATATATAAATACAGTTAATAATCTGACTGAAGCCGTGGCTCCTGGATTCGGCGTTATTTATATTGGCATAATTAATTATACATCACATACATTTATTAAATATGTGATGTGTAAGAATTATGCGAGTATAAAGGCACAAAAGGGAATGTCCCCTATATGATGACCCATAGGTTGCGTACTACTTTATGGGTGTCCCCTTATAACAGTTGGGCCAGGTGGCGCCACCACCCCCAACCCCACCAGTGGTGCGAAATACTGTCACTCGCGCACTGGAATCTTATTCTATATGTATTACTGTATTTATCCATATGTAACATTGTAAGAGAGTGATACAGTAGATAACAGGGCACCTATATATAGTCACATATACATATATAATTGTTGACCTACATAAATGAACAAGTGGAAGACATGATAGTCGCTAAGAGTTGTATTTCTATGGCTAGAGGAACAAATGCCCCTTGCCTAAAACAAAAGAAAATGTCAGTGGTACAGTGACTGAAGACGCTCAGCCGTTACAGTGTGAAGGGGCAGGTGGCTCCACAAGCGCAGCTGAGGTTGAGTAGGTTTGACCAATAGATGACTAGTCCAGGTTCCAGCACCCGATGACTGAAGGGAATGCTGAGGAGCTGGAGGAAGCTTCCAGGCTATTATACTCGTATAATTCTTATACAGCATATATATATGTGAATATTCACATATATATTATATTAAAATCCTCGATTGAAAATGACAAGTCAACCACAGAGGTGGGACGAGGGTGTCGCCACCTGTAGATGTGTTGGGTAGGCTGGAGGACAAATAGGATACAAGTTCCCTTCCCTACATTTATACTCTTATAATACACTATACATCACATATTAATATATGCATCCATATATAACATGGCGGCTAGCTTAACAATGAGGTTCATCTAAAAGAGTGCTGTTAATGAGGGATTGGGGAGCAGGACATAGCTCGGGCAGTCATGTGTCCACCTGTGAAGGTGTTGGTCATTCTATCGATCCTGCTCAGTGGATCCATTTACAGTTTGGGCTATTTTTCGTTCCAACCAGTGATCTACGATTGGTTCATCAAAGGCTGTGGTATGTGCTGTCCTGTCTGTGGGAAAGTGCATATAAAATACCCCTTGCTGCTTATCGGAAAGAGTAACCTATGTGGTTGCAGTGGATTTCCTCCAAAGAAATATATAAGAATGATTATATATTTGATGTCCAATCGCCGATGATTCGAAAATCAATATATGCTCTAGAGGCGTCATTAAATAAAACAAACTTTACTTTTAATTTTAATGAGGGATGTTGCTTCCTCTTTCTGCCTCTTTCACCGACAACTTGAAGCTTCCCCCTCTTCCCTCTCTCCCCACCCCTGCTCCATCTCCTCGCCTTCCCATTTCCCCCGCTCTCCACTCCCCCCGCCCCCCACCTGTGCCCAGAAGCTTGTTAATTACGCGCTGCGGCATTCAGATAATTAATTAATCTCAATCACAGGGCGAAAGTATTAACTGACCCTTTAATAAATGGCCCCCAGCTGCCCCGACCTTGTCGGGTTGTTTTTCATGGAATATTTGACATGTATTATTACATAGGAGGGAAGCAACCGACTGGTTAAAATGGACAAAGATTCTATTCTGACAGGTCTCTAATTCAGATCTGCGGTTGGGTAAAGCTAGGATTCCTTACACGTGGTATGTGGCATCCGGCATGCGGCATGCGGCATGCGAATGTCGTATATGCGGCATAGATATATGCCAACCCCCAACATTTGTTGGGGTTTTCCCTCCCAATTTGTGAAGGAATGGTATCGGTTTCTATGGCAAACAGAGCAGCATTCGCATTCGCATGCTGCACCGATGGCCACAGTGACCGATTCAGATGCCGCATTCGCATTCGCATTCGCATTCGCATTCGGAGGCATGGAAGCACTCCCATTCACTTAGATGCTTTTCCATTCTTTGCCGCATTCGCATTCGCATGCCGCATACCGTGTGTAAGGAATGTAGCCTTAAGGTTGCTATACAGTAAAACCTCTCTAGCCGACCACCTCCACAGTTCGACCACTCCCATTTATTGATCACTTTATTTGGGTCCCAAATGATCACCCATACAATACCATTGTGGTGATTAATAAAACCTCCCTAAACCGATCACCTCCCTAAATGGACTATTTAAAGTCGGTCGATTTAGAGAGGTTTTACTGTATTCATCACCATCAGGCTAGACGCGGTGGCCGGATCGATAGAGCACAGCTTTCCGGTGTGGAAGGTCGGGAGTTCTAATCCAAGCCGAGTCAAATTAATTGCTTACAAAATTGATACTTGTCGCTACCTAGCCTGGCGCTCAGAGTTACTAGGATAGGACAAGGACTGGTTTGCACAGTATCAGGATAATGTGACTGTGTGAGATATTGGGTCATGGTGTTGGCAGCCTGGTCTCCTACTAGTCGGGCAGCATTATAAAGTCATCATGTTTATTTGAATTTATATATTTATGTATATTCATGTGTATTTATATATATGAAAGGTTCAGCCGCAAATCCCTCTAAATGCAATAAAAATGTAGTTTAAATAAAAGATAGTTACCTGAAACTAAATTTAATTCTCACCAATTCCACTAATTCACATGTTTATGGAGCAATGAACTAAAAAGTAGGAATATAACTTTTTTTGCTTTTCAAGGTTTGATTCTAATGTTTATGTCAATTTTTGGATTAGCTTTTATGGGGTTCTGCGCCTGAGCTCTTCATATGTTTATTCATATATATTCTATATATATATATATATACATATATATTTATATATATAAATATGTATTTATATACATAATAAATATATTTACATATATCTATATTAGTATATACTTCATATATATCTTTTGTATTTATATGTATTTATATATATGTTTGCACATATTTATAATCTATATCGATTTATAATATATTTATCTATATCTATTTATATCTATTCATATCTATTTATATCAATTTATATCTATTTATATCTATTTATATGTATTTATATCTATTTATATGTATTTATATATATTTATATCGATTTATATCGATATATACCGATATATATCGATTAATATCGATTTATATCGATTTACATATATAAATATGTGTATATATCTACATATATTTATATTCATATCCATTTATATCTATTTATGTGTAACTATATATATATTAACAAATATATACTTTGATATCATTTTTTATATTTTTATATATGCATCACTATATTTGTTCAGATATATATATTATATACATACATTGATTTAAATATGTACATATATAATTATATATATATATATATATATAAATTGGGCTACGACGTAGGAGAATAAGAGACAAGACGAGAAGTGAACGCCTAGTGGCGTGAACAAAACTACGCAAACAATACGCCATCAGTGCGCACACATGGCCTATGTCCCCGCGATGTGTCGCTGTGCGCGCAGCCCCGGAACCGGAAGTCGCGACAATTGTGCGACTCCTCCGTCATCGTCTCACTAACCCGGGTCGACGTGCGCAGAACAAGCCCGGAACAGGCGCATCTGCGCAGTTACTGACGGCGCCCCCTGCTGGAATTCTGCGCGCTAATTTACCCTTCCGGCGCATGCGCTGTGACTGCTGCACAATCCAAGTTTTTTTTCAAAGTTCTATAGTCCGATGATTTGGAATTTTGTCATTTTTATGAGATAAATATATTAGGTTGATCGTTAGAATCTATCTTAGTCATGTTTGAAGTAACTTTTATTTTAAATGGTTAAATTCTTTTTTTTGAATATTTCTTTTATAGATATTTGAAGTGCAAACATACCAAAATTCCAGCAAGCACGCTGAAACTCTGTCACCATAGTCTTCTAGAGTAATAAGTTCTATTAAATTGACTCGGTCTTCCCTTCGATGTGGCAAACACATGATTCACGAGTGTGTCAGTATCTAAGTTAAATATGTAGAATCAAATTCAGGTCAGGGTCTTGGTTTTGAAATCTTGATGCTTTCTTCAGATTATGTAGATTTAAGGCGTTAAAGTTGCATAGTCCGATCATTTTCAGTCACAGTCATTTTCTGATATAAATATATTAGATTGGTTGGTATAATCTACC
This sequence comes from Branchipolynoe longqiensis, assembly GCA_030323885.1. NCBI lineage: Eukaryota > Metazoa > Annelida > Polychaeta > Phyllodocida > Polynoidae > Branchipolynoe > Branchipolynoe longqiensis. The sequence continues at coordinate 522,216 of CM059188.1, forward strand.
TCACTTTACATTGAAGTAACATTTTTTTTTTTTTGTTTGTTTGTTTGTCCATTAGTTGTTTAAGCAGGGGAAATTTCAGTCATAGACGACTGGTCTTCGTCATTCCACTGCTGGTCAATAGAAAGCCCGAGTCTACACTTTTACCGACCCAAGGGATTTTTAACCTCCCACACCACATAGACATGGTATGAGAGCAACCGGCCTTTGATGACGCTGTAAGTTATACACAGCGGTGGAAATCCAAATTGGCAGAGCTGGGGGCACGGGGAATCGAACCGCCGACCCTCAGATTAGGAGTCTGACCTAGAAAAAAGTCCGACACTCTAACCACTCCGCCACAGAGAACGCCACATTGCTTTAATTTATTAGTTTAAATTTGCATAGTCCGATGGTTTTGAATTTCTGTATTTTTTCTCAGATAAATATATTAGATGGATCACTAGTATCTACTTTATATCAGTTCAAAGTTACTTTTATTTTAAATGGTAAACTATTGAGATATTTTGAGTGCAAACATGGAAAATTAGTTTTGGCAAGATTGCCAAAACGCTGACACCATAGACTTCTGCAGTAACAGGTTCAGTTAAATTGACTCAGTATTGCCTTCTACGCGGAAACACATGCTTAATAAGGGCATCAGTATCTAAGTTAGATATGTCAAATCAAATCTAGATAATTGGTTTGGTTTTGAAAATTTGATATTTCATCGGACTATGCAGCTTTAAAGTGACTAACTTTGGAGAAATTTGAAGGCCATGGTAATTAATTTTGGAGTATTTGTTAAAACCTTTATCCCATTGGCTCCAAGATTAACAGGTTCTATTAAATATGCTGTTCTATATAACAACAAATATTAATAACTGCACTGGTTGGATATCTAGGGTTAAATCTCAATAAGGGTTTGCTTCTGAAAATTGGATCGTTTATGAAACTATCCAGTTTTAAGCTTAGAGATGCTTTGACGTTTTGAGGTGACAATACTTGTAATTGCGTATATTATAAACCTCACTGAAATGCTGGATAGATTTGCTTCTCGATGTTTTAATGCAACCCTGTAGCACCACACTGAGATCAATGCTTAATGAATACATTTATCGCATCATAGAAAGGAAGTTTAAGTCAATTTAATATAGAACCTGTCACTGCTGAAGCCTATGGTGTTAGCATTTGTATGTGCATGCCAGCATTTATTTTGTATGTTTCCATTTCAAATATCTCCAGAGTTAACCATTCAAAATATAAGCCACTTCAAACTAAATTATGGGCCTAACGAGCTTAGTAAGGGCTTGGTGATGGGCCTAACATGCCTAGCAACGGACCTAACAGGCTTAGTAATGGGCATAACATGCCTAATAATGGGCCTAACATCCCTGGCAATGGGCCTAACAGGCTTAGTAATGGGCCTACCATGCCTAGCAACAGGCCTAACATGCCTAGCAATGGGCCTAACATGCCTGGTAATGGGCCTAACATGCCTAGTAACGGCCTTAACGGGCTGAGTTATGGGCCTAACATGCCTAGCAATGGACCTAAGAGGCTTAGTAACGGGCCTAACAAGCCTAGTAATGGGCCTACCAGGCTTAGTAATGGGCATAACATGCCTAATAATGGGCCTAACATCCCTGGCAACGGGCCTACGTGGCTTAGTAATGGGCCTAACATGCCTAGCAACGGGCCTAACAGGCTTGGTAATGGGCCTAACATGCCTAGTAACGGCCCTAATGGGCTGAGTTATGGGCCTAACATGCCTAATAATGGGCCTAACATCCCTGGCAATGGGCCTAACAGGCTTAGTAATGGCTTGGTGATGGGCCTAACATGTATTTATCCCCAAGAGAGAGAGACTGCACCCGGAGTGCATTTTGAGTGCACCTTGAGTGCGCCTTAAGTACATTTGTCAAGAACCTAGCACTAGTAGCAGACGGTGTAATGTATATGGAATACACCCTTCTTGTAACTGTGCAGTAAGCATGGAGATTGTAGCATGCATACACACATATATACATACATACATCCATATATAATGCATAATATATACATACAAACATATATACATACATGCATCCATATAAAATGCATAATACATACACATATATATATAAAAAATAAGAGTTCATGCGCAAAACCACGAAAACGCCAATCCAAAAATGGAGATGAACATTGGAATCAAACCTTCAACAACTTAATTTATTTAATTCCTACTCTTTTGGTCATTGTTCCATAACCATGTAATCAAATGAAAAGTGGAATTAGTGAGAATTACAAATTATTTTCAGGTTAAATTTTGTTATTTAAGCTACATTTTTGGATTGGCGCTTACATGATTTTGCGCCTGAACTCTTCATATATATGTACATACATGCATACATACCTACAAGCATACATCCATAATGTATAATACATACATGCTTACACATATATACATACATGCATATATAATGTGTACATACATACATGTTTACACACATGCATACATCCACGCATATATAAAGTATACATAGATACATGCCTACACACATTTTTTCATTCTTGAAGATTTTCACTGCCTATCAATATCATAGTCTGCCTATACTGTCTGAATATACTTGTTTACACCATTAGACAGTTGGTCGATAGAAAGCCTGACCCTACACTTTTACCGACCCAATGGATTTTTAACCTCCCGCACCACATAGACATGGTATGAGAGCAACTGGCCTTTGATGACGCTGTAAGTTATACACAGCGGTGGAAATACAAATTGGCAGAGGTGATGGTAAGGGGAATCGAACATGCATACATAAATACTTATACACTTACACACATCCACACATCCACACACATACACACACATACACACACATCCACACACATACGTATGTACATACATGTCTGGTGATGGGAGTGGCTGGTTCAAAGGATATCAATAAGAAATGGGAACATCATCCATGTTCATTGTCAAAACAAGATAAATAAATGTCATTAACCTCAAAGTGCGTGTATATAAAACATGCAGCTGCCCTGACTGCACCCACCTGCTGGGTGTTCTATACAGAACACACGGGTTTCCTGTATAGAACTGGGTCTTCTGTGGGCTCCCGCTGCTTCAGTGTTAGTGTGAAGCTGTCACAGTGTCAGTGTGAAGCCGTCACAGTGTCAGTGTGAAGCTGTCACAGTGTCCGTGTGAAGCTGTCACAGTGTCCGTGTGAAGCTGTCACAGTGTCATTGTGAAGCTGTCACAGTGCCAGTACGAAGCTGTCACAGTGTCAGTGTGAACCTGTCATAGTGTCAGTGCGAAGCTGTCACGGTGTCAGTGTGAACCTGTCATAGTGTCAGTGTGAAGCTGTCACAGTGTCAGTGCTAAGCTGTCACAGTGTCAGTGCGAAGCTGTCACGGTGTCAGTGTGAACCTGTCATAGTGTCAGTGTGAAGCTGCCACGTTGTCAGTGCTAAGATGTCACAGTGTCAGTGTGAAGCTGTCAGTCAATCTATGACATTCAACGGGAGTGAAGTGCACAGTCAGTGACACACCATCTTCAAAGAATCAAACCTACTAGGGATTGTCATCATTACGTCACATCGTTAAAGTGGGTTATTTCTTAGTTAGACATTGGTTAGTAATAAAGGTTGTCGGAATTAAGTTACAGTGCTAAAATGGGTTGTTTCTTATACCCCTGTCACACTACGACATAACAGGCCAGAGAGTGGGCAACGTAAAGATCACTTTTTTACATTGAGATATGTAAAAATTCTTGCGTTTCAGGGCCAAATTGGAAGTCAGTGCAGTGTAGTGGATGTAGGCGAAATGTTGGTCCAACATAGTTGTAATGTGTCTCAACGAATTAGAACATAAAAAAAAAGGCCCAACATAAGGCTAACGAGCCTCCAGCGCACACAGCATCAGCCTAGCAAAACCCTAGTGACAGCTTAGCGTAGGACTCGGGTAATTACGCCCGCCCTAACGTGAGTCAACGTCAGGCCCGTGAGTCAGCGCCATCAGTCTAACAACAGTCCAGCATGCTCAGCATAAGGACAGCGAGGCAAAACGTTCACACCACGTTCACAGAACGTTCGCTTATGTTTGAAGAACGTAGGCACACGTTACATGCATTACGCGCATGCCTGCCATTCGTCAACTACGTCGAATATGTAAAAAATGTTGGACTTATGTTAGACTAATGTTAGACACACATCAGAGACATGTTAGACCTACGTTGAGATGCCTTAACACCGTGTTGTCAGCGTGCGGGCTGCACGTTCCTCCCGGCTCTCCATCAGTCTACCATAAGTCTCTAACGAATGTCTAACGTATCTCGATGAAAGCCTAACATGAGTACAACATAAGCCCAATGTAAGCCAATGTAACGGCCTTTACGTCGAGCTATGTTGAAAGTTTTGGGTATGTCAAAAACCTTGACGTGTGTCACCGTATCTCGACATAACTCGACATATCTCGATGTAGGCTTAATGAACGAGTAATGTATCTTGATGTGTCTCGACGTAATGGCCAAATTTCACCTACGTCGGCTTACGCTACCACGCTATGTCATAGTGTAACAGGGCCTTTAGTTAGATTTAAGTCAATAGAGCTTGTCAAAATTATGTCACAACGTTAACATGGCTATCTCGTCGACTGAGTCTAATAGACCTTATCATAATCACACCACGGTGTTCAAATGGGACAGCTATTACTAGTATTAATTAGACTACCCGTCCTGATATGTCTTTAGATGTTGCCAGGACGTCAAACTCAAACAAACAAACAAAGCAACAAACTTAGTTAGACTGAGGCTAATAAGTAATACAGATTGTCATAATTACGTCACAGTGTTAAAATGGGCTAGCTCTTACGTCTTAGTTAGACTGAAACTAATAGAGGTTGTCATAGTTATGTGACCAGACGGGATCGCCGAATGAGTTAGAGCGTCCGTCTCCCGTGTTGGTAGACCATGGAATCGTGGGTTCGAACCCAGGTTGAGTCAAACCTGTTAGACTGAAACTATATAGAGGTTGTCATAATTACGTCACAGTGTTAAGCAGTGTTATCTCTCAGTTAGACTGAAGCTAATAGAGCTGGTCATAATTACGTCACAGTATTAAACAGGGTTATCTCTTAGTTAGACTGAAACTAATACTAGTAATAGAGCTTGTCATAATTACATCACAGTGTTAAATCTCTCAGTTAGACTGAAGCTAATAGTAATAGAGCTGGTCATAATTACGTCACAGTGTTAAACAAGGTTATCTCTAGTCTTAGTTAGACTGAAGCTAATAGTAATAGAGTTGGTCATAATTACCTCACAGTGTTAAACAGGGCTATCTCCCAGTTAGACTGAAGCTAATAGTAATAGAGCTGGTCATAATTACGTCACAGTGTTAAAATGGGATATCTCTTAGTTAGACTGAAGCTAATAGTAATAGAGTGGTCATAATTACATCACAGTTTTAAAATGGGTTATCTCTTAGTCTTAGTTAGACTGAAGCTAATTGTGATAGAGCTGGTCAAATTACGTCACAGTGTTAAAATGGGTTATCTCTCATGCAGTTAGACTGAAGCTAATAGTAATAGAGTGGTAATAATTACATCACAGTTTTAAAATGGGTTATCTCTTAGTCTTAGTTAGACTGAAGCTCTCATGCAGTTAGACTGAAGCTAATATTAATAGAGCTGGTCATAATTATGACACAGTGTTAAAAAGGGTTATCTCTTAGTTAGATCCTAGCCAATGATTCTAGCAAATATTTTGCATGAGAAAAAATTGTGCAAGCGTGTTCACAACGACCCACATCTTCCGCCATGCAAACTGAGGCTGCGACCTGGCGTGCTGGGTCGCAGCTTCAGGCCCCTGCTGAGGCACCAGCAAAATTCGGAATACTCGCATTTCACCCACATGTATGATTGACACAATTCATATATGTGCATGTGCGTGCGCGTGTATATGTACGTGTGCGGGTGCACTATACCTGCGCGCGTGTACGCGCACGTGTGTGTGTACGCGCATGCACGTGTACATGTGTGCGCGCGCGTGCACGTGTCCGTATGCGCGTGTACGTTTCCGCATGTCCGAGTCCGTGTGCGTGTACGTGTGCGCGTGTACGTCTACGTGTATTTTGATTAACATTAACCTCCCTTTGTCCCGCTCCCACTACACCCCCCCCCCCACACACACACACCACACACCTACCCCACCACCAACCACCCCACCACCTACACCACAAACAACCACAACCACTCACTACTTTTACTACCACTACTCACCACCACCACCAACTACAAGCAACCACCACCCACCAACAATCTGTCCCCTCACATCAAACACAATTCTCTTCTCAATGGTCGAACCCTTCTGGATCCTCCCCCCTCCATCCCCGCCTCCCCCTCCCCATTCCCCTCCTTTCCCTCCCTTCCCCCTCTCCTGTCTTCCCCTTCCTCTTCCCCTCCCCTCCCCATCCTCCCGCCTTCTCCCCCACTCCCTCCCCACCCCATCCTCGCCCCCCTTCCCCCTCCCCTCCCCTCCCCTCCCCTTCCCATCCCATCCCCCGCCTTTCTCCCTCCCCTCTCCCTCCTCTCCCCCTCCCCCTCCCCTACCCTTCCCCTTACCGCCCTTCCTCCTCCCCCCTCTTCCTCCCCTTCATAATGAGTGTTTGCCTTTTGTAACAGCGCGCAATCTGCGCCTCAATTTGCGGACGCTGCACAAAAGGTCACTTTCCAATTAAGGCTCGACGCTGAGATAACTGCGGCGACAGCAATTAAAGAGCACGATGAAACCTCAGCCGTCCCTCCCTCTACCACCCCTCCGCCCCTTGCTGCCCCTCCTTCCCTCTACCACCCCTCCCCTTCTCCCCCCACGCCCACCCCCCTCCTCACCCCCTTCTCATCACCGCTCATTCTCCCTCTCCCCCTACCGCCCCCACCTCCCCGTCCTCACCCCCTTCTCCTCCCCCCCCCTCCCCTTCTCCACTCACCCCCCCCCCCCATCCCCCCCACCTGTGCAGGCGGGTGCCCTGTGCGTAACCCCTAGTGGACGCGGCGGCTCCGACTGGTACCCCCACCCACCCAGCCGCCTTCCCACCATGCCCTACTACCCAGCATTCAGCGCGCCCTGTGATGTCTAGACTGTCACCCGGAGATCGCTATCGGTTCCCGGCGCGCGCCATATCCCGCCCCTCCCTCCCCCCCCGCCCCCCGCTTCACCTACCCTCCTGCCCCACCCCTAAGCTTCCCTCCCCCGGTCATTCTCCAGGGCCTTTCTTCTCCCCTTCCCCTCATACTCCCCTACCTAACCCATCATCTTCCCCACCCCACCCCGCCCTGCCCCCTCTCCCCCAACCTAACCCAACCCCACCTCACCCCGCCCCACCCCGCCCCGCCCCGCCCCATTTACCCCCACCCCGCCCCCTGGAGTAACGAGGTTGGACGACCCCATCGCCATCTGGTCGGGTCAGCCAGTGGTGAACCCGGGAGTGGCCAGGGGGCGCCACTGCTCTCGGGTGGCCCCCGTCCCGACACCCCGACACCCGGCCGACCCGCCCCGCCAGCGCCGGTCACACTGGTCAGTGGCCGGCCCGAGAGTCGTCCTGGGCGTAATCGATTAATCGACTCTGGTCACCCGAGCCACTTTTTCGCGCATGCGCACATCCTATAGACTCGGGTCGAATAATCGAATAGGATTCTCCGCGCTCGGTTGGACACTTTATTATTATTTTTTTAATAATCGATAAAACTACAGCAGAATAGGATTTAAAGTATTTTATGATGGCCTAGTTTATCTATATTTCCATTTCATTAATCTAAGTTATTCTTTAAAAAAAACATGTATGACTGGTACTGGTGGCTGTTATCCTGCAGGATGGTACCAGCACAAATGTGACGTCATCGCTCATAGTCAACCCCAGCTAGGAGGTGGGTTACTTGGGTCGGATCGTTTTGCACACGGCACGTGTATTTGTCGACTCTACTCGCAGTGTTCGATTTGAAATTCTGACGACTCGGGTGGCCCGAGTCGCTCGGGTCGTGTTAATCGATTACGGCCACGTGACCTGAATCAACCAGCAGTTACTGGGCTCTGCGTCGCATACCTTAAAGCTGCCTAGTCCGATAAAACATCACATTTTCAAAATGTAAGTCCGGGTGCCCAGGCTTGTTTTCAATGCTGGCCAGCTGTAGTTTTGGTGTTGTCTTACCAAGCAGTAGCTGCTGATAAGTTATTTGATTGTCTTCATTTCAGTATCAGATAGATAGTCTGTTGGTACGTTTAGTAGCATATGTTAGTTTTTTTGGGCCCTCTTGGCATTGTATTTTTGTTCTATTCTTATTACTATGTTAGTCGTTTTCTTAAGGTTCTATGTTAGTGTCTTGGGGTTTTAGGTTTGATTCTATGTAAATAGTGTAGTAGTCTGCACTGACCTCTCAGGCAAGTAACGACATACACAGGTAGGTGTGGGTAGAGTGTGGATATCAGGGAGCCTAGGTGGTGTAATGGTTAGCACACTGACCCAGAATGCAAAGAGAAGTGGGTTCGAGTCCTGCTCTAGGCACAATATTTCCCATTTTCATCACCCCCATTACACTGGTTCCATGACCAGGTTCCTCTACAAGCTACACGCTGTATGGTTGTTGAACCTACCCTGTGTATGTCTTAGTGCATTGCCTGTAAGTATGTAATTGTAAGCATTAAAAGACTTACAATTCCAGGGGGACGAGTGTAGTAGTCTGCACTTACCTCTTAGGCAAGTAACCACATAGACAGGTAGGCATGGGTAGTGTGTTGATATCAGGGGGCATAGGTGGTGTAATGGTTAGCACACTGGCCCAGAATGCAAAGAGAAGTGGGTTCGAGTCCTGCTCTAGGCACAATATTTCCCATTTTCATCACCCCCATGACAATATATATGTAGATCTTAGATACTGATGCAGCTTATTAGGCATTTCTTGCCACGTAGAAGGGAATACTGCGTCAATAGAAGCTGTTACTGTAGAAGCCTCTGGTGTCAGCGTGTTGGCATGCTTGGTCAAATTAATTTGGCATGTTTGCTCTTCAAATATCTCAAAAGTTAGCCATTATAAATAAAAGTTACGTCAAACTAAAGTATAGTAGATTGTAACAATCAACTTAATATCTTCATCCTAGAAAAATGACAGGACCTCAAAACCATCGGATTATGCAACTTAATGTTGTGATGTTTCAATGTGCAGTGATTGTTTACTTGACCGACAGGGGGCGATTTTCCCGCCAAGCCTCATCATTCACTATGGACCCCATATTGACCTCATATTGGGGGGAGGGACATTCTTTTTGTTTGTGAATGATCATTTCATTCAGCGAATAAAGGTATCTTTTCCATTGCCGTGGCACTGGTCTTCCAGCCGATCCACAACTGGTTCATAAAAGGCTGTGGTAATGGTATGCACTGTCCTGTCTGTCGGAAAGTGCACATAAAAGACCCCTTGCTGCTTATCAGAAAGAATAACCTATGTGTTGGCAGCAGGTTTTGTTCAAAGAAATATGTCAAAATGACCATATGTTTGAAGTCCAATAGCCGATGAAAAAATTGAATGTGCTTTAGAGGTGTCGTTAAATAAAACAAGCTTTACTATTTTTGTTCTTGCGGCCATATCATGTTACATTTATTCACATTTATATTATAATACAGTCTAAGATCAACAAAAGCTTAGTTCAAAGAAGAAGAAAAAATTGCTGTTACTCAACAGAATTGGCAGATAACAGGATGTACATTTGGTATTTTCATTAGTAGATAACAATAGTTCTATAGAAGCAAAAAAAAAAGCAAAAGCAAATCACTTATTTAGATTTGAACATATGCTGTCGTTAGAGCCCAGGCTTCCCGTGCGGAAGGTAGGAAGTTCGAATCGCAGCTGAGTAAAACCAATGACTTATATAATTGACACTTTTCACTACCTAGCCTGGCGCTCAGCATGTAATATGATAAGACAGGGACTGGTTAATACAGTATCAGGATAATGTGACTGTCTGAGTGATATATCAGGTCATGGTCATAATGGGGCGGCACTAGAAAGTGTGTCATTATGAGCATGGTAAATATATTCATCACACAAAAGAAGATTCATAATGTGACCAAATCTACCAATGCACCTTCAGTTATTATTAAGCATTCCTTGTTGCATAGAATTAGAAGGGCATACAGTATAACCCCGTTAAACCAAACTTGAAGGGACCCTATGAATTTGTTTGGATTAAGCGATCGTTTGGGTTAACCGAGCTTGGTTTAACGTGGTTGTATTGTACTAAGTAAATTTAATAGAACCTGTTACTGCTGAAGACTACGGGATCCTCGAACTAAAGTAAGGTAGATTATAACGATTAACTTAATGTATTAATCTCAGAAAATTACAGAAATTCAAAACCAACGCCCATTCAACTTTAAGCAGGGGAACTTTGAAGCCGTCGTTCCTGGTTACCAAACTTAGTTGGGCGCGTGTCTAACTTAGTTCTGATTTGGGTTGCAGTGAACTTACCCAAGCAAATAGACCTCCATTAAAGAAAATATTACTTCGTCCATGCATGGTGTGAGGTGTGAGGTGTGAGGTGTGAGGTGTGAGGTGTGAGGTGTGAGGTGTGAGGTGTGAGGTGTGAGGTGTGAGGTGTGAGGTGTGAGGTGTGAGGTGTAAGGTGTGAGGTGTGAGGTGTGAGGTGTGAGGTGTGAGGTGTGGGGTGTGAGGTGTGAGGTGTGAGGTGTAAGTGTGAGGTGTGAGGTGTGAGGTGTGAGGTGTGAGGTGTGAGGTGTGAGGTGTGAGGTGTAAGGTGTGAGGTGTGAGGTGTGAGGTGTGGGGTGTGAGGTGTGAGGTGTAAGGTGTGAGGTGTGAGGTGTGAGGTGTGAGGTGTGAGGTGTGAGGTGTGAGGTGTGAGTAGTATGAGGTGAAGACGGTGAGGTGTGAGGTATGAGGTGTGAGATACTGTGAGGTTGCCTCGCACTGCAGCCCCGTGCATTCACCCATGCGTGCCGTGGTCACGCTGCCCGCGGGTGGCGCTGCGGCGTACGGCTCGTGTTCACCGGGGCGTGACCCTCCAGGCCCCGCCCCGACCCAGCCAGGCCCGGCCCGGCCCTCGGATCCCTGATCCGGGGGCCGTAATTGTCCAATCAGTGACCAGCACCCCGGCCGAGGTTGACCCTCGCCCCTCTCCCCCTTCCCCCTCCCACCTGCCCCATGGCCATTCTCCACATTTCCCCGCCCCACCCCGCCCCACCCCGCCCCACCCCGCCCCACCCCCGGGCTCTGCGACCCTGGGAATCCGTGTCCTCGTGCCCTTGGCCACTTAGTTCCTCACCCCCACCTCCCCACCTCCACCTCCCCACTCCCCACCCTCACCCCTAGACGCACACACCACCTCCACCCCAACACGCGCACACCACCTCCAGCACTACACGCATACACCACCCTTACCCCAACGCGCACACCATCCCCACCCCTACACACACCACTACCACTACATACACCCCCATCCCCACACACACACCCACACTCCCGCCTCCAGCAGCCAACACGCCACCGCACCCCCTCACCTCTGCCCCTTTACTCGGATCTAACTTCGATATCTGCACCTCAACAGGAGCAGGGTATCACGCTTTGACCTAGTTTGTTGACACCTCTATTCATTTTCTTCAGCTATGTTTACCTGCATTTACATACTTTCAGACGTATTCACATACACTCCCGTAGACTTACTCACATGCACTCACCTACACTTACATGCACTCATGTACACTTGCATGCACTCACCTACACTTACATGCACTCACCTAGACTAACTCACATGCGCTCACATATACTTACATGTACTCACCTACACTTGCATGCACTCATGTACACTTGCATGCACTCACCTACACTTACATGCACTCACCTAGACTTACTCACATGGACTCACCTATACTTACATGCATTCACCTACACTTGCATGCATTCACCTAGACTTAAGCGCACTCACATACACTTACCAGCACTCATCGACACTTGCATGTACTCACCTACAATAACATGCACTCACTTACAGACTAACTTACACTCACATGCACTCACCTACACTTATATGCATTCGCCTACACTTGAATGCACCCATCAACATTTACATGAACTCATCTACACATACATGCACTCACCTGCACTTACATGCAAACATCTACACTTACATGCACTCCCCTACACTTACATGCACTCCCCTACACTTACATGCATTCACATACACTTACATGCATTCACCTAAACATGCATGCACTCACCTACACTTACATGCACTCACCTACACGTACATGCACTCCCCTACACTTACATGCACTCACCTACACTTACATGCACTCACCTACACTTACATGCATTCACCTACACTTACATGCATTCACCTACACTTACATGCATTGACCTACACTTACATGCACTCACCTAAACTTACATGCACGCACCTACACTTACATGCACTCACCTACACCTAAATACACTCGCCTACACTTGCATGCACACATCCACTTGCATGCACACATCCACCTGCATGCACTCATCCACACATACATGCACTTATCTACACTTACAATGTACATGCACTCCTGTACACTTACATACACTCACCTATACTCACATGCGCTCATGTACACTTGCATGCACTCACCTACACTTACATGCACTCAGTTAGAGGCTAACTTACACTCACATGTAGTCACCTACATGTACTCACCTACACTTACATGCACTCACCTACACTTACTCACATACACTCACACATACATGCACTCACCTACACTTGCATGCACTCACCTACACTCATGTGCACTCACCTACACTTACATGCACTCACCTACACTTACATGCACTCACCTACAATTGCATGCACTCACCTACACATACATGCACTCACCTACACTTACATGCACTCGCCTACACTTACATGCAGTCACCTACACTTACATGTACTCAGCTACACATACATGCACTCATCTACACTTACATGCACTCACCTACTCTTACATGCACTCACCTACACCTACACACACTCACCTACACCTACATGTACTCAGCTACATTCACATGCACTCACTCACCTACACTTATTCACACTTACTCACCTACACTTACATGCACTCACCTACACTTACATGCACTCACTTACACTTACATGTACTAACATGCACCCACCTACAACTACATGCACTCAGATACACCTACGTGCAATTACCTACACCTACATGCACTAACCTACATGCACATGCACCCACTTACCTACACTTACTCACACTTACTCACATACACTTACATGCATTCACAAACACTTACTCACATGAACTCAGCTACAATTACTCACATGCACTCACTGGCGAGGTCCCATGTATGCACTCTGCTCTGCCACCCTGATCCAAGAACCCATTAACTCACACACGCAACACACAATTGTTGGCCATGAAACGAAAATGCAATTTTTACGACAAGTATTTACGACAAGAGGCCTGATAATTTATCTCCATGCCCCCCTTTTTCGCCTTATAATTATAACAGGTCACTAAGAACATGCTGTACTAAGGAGTGCTGAGAAGGTCGGAGCAGTCCAGGCAGCTCCGAGCAGCTCTGAGTAGCTCTGAATAGGTCTGAGTAGCTCTAAGCGTAGCTCGCGGCTCTGACAGCTCCGGCCATATCCCGACAGCTTTGGGCATCTGAGGACCGCTCTGGCCAGCTGTGAGCATCTCTGAGAGGTTCTGAGCCGCTCTTAGCAGCTCTTAGCAGCTCCACTACAAAGATCTACTGCACATTGCAAACCAACCATTTCCCGAAACTCCAGCATAGACTGCACTGGTAGTAAAACCCCCTTCCACTCGTTTCCCTTCCCCTAACCCCCCCCCCCCCCTACACACACACTAACCCCCACTCACACCCACCCACACACGGCCGGTACACGCCGACATCGAAGCTTAGGCCGTGTCACACTACGATGTTTCTCTCCAACGCGCGTCGACGTGTCAATTTTTGCCGAGACGTCGGGAAGCATTACGCGCACGTTAGGCGTGCGTCGGTACACGTCGGTACACCTTGATGGACATCGACGGTCGGTGAGAAACGGCAGCGCGCGTAGTTGGTCGCTCAATGTTTTAAGCATGTCAAAAAACCGCAACGACCCACAACGCGCGTCAATGCGCGGGTTCCAATATTATGGCGATGTCAGAACGACGTCGACAGCACTGGAATAATGTTATGCGAATGCTTGCCAGTCGCCACGCACATGTGAGGGTGATCTCCACATGTTGCGCCAAATGGTTGCTTTGTTGTTTTACGTCCTACCAATATCTAAGGTCATATGAGCACGTAGCGCCAAACTTTTTTTTTTTTTTCCTCACTCGTCGACTCACGTTGGCCGTGCGCGAATAACGCGCTGTGCTGACACCAATCTTTTTCCCCAAACCGCCGAAAAGTTGGATGTGTCTCGATGTGTAGAAGATATTTTGCGCGCTGCCGGCGTGCCGGCGAGAAGCATCGTAGTGTGACAGGGCCATTAGGAATGAAGAGATTACCCCCTAACAATAAAACAACAACTCTGCAGCTGAGTCAATCAGGAAAGACTCCCAAAGTCAGTGACCTGCTCTTTTTGCTCTAAATTAAAATTGTAATGTCACATAAGTCTTTGTCTCCTTTACTAAAATTTAGCAGAACCTTTTCACCAGTTTGCAGGAACGCTGATACTGCGTCTGCTCCTAGGGCTTGATGCTCCCCGGTCCGTTGTTGTTTCAACAAGACCTTGCAATGTTGTCTACAGCTAGGAGGATGTGTTTGTGTTAGGCATGCAGCAATTACACTTGTATAAAGTAGGCTATGCTCTAGACACAAACACAAACATGAATATGGGTTGAACAGTTTAATACTAGTCTCATGGCTAGGCAACTGCCCAGCCGGTCATAAAGTTTGAAAAGCACTGCACATGCACTCAGTTAGAGGCTAACTTACACTCACATGTACTCACCTACATGTACTCACCTACACTTACATGCACTCACCTACACTTACTCACATACACTCACACATACATGCACTCACATACACTTGCATGCACTCACCTACACTCATGTGCACTCACCTACAATTACATGCACTCACCTACACTTACATGCACTCACCTACAATTACATGCACTCACCTACACATACATGCACTCACCTACACTTACATGCACTCGCCTACACTTACCGGGTTTGAAGGTGGGAGGATGTGTTTGTGTTAGGCATGCAGCAATTACACTTGTGTTTATATTTGTTTCTTTATTCGTTCATTTATTTCTAGGTTTATTTTGGGTTGTTTTGTCGGAGGCGATATGGAGAGGGCGGTTTTGCATGATGCAGTATGCATCAGAATTTATTGGGTTGTTGGTTGTTGTAGTTTTACATCCTGGCAACATGTATTGAAGGTCATATCAAGACTGGTATAGGACAGTGTGCACTAATGGTGACTTTACAGTGCTGCCCCACTGGCAAATCAGGCCACCAGCACCATGATATCCCACTCAGTTACATTATCCTGACACTGAGCAAACTAGTCCTTGCCCTATTAGTGCCGAGCACCAGGCTAGCAAGTGACAAGTATCAATTTTGTAAGTCATTAGTTTGACTCGACCGGGAATTGAATTCCTGATCTCCCTCACGGGAAGACTGCTCTCAACCGATTCGGCCATCACGCCCAGTTCAAATTTGTTAGGTTGGTTGTCATTTTGTAATGGTCGTTGGTGATTTGTTGGTGAAACCGGGAGGGGTCTAGGTGCAGGGAAGACCAACAGACCGTGGAGGATGAGGGGTAGGGGAGGGGGAAGGGGGAGGGGAGGGGCGGAGAGGGGGAGGGGGAAGGGAGGGGAGTGGGAAAGGGGGAAGGGAGGGGGAGGGAGAGGGGAGGTTGGAGGAGAGGGGGAGGGGGACAGGGTGGGGGAGGGGGAGCGGTATGAGAGGAGGGGGAGTGGATGGGGAGGAGAAGGGAGAGAGGAGGTGGGAGAGGGGAAGGGGGACGCGGAGGGGTAGGGGGGATATGTGGAGGGAGTGGGGGTAGGGGAGGGGGAGGTGGCGGAGTGGAAAGGGGCCGAAGGAGTACGCATGTGGAAAGGGGTGAAGGGAGGGGTTGGGGGAGAGTGGAGGGAGGAGGAGGGAGGGGATGGGGGAGGAGGAGAGGAGGGGCAGGGGAGGGGGAGAGTATGGGTGTAGGGAGGGAAGGAGTAGGGGTGTGGTGAGGGGTGAAGGGAGGAGGAGGCGGTGATCGATTTATGATTCTGGACTTCTTGTAAATAATACACCCAGGTAGGATGTGGGTTTCAAGGTGAGTGTGTTTGTGTTTGAAGGTTAATGTGTGTTTCTGTTTGAAGGTGGGTGTGTGTTTCTGTTTGAAGGTGAGTGTGTTTGTGTTTGAAGGTGTGTGTGTGTTTGTGTTTGAAGGTGGGTGGGTGTTTGTGTTTGAAGGCGAGTGTGTGTTTGTGTTTGAAGGTGGGTGGGTGTTTATGTTTGAAGGTGGGAGTATGTTTGTGTTTGAAGGTGAGTGTGTGGGTGTGTTTGAAGGTGGGTGGGTGTTTCTGTTTGAAGGTGGGTATGTGTTTATTTGAAGGTGAGTGTGTGTTTGTTTGAAGGTGAGTGTGTGCTTATGTTTGAAGGTGGGTGTGGGTATGTGTTTGAAGGTGAGTGTGTGTTTGTTTATGAAGGTGTGTGTGTGTTTGTGTTTGAAGTTGAGTGTGTGTTTGTGTTTGAAGGTGGGTGAGTGTTTGTGTTTGAAGGTGGGTGAGTGTTTGTGTTTGAAGGTGGGTGTTTGTGTTTGAAGGTGGGTGGGTGTTTGTGTTTGAAGGTGAGTGCGTGTTTGTGTATGAAGGTGTGTGTGTGTTTGTGTTTGAAGGTGTGTGTGTTTGTGTTTGAAGGTAGGTGGGTGTTTCTGTCTGAAGGTATGTGTGTTTGTGTTTGAAGGTGGTTGTGTGTTTGTGTTTGAAGGTGACTGTGTGTTTGTGTATGAATGTGGGTGTGTGTTTGTGTTTGAAGGTGAGTGTGTGTTTGTGTTTGAAGATGGTTGTTTGTTTGTGGTTGAAGGTGCGTGTGTGTTTGTGTTTAAAGGTAGGTGTGTGTTTGTGTTTGAAGGTGGGTGTGTGTTTGTGTTTGAAGGTGGGTGGGTGTTTGTGTTTGAAGGTGGTTGTGTCTTTGTGTTAGAAGGTGAGTGTGTGTTTGTGTATGAAGGTGGGTGTGTGTTTGTGCTTGAAGGTGGGTGTTTGTGTTTGAAGGTGTGTGTGTTTGTGCTTGAAGGTGGGTGGGTGTTTGTGATGAAGGTGGGTGTGTGTTTGTGTTTGAAGGTGAGTGTGTGTTTGTGTTTGACAGTGGGTGGGTGTTTGTGTTTGAAGGTGGGTTTGTGTTTGTGTTTGAAGGTGGGTATGTGTTTGTGTTTGCAGGTGAGTGCGTGTTTGTGTTTGAAGGTGAGTGTGTGTTTGTGTTTGAAGGTGGGTGCTTGTTTGTGTTTGAAGGTGGGTGTGTGTTTGTGTTTGAAGGTGGGTGTGTGTTTGCGTTTGAAGGTGTGCGTGTGCTTGTGTTTGAAGGTGGGTGGTTGTTTGTGTTTGAAGGTGAGTGTGTATTTGTGTTTGAAGGTGGGTGTGTGTTTGTGTTTGAAGGTGAGTGTGTGTTTGTGTTTGAAGGTGGGTGGGTGTTTGTGTTTGAAGGTGGGTGGTTGTTTGTGTTTGAAGGTGGGTGTGTGTTTGTGTTTGAAGGTGTGAGTGTGTTTGTGTTTGATGGTGTGTGTGTTTGTGTTTTAAGGTGGGTGTGTGTTTGTGTTTGAAGGCGAGTGTGTGTTTGTGTTTGAAGGTGGGTGTGTGTTTGTGTTTGAAGGTGGGTATGTGTTTGTGTTTGAAGGTGGGTGTCTGTTTGTGTTTGAAGGTGGGGGTGTGTTTGTGTTTGAAGGTGGGTGGTTGTTTGTGTTTGAAGGTGAATGGGTGTTTGTGTTTGAAGGTGAGTGTGTATTTGTGTTTGAAGGTGGGTGTGTGTTTGTGTTTGAAGGTCAGTGCGTGCTTGTGTTTGAAGGTGGGTGGTTGTTTGTGTTTGAAGGTGAGTGTGTGTTTGAAGGTGGGTGTGTCTTTGTGTTTGAAGGTGGGTGTGTCTTTGTGTTTGAAGGTGGGAGTGTGTTTGTGTTTGAAAGTGGGTGTGTGTTTGTGTTGGAAGGTGGGTGTGTGTTTGTGTTTGAAGGTGGGTGACTGTTTGTGTTTGAAGGTGGGTGTCTGTTTGTGTTTGAAGGTTGGTGGATGTTTGTGTTTGAAGGTGTGTGTGTGTTTGTGTTTGAAGGCGAGTGTGTGTTTGTGTTTGAAGGTGGGTGGGTGTTTGTGTTTGAAGGTGGGTGTGTGTTTGTGTTTGAAGGTGGGTGGTTGTTTGTGTTTGAAGGTGAATGGGTGTTTGTGTTTGAAGGTGAGTGTGTATTTGTGTTTGAAGGTGGGTGTGTGTTTGTGTTTGAAAGTGAGTGCGTGTTTGTGTTTGAAGGTGGGTGGTTGTTTGTGTTTGAAGGTGAGTGTGTGTTTGAAGGTGGGTGTGTCTTTGTGTTTGAAGGTGGGTGTGTTTGTGTTTGTGTTTGAAGGTGGGAGTATGTTTGTGTTTGAAGGTGGGTGTGTGTTTGTCGTTGAAGGTGGGTGTGTGTTTGTGTTTGAAGGTGGGTCTGTTTGTGTTTGAAGGTGGGTGTGTGGTTGTGTTTGAAGGTTGGTGGTTGTTTGTGTTTGAAGGTGTGTGTGTTTGTATTTGAAGGTGAGTGTGTTTGTTTTTGAAGGTGGGTGGGTGTTTGTGCTTGAAGGTGTGTGTGTGTGATTGAAGGTGAGTGTGTGTTTGTGTTTGAAGGTGAGTGTGTGTTTGTGTTTGAAGGTGAGTGTGTGTTTGTGTTTGAAGGTGAGTGTGTGTTTGTGTTTGAAGGTGTGTGTGTGTGTTTGAAGGTGGGTGTGTGTTTGTGTTTGAAGGTGAGTGTGTGTTTGTTTGAAGGTGAGTGTGTGTTTGTGTTTGAAGGTGTGTGTTTGTGTTTGAAGGTGAGTGTGTGTTTGTGTTTGAAGGTGGGTGGGTGTGCATATTGCAGTTGGTGTGTCTGTTGATGTGGTTGTGAGTATTTGTATTGATGTATGTCTGGGTGGGTGTGGTTTAATGTGGGAGCGACTGTGTGGGTGGGTGTGAGAATGTAGGTCTAGCTGAGTTGTTTGTTTGGGTTTTATATCCTTGCAACATGTAAGGTCATATCAGGACGGGTACCGACTTGTGACAGCGCACACTCATGGCAACTTTATAGTAATGCGACCAGGCAGCTGGCACCATGACCCGATTTCCCACTCAGTCACATTATCCTGATACCGAGCTAAACAGTCCTTGTTCTATCCTAGTAATACCAAGGTATGGACAAATGTTAATTTCGAACGTCATTGGTTTGACTCGGCAAGGATTTGAACTCCCAACCTTCCGCACGAGAAGCCTTCACCCTTACCTATTCGGCCACCGTGACCGGTGGTTACTTACTCGTGTCGGGGTGAGTCAGTCTGAATATTATGTATATTACATAATCCACTACGCTATAATAAATATAGCATTTCTCAAATTGTAATCTCCTATAGATACCATGAGTGCCCTCTGTATTCTTGCATTGTCACTACCACCACGAAGCTACGTCTTTGTTCCTCGCAGACTGTTAATATTCACATAACATTTTATGTACTATGTAAATTAGTATGTGGATATAAATAATGGCAGTCCCTTAAATGTTTCTCTCTAACCACCTTAACTTCCATGTTATTCACTGCGGAGCGGGTATTCTCTCCTCCCCACCTCCTATACACCGTGAGCCAACTGTCACTCTGCTCACTTTCAAAACTATATATATATATATATAATAATTATAATATTATAATAAACATATCAGATATATATATATATATATACAGTAAATGTATATCTGTTATGCCTATGTATATATATATATATATATATATTTATTTATCTGATATGCGTATGTATATATAGGTGCATATATATATATATATATATTCATCAGCAAAGTCTGTGATTTTTTTCGAGCTTTTGGCTGTAGCGATGCAGAAAACAGGAATAACGTTTAAACTAAAAAATGAACAATAAAAAATCAAACATTAAAAAATAATGGGACACTTTGGCAATGTGTCAGGATGAACCATTGTCATGACCCGAGTGAACGTCAGAGTGCGTCGCAGTGTGGGAGGGAGGTGTGTGGGGAGAGGGGGGAGAGGGTGCGGGGAAGGGGATCCTGGGCAGGTGTGGGGAAGGAGGAGGCTGGAGGTGAGTGTGGGAGGGAAGTGTGTGGAAGAGGGGGGTGGAGGGTGGTAGGGAGGTGTGGGGCGGGGGGGAGGTGGGAGGGGCAGGTGAAGGTGAGTATATGAGGGAAGTGTGGAGGGGAGGGGGGGGGGGCAAATGAGAGTAAATGGCGGAGTGAGGTGTTCGGCGGGGTATGGGGTAGGGGGTGTGTGAGAGGGAGGTGTGGGGGTATGAGGGGCACTGTGGGAGGGAGGTGTAGGAGGAGGGGTTGCAGGTGAGGGTGTCGGAGTGAGATATGTTGGGAGAGGGGGTCGGTATGAGTGAGTGTGAGTGTGGGAGGATGTGTGGGAGGATGTGTGGGGGCAGGGAGGTGTGGGGGATGTGAGGGTGTGTGTGGGAGTGAGGTAGGTATGGAGAGGTCTGAGTGGGTAGGTAAGTGTGAGGGTGAGTGTGGGGAGGTGTTTGGAGGATGTGTAGGAAAGGTCGGAGGTGAGAGTGAGGGTGAGAGTGAGGGTGAGGGTGAGGTGGAGCAGGCAGGTGAAGGTGAGTGTGGGGGGGGGGAGAAGGGAGGAGGAGGGGGAGGAGGCTATCACACCCACACGGTGGCATTACGGCGAGGCCCGAGGCTGCGGCCCACTCAGATCCATCAACGTTTTTACTACACGGTCTGGGTCTACGCAAAATGACTCCAGGGGGATGGATGGGTGTAGTGCAACACCGGGGTGGGCCATGTTCCTCCAGTGTGAGTAGCCTATATCAGGCGACCTGGAGTAAGCGGGGGAAGGGCGGCGTTTTGCTACCCACCAGAGGGCTCCACCGCCGCAGCCAAAGCCGCCTAGTCCTTACTTATATTGTTTTGTGTGTGTTTTGTGGTTTTACGTACTAGCAACCTCTAAGGTCACATCAGGGCGGCCTTACTTATAATACTCGCCTAAACCATCGTATTATAGTTACATAAATTGTACTTAAAAATAGGCTTAAATATATTATGTTGAAATAACATGTGTTTATGGCTACTGTGATAATGCAAATGTGATGTTATGTATGATGCTATAAATATATAATGATACTGTTGTAATAATTATTTAAACGATGTTCAATTGCATAATTGCTTATATTAATATAAATTATAATAATTTAATAAATGAAGATCCTGTTATGATTTTGTATTAAATACTAGAATGGTTTTAATATAATGTAAACGCTATCCATATAATGCATAATAATCACATAACTGAATCTAATCTAATAATTCTGTAGGTCAAGTTGCTATAATAATTGCGAAATATTTACTGGAAGTGTTCTCTTATGACGTCTAAGTCAATTATATTCAAACAATAATTGCATTATAATCACTCTCAGTGAGTTCAGCGTCCATCTCCTGTTTTGGAAGATCGGGGGATCCGAACCTATTGGTTCGTGGGTTCGAACCTTGGTCGAGTCAAACCAATGACTTAAAATGTATACTTGTTTCTTTCTAGCCTGACGCTCGGCATTATTGGGATAAGGCATGAACTGGCTGGCTCTGGGTCAGGATAATATGACTGAGTGGGATATCAGGTAATGGTGCTGGTAGCCTTGTCTCCCAGTGAGGCAACACTATAAAGTCGCCATGACTGCGCATTGCCACAAGTCGGTACTCGTCCTAGTATGACCTTAGATGTTGCTAGGATGAAAAACAACAACAAACAACAACAACAACAATCATTCCAATAAATATAAAAAATGCTAATTATATGAATGAAGTTACTATAATAATTGCATAATATTTACATGGATTCTTCTAATATGATACTTATTTAAATTATATCCATAGAGTAATTGCCTTGGTTGTTGGGGTTGTACGTCCTGGCAACATCTAAGGTCATATAAGGACAGGCACTTAAGTGAATCTAATATAATACTTTGTGTAAATGAACCTACTATTATAATTGCATAATATTTGCTAGAATGCATCTAATATAATTATAGCAATTATATAGATGACGTTAACTTATGTGCAATGATAAAAAGAATATGTGAGTAATAACATGCAACATTGGATATTACCACAATGAACATAAGCACAGCAACACGGAAGCATGTTATTGTTAATGCAATCCCCGACCTGTGTACCGCTGGCGCCACCTGTCGGCCTGTTTTGGCACTACTCGCCACCCATTTCCCAAATAAGCAGCCGTACATATTCAGAATACACAAGTAATAATTCCTAGGAAATAAAAAAATAATCTGTGCTTATTCTTACAAAAGGCAGCCAACTGTGAAAATGTAATACCTTGAATGCTGCAGTTTGCTGGAATTCATGTGTTTTTCTCAGAAACACACGTATTTACTTCATGCGCCGAAGTCCTGTTAATGTAACTCCTACCCCTGCTACCACACCCCACCCACACCCTACCCACACCCCACCCACACCCACACCCCACCCACACCCACACCCCACCCACACCCACCAAACGCCCCCTCTACCTCCACCCTACCCCAACCCCACCCCAAATCTTCATACACTACAGAAAACATATACAGTAAATCATCTCTAAATCGACCGACTTTATATGGTCCATTTGGGGAGGTGGTCAGTTTAGGAAGTATTTGTTAACGTTGGAGTGGTATTGTATGGGCGATCGTTTTAGACACAAATAAAGCGATCGATATAGGGGAGTGGTCGATCTGTGGAGGTGGTCGGTTAGAGAGGTTTCACTGTATACACTTACCACATACATGCATATATTACACACCACATATATGCACATCACCATGGACACCACCACATGCCACGCCAACACAACTAGATCTAGCGCCCCCATCCCACACACGCTGCAGACAACATATGTGTATTACTATTGTGTAACTCACCACACACACATAGTGGTACTCCACACCCGTACATACTAGTAGTGTATACCCACCACACACACCACACACCACCACGCACCACATTCACGGCACATCACACACCACACACACCACACACCACCATGCAACACACACCACCACACAGCACCATGCAACACACACCACCACACACCACACACATCACACACCATCACGCACCACATAGATGTCACACACACCACACACCACCACACACCACACACCACACACCACACACCACACACCACACACACCACCCACACAAGTAGTAATCCACACCAGTACATACTAGTAGTGTATACACACCACACACACCACACACCACCACGCACCACATTCACGGCACATCACAAACCACCATGCACCATATAGATGCCACACACACCACACACCACCACACACCAGACACACTACACACCACCACACACCACCACACACTACACACACCACCACACCACCACACCACCACACCACCACGCCACCACGCCACCACACCACCACACCACCACACCACCACACCACCACACCACCACACCACCACACCACCACACCACCACACCACCACACCACCACGCACCGACGAGTAGACCCACCAGTCCCATCTATACACAACAGAAAACGCATAATATATGAAACACATTCTAGTAGAACACACTGCATACACCACACACACCTCCCAACACACACGGGAAGGTTGCGTGTCTATGTGGCACAGTGCCTAAGGGGGGGGGGGTGGGGGGCGGCTGGCGGCTGGCGGCTGCGCTGCGGCTGGCGGCGGGCCGGCGGGCGGCTGGCGGCTGGTGGCTGGCGGCTGTCGGCTGGCGGCGGGTGGCGGGCGCGGCGGGCGGCGGCGGGCGGCGGCGGCGGGCGGCGTGCGGCGTGCGGCGTGCGGCTGGCGGCTGTCGCCGGGCGGCGTGCGGCGTGCGGCGTGCGGCGTGCGGCGTGCGGCGTGCGGCGTGCGGCGGGTGGCGGACCCAGAGTAGTTTAACACTTTGTCCCAACTCCACTCGTAACCAGAGTATGGCGTGTGCACCACCCCGTCACCCCGCCCCCCTCACCCCACCTGGACGCGCACATGACTCAAGGCACCCCGAAGCCCCGTCCCCGGGGTGGGGATAGGTGGGGGGGGCGGGGGGGGGGCGGGTATCTACAAACACTTCACCGACACAACTGGCACGATGATTAACCGAGGCAACATGATCCCAATCCGCTACAACACCGTACTCATTACTTCTTGAACCTGTGCGCTAACCTCCCCGCCCCCTGCCCCCCACACACACCGACCTCCCCCCTCCCCCCTCCTGCCTTCACCCCGCGGACCACCACCTGATTAAACATCAATCCGGGCTGGTCTTAACTTTACCTTTAAAGTTGCATAGTCCGATGGTTTTGAGTTTCTGTCATTTCCTGATGTTAAATATATTAACTTGATCACTAGAATCTACCTTATGAAGTAACCTGGCTTTAAAATGACAAAGTTAGGAGCTATTTGAAGTGTAAACATGCTAAATTAATTTTGACTTGATTGTCAAAGCTCTGAGTCCATAGGATTCAGCAGTAACAGATTCGATTAATTTGACCTAGTATGTTTTATGTACAAACAAATCCTTAAAGCTGCATAGTCCGATGAAAAGATCAAATTTCCGGAACCTAAAACAATCATCCAGATTTGATTCTACATCTCCAACTTAGATACTGATGCACTTATTAAGCATTTGTCGCCACATAGAAGGGAACACTGAGTCAATTATATCGAACCTGCAGAAGTCTATATGCGATCAGAATTTTGGCGTATACTTGCCAAAATTAATAGTCCATGTTTGCACTTCAATTTGAAATATCTCAAAAGTTAGCGATTTAAAATAAAAGTGACGTCCAACTGAAATAACGTAGATTATAACGACCAACCTAATATTTTAATCTCAGAAAATGACACAAACTCAAAATCATCGGAATACGGAACTTTAATAAGTGAATTAATTTAGTATCTAAGTGGGAGATGTAGGTTAAAATCGACAAGTATTTTGCTTTTGAAAATGTGATGACGATACAACTTTAATTTTGAGCCTCATGGCAGTGTTTCCTTAAAGGGGGGTGGGGGGGGGGTGCGCCAGTGTTGTGAACATGGTGCCGTGTTAGGCCAACTGTCATTAAATGATAGCAAGTTATGATGCAGGTGCATTAGACAGCGAGTGCTGAGTATTTGTTCTCCCCCATCCCTCCCTCCCCTACTCCCCCCCCCCCCCCTCTCTCTCTTGCACGCAGTGAAAGCTCGGCGTGTCTCGGAACACGTGTATTCAGGTTACAAACGAGTTGCAGTCAAAGTGCTGCTTTTTGTACACATGTTGTTTTTGCTTTCTACCCCCCCCCCCTTTATGCCCCCCCCCCCCCCCCCTGCCCTTGTATTTTTTCCCCTGCCCTAGGCTCCAGTGTAGATATGCGCCATCATGTACAGTAATGGTGGATTGTATGCAGGCAGCTCACGTTGCACTTAGAATACATGGACGCAGCACGCCCGTTACACAACGCGCTGTACACGGTGAGCACTTTGTACATGGTCAGCACTTTGTACACTGTAAGCACTTTGTACATGGTGAGCACTTTGTAGATGGTGAGCACTTTATACATGTTATGCACTTCATACATGGTGTGCACTATGTACATGGTGAGCAATATGTACATGGTGAGCACGTTGTACATGGTGAGCACTTTGTACATGGTGAGAACTTTGTACATGGTATGCACTTTGTACATATGCACTTAATACACGGTGTGCATTATGTACATGGTGAGCACTTTGTACATGGTGAGCACTTTGTACAAGGTGAGCATGTTGTACGTGTTGAGCACTTTGTACATGGTGAGCACTTTGTACATGTTGAGTATTTGTACGTGGTGAGCACTTTGTACATGTTGAGCACTTCGTACATGGTGAAGACTTTGTACATGGTGAGCACTTTGTACAAGGTGAGCATGTTGTACATGTTGAGGACTTTGTACATGGTAAGCACTTTGTACATGTTAAGTACTTTGTACGTGGTGAGCACTTTGTACATGTTGAGCACTTTGTACATGGTGAGCACTTTGTACATGGTGGGCACTTTGTACATGATTTGCACTATGTACAAGGTGAGCACGTTGTACATGTTGAGCACTTTGTACATGGTGATCACTTTGCACATGGTGAGCACTTTGTACATGGTGAGCATTTTGTACATTGTGAGCAATTTGTACATGGTGAGAACTTAGCACATGTTGAGCACTTTGTACATGGTGAGCACTTTGTACATGTTGAGCACTTTGTACATGGTGTACACTTTGTACATGGTGAGCACTTTGTACATGTTGTGCACTCTATACATGGTGTGCACTATGCACATGCTGCACACTTTACACATACCACACACTTTGTATGCTACACTTGGATACATTGTGGCTACAGTGTACTTCATAATTATATATGCAGTGCTCATTGTACAGGTCATGCACTTCGCATCCAAGTCACATGTGCACTTCTACATGTGCAATGTGCACTTCTACATGTGCACTTCCACATGTGCAATGTGCACTTCTACATGTACAATATGCACTTCTACATGTGCAATGTACACTTCTACATGTGCAATGTGCACTTCCACATGTGCAGTGTGCACTTCTACATGTGCAATGTGCACTTCTACATGTACAATGTGCACTTCCACATGTGCAATGTGCACTTCTACATGTACAATGTGCACTTCTACATGTGCAATGTGCACTTCTACATGTACAATGTGCACTTCTACATGTACAATGTGAGCTTCTACATGTGCAATGTGCACTTTTACATGTGCACTGTGCACTTCTACATGTCCAATGTCCACTTCTACATGTGCAATGTGCACTTCTACATGTACAATGTGCACTTCTACATGTCCAATGTCCACTTCTACATGGGCAATGTGCACTTCTACATGTACAATGTACAGTGTGCACTTCTACATGTGCAATGTGCACTTCTACATGTACAATGTGCACTTCCACATGTACAATGTGCACATCTACATGTGTAATGTGCACTTTTACATGTGCCATGTGCACTTCTACATGTACAATGTGCACTTCTGCATGTGCAATGTGCACATCTACATGTGCAATGTGCACTTCCACATGTGCAATGTGCACTTCTACATGTGCAATGTACACTTCCACATGTGCAATGTGCACTTCTGCATGTGCAATGTACACTTCCACATGTGCAATGTGCACTTCTACATGTGCAATGTGAACTTCTACATGTGCAATATGCACTTCTACATGTACAATGTGCACTTCTACATGTACAATGTGCACTTCCATATGTGCAATGTGCACTTCTACATGTGCAATGTGCACTTCTACATGTACAATGTGCACGTCTACATGTACAATGTGCACTTCTACATGTACAATGTGCACTTCTACATGTACAATGTGCACTTCCACATGTGCAATGTGCACTTCTACATGTGCAATGTGCACTTCCACATGTGCAATGTGCACTTCCACATGTGCAATGTGCACTTCTACATGTGCAATGTGCACTTCTACATGTGCAATGTGCACTTCTACATGTACAATGTGCACTTCTACATGTACAATGTGCACTTCTATATGTACAATGTGCACTTTTACATGTACAATGTACACTTCCACATGTGCAATGTGCACTTCTACATGTGCAATGTGCACTTCTACATTACAATGTGCACTTCCACATGTGCAATGTGCACTTCCACATGTGCAATGTGCACTTCTACATGTGCAATGTACACTTCCACATGTGCAATGTGCACTTCCACATGTACAATGTGCACTTCTACATGTACAATGTGCACTTCCACATGTACAATGTGAACTTCCACATGTACAATGTGCACTTCTACATGTGCAATGTGCACTTCTACATGTGCAATGTGCACTTCCATATGTGCAATGTGCACTTCCACATGTGCAATGTGCACTTCTACATGTACAATGTGAGCTTCTACATGTGCAATGTGCACTTCTACCTGTGCAATGTGCACTTCTGCATGTGCAATGTGCACTTCTGCATGTGCAATGTGCACTTCCACATGTACAATGTGCACTTCTACATGTGCAATGTGCACTTCTGCATGTGCAATGTGCACTTCCACATGTACAATGTGCACTTCTACATGTGCAATGTGCACTTCTACATGTACAATGTGCACTTCCACATGTGCAATGTGCACTTCTACATGTGCAATGTGCACTTCTGCATGTGCAATGTGCACTTCTGCATGTGCAATGTGCACTTCTACATGTGCAATGTGCACTTCTACATGTGCAATGTGCACTTCTGCATGTGCAATGTGCACTTCTACATGTACAATGTGCACTTCCATATGTGCAATGTGCACTTCCACATGTGCAATGTGAACTTCCACATGTGCAATGTGCACTTCTACATGTGCAATGTGCATTTCTGCATGTGCAATGTGCACTTCTACATGTGCAATGTGCACTTCCACATGTGCAATGTGAACTTCTACATGTGCAATGTGCACTTCTGCATGTGCAATGTGCACTTCTACATGTGCAATGTGCACTTCTACATGTGCAATGTGCACTTCTACATGTGCAATGTGCACTTCTGCATGTGCAATGTGCACTTCTACATGTACAATGTGCACTTCCATATGTGCAATGTGCACTTCCACATGTGCAATGTGCACTTCCACATGTGCAATGTGCACTTCTACATGTGCAATGTGCTTCATGTAACACCCAGACTTCACATGTCAATGTCACTTCCATTCAATGTGCACTTCAATGTGCACTTCTACATGTGCAATGTGCACTTCTACATGTGCAATGTGCACTTCTACATGTGCAATGTGCACTTCTACATGTGCAATGTGCACTTCTACATTACAATGTGCACTTCCACATGTACAATGTCCACTTTTACATGTGCAATGTGCACTTCTACATGTGCAATGTGCACTTCTACATGTACAATGTGCACTTCTACATGTGCAATGTGCACTTCTACATGTGCAATGTGCACTTCCACATGTGCAATGTGCACTTCCACATGTGCAATGTGCACTTCTACATGTGCAATGTCCACTTCTGCATGTGCAATGTGCACTTCTGCATGTGCAATGTACACTTCCACATGTGCAATGTGCACTTCTACATGTGCAATGTCCACTTCTGCATGTACAATGTGCACTTCTGCATGTGCAATGTGCACTTCCACATGTGCAATGTGCACTTCTACATGTGCAATGTGCACTTCTACATGTGCAATGTGCACTTCTACATGTACAATGTGCACTTCTACATGTGCAATGTGCACTTCTACATGTGCAATGTGCACTTCTACATGTACAATGTGCACTTCTACATGTACAATGTGCACTTCTACAGTACAATGTGCACTTCTACATGTACAATGTGCACTTCTACATGTACAATGTGCACTTCTACATGTACAATGTGCACTTCTACATGTACAATGTGCACTTCTACATGTGCAATGTGCACTTCTACATGTACAATGTGCACTTCTACATGTACAATGTGCACTTCTACATGTGCAATGTGCACTTCTACATGTACAATGTGCACTTCTACATGTGCAATGTACACTTCCACATGTACAATGTGCACTTCTACATGTGCAATGTGCACTTCTACATGTGCAATGTGCACTTCTACATGTGCAATGTGCACTTCTACATGTGCAATGTGCACTTCTACATGTACAATGTGCACTTCTACATGTACAATGTGCACTTCTACATGTGCAATGTGCACTTCTACATGTGCAATGTGCACTTCTACATTACAATGTGCACTTCTACATGTACAATGTCCACTTCTACATGTGCAATGTGCACTTCTACATGTGCAATGTGCACTTCTACATGTATAATGTGCACTTCTGCATGTGCAATGTGCACTTCTACATGTGCAATGTGCACTTCCACATGTGCAATGTGCACTTCCACATGTGCAATGTGCACTTCTACATGTACAATGTCCACTTCTGCATGTACAATGTCCACTTTTACATGTGCAATGTGCACTTCTACATGTGCAATGTGCACTTCTACATGTGCAATGTGCACTTCCACATGTGCAATGTGCACTTCTACATGTGCAATGTGCACTTCTACATGTGCAATGTGCACTTCTACATGTGCAATGTGCACTTCTACATGTGCAATGTGCACTTCTGCATGTGCAATGTGCACTTCTGCATGTGCACTGTACACTTCCACATGTGCAATGTGCACTTCTACATGTGCAATGTCCACTTCTGCATGTACAATGTGCACTTCTGCATGTGCAATGTACACTTCCACATGTGCAATGCGCACTTCTACATGTGCAATGTGCACTTCTACATGTGCAATGTGCACTTCTACATGTACAATGTACACTTCTACGTGTGCAATGTGCACTTCTACATGTGCAATGTGCACTTCTACATGTACAATGTGCACGTCTACATGTATAATGTGCACTTCTACAGGTACAATGTGCACTTCTACATGTGCAATGTGCACTTCTACATGTGCAATGTGCACTTCTACATGTACAATGTGCACTTCTACATGTACAATGTGCACTTCTACAGGTGCAATGTGCACTTCTACATGTGCAATGTACACTTCTACATGCACAATATGCACGTCTACATGTCCAATGTGCACTTCTACATGCACAATGTGCAGTCTACATGTGCAATGTGCACTTCTACATGTGCAATGTGCACTTCTACATGTGCAATGTGCACACCCCATGCACGCCGTGCTCATTGAACGGCACTAAAAAAAACCTACATAAACTCACAGCGTCACTAGTCAACATCTCACTGTATCAGTATCACACTATGGCCTTAGATGATACAACGACATAAAACCCCAATGAAGCCAGCCACTCCTTGTGAACACGCGCCGAATGACGTTACCTGCGTCCCGTCTGGCTGCCAATGACGTCACCTGACCCGTTCACACTCATTACTAGTTATTTATACCGGGCGCCTTCACCATTACACCGCCCTGCCCATTACGCGCCCCCATCTGCATCTAATTAGGGGCACTCGCCACTTTTTTACGCTCGCCTTGCACTTATTAGGACGCAGCTCACAGGTAGGTCAGTGCTTCCTGCTCTCGTTGCTTCCACGTAACGCATAAATGTACTAATAATTAATATGCATAGTTTATGTCCTATGCAATGTACATAACATCTATGATATGCAAGGACATATAAAATATGGTATTTGATTTATGATGTACATGGTGTGATATATGCAATGTCAGATGTTTGATATTTGTCGATATATGAGATATGACTATATATGTTCTATGTTCTGTATTCTATATTTGATTTTCTAAGTTCTATCTTTTCTAAGTTCTATTTTCTACGTTCTATATTTCTACGTTCTATATTTCTATGTTCTATATTTCTCAGTTCTTTTTTCCAATTTCTTTGCCTAAGTTCTATTCTACAAGTTCTATTACTTAAGTTCTACTTGATCATTTCAGTTCTATTTGTTCTATTTTATAAGTTCTATTTTATAAGTTCTATTTTATCAGTTATATTTGATAAGTTATATTTATAAGTTATATTTTATAAGTTATATTTTTTATCATTTCTACTTAGATCCCGCAAACATATGTACAGTTGTAGTACATTCATTATATAACCGTGATGCATTGAATATGGTATCATGCT
The DNA here is from genome assembly GCA_030323885.1 of Branchipolynoe longqiensis. NCBI lineage: Eukaryota > Metazoa > Annelida > Polychaeta > Phyllodocida > Polynoidae > Branchipolynoe > Branchipolynoe longqiensis. The sequence goes on from CM059188.1 coordinate 554,066, forward strand.
TTGCTTATATATTCACATACTGCAATGTGTAGTACATATCTAGAGCTAGTTTTAATAGATGTTGGATATAGCTTTTTATTTGCATAATGTATTATATAGCACATATATAAAGACAGTCGTAGCGACATGCTTGATGCATAACTGAAAAATAGCCTGAGGATAACTGTTTTCTTTATATTCACATTCTGCATTATATATCACATATATTAACATAGTTGTAATACATGCTTGATATAGAACTGAGAAGAAATGTTTTCTTTATATTCACATTATGCATTATATATCACATATATTAACATGGTTGTAATACATGCTTGATATAGAACTGAGAAATAACATAGAATACATGTTTCGTTTATATTCACATAATGCATTAGATAGCATATGGATAAAGGGAATTGTAATATATGCAAGATATAGAAGTAAGAAAAATCCTTGAATACCTGTTCTGTTTATATTCTGATAATATACTTCATGGGACATGTACAAAATGGATTATAATACATGCTGCAATATTCCACTAAATGATAACATGCAATAATTGTTTATATTTATATAATGAATTATACAACACATGGGCAGGCATACATTGACACATGTGGTATATATATTTTACCGTTCTACTCCTATTGTTCTATTAATATGCACATGGATTCCCTGCTCCTGCTGCTGGTCGCCACTGTCTCTCTTTGCCGCCGCCTATCCTCCTCTCATCCATCATAGCCATTTCACATATTCATTAATATAATCTCGCCAAAGTGCTGACAGCCTATGTAATACATGTCCACGGGCTCTACCCCTGCATATCGCTTGTGTATTAATTGCGATTACTCCTATACTTCCATTGCTAAGGCCGGCGGTGTACTCCACCGCTGCTGTCACTTATAACCACCCAAGATATTACCTATTATTGTTATTGTCCATATTAAGAAGGTGGTTACTAGTCCCAAGAAGAGGGTTATTCTGCCTTACTGTAATGTCACATTACTCCATTGTCTGTGCCAAAGGCCAATAGTAATAGATAGAATAATGAATCATCGTTAGGGGGTTGACCATGATGGTTAGTGTAATAAGAGACCTGTTTATAAAGGGTAAGGAATGCAAGGAACGTCTCAATCACATTTTAAGAGCACAGAACTTTATTTCTGTTCCTAGCAACACCATCTAATCTCTTCCAACGTCAATCGTATGAATAAATACTTCTAGTTCATTTCCGTTATAGTCAAGATACTTCCAATTACTGTATTTAAAGCCAGATTATCATCTGAAACATCAGAGCGCTAATAAAACACATCTGATGGGTCTGGGCCTGATGGCTGGAACCTTCTATTTTGCTAGGAGCATAGCACGGGACTTCATGGCACGTCTCCTAGCAACGAGATACAGCATTGAACCCTTCCCCGCATTTGATGGCCAATGCGGGTTCGTCTTGGCGAGCAGCCCCCATTTCCGTATGTGGGTTGTTTGACCCAAGCCTGCACCAGCCACAGCTCGATTATAGTCTTGCCCACTTCATATATATATATATATATATATACATATCTATATATATATCCATATATATATATATATGCTCTATAATCTATTACGGGATTATAAACAAGGACGCTATCATATTCAGTTATATTTGTATTGTTATTTGCGAACCACAGCTAGTGTATGCCAGTGATTAGTTCCAGGTTTAGCTCATATGCTCATCTTGCAGACAAATTAACAGATATTATATGTTTTGAGTTACGCACATAATTTACAGTTATTCTCAGTGGCACCCTCGATAGCCGAACAACACTTGCTTTTTCTGGTAAATGCAATGTCTGCATCTTTCACCCTTTTTAACCAGACTGTGAGCAGGTAATTAATTGTACAGCATGTTATAGAATGGCTCCTGCTAATGAGGGCCTTCTAGTAAGTATGCATCAACATTGGCACTAAAACTCTCACTGTTGGGATAAGCGGTCACTGCTTTTAATTATTATTTTTATATTCGGGCGCTAAAGGCTGAGTAAATTGTTGGTGACGCGCATACTAATGTCCTGCCAAGGACGATCACTACACTTTTGGCAGGCACATATTCGCAACAACAACAAAAAGCATCCCACTCACAAAGGTACACACATAAAGCGATGAACTTAATCGACAACCCCCTCCCTCCTCCAAATATCACGTGACGCACTGATTCAAACTGCTCTGTAAATAAATTATAGATCTATTTTATTTGACAAACTATGTTTATAGAAAATTTGGCTATTCACATTTTTATTATTATTCGGCGACAGATATTTTGTTACAAATCAAATACTGTCCAGATTGACTTGGCCTTTTTTGCGATTTTAGTTGGCTTTTTGTTTGTCGATTCGGTAGTGGCACGGTGCCAGTCCTCCAGGTGGTTCAGTCGAACATCGCCTGCCCTGGAGGGAGTCCTTACGCTATAGACGTAGTAGCATAGTACGGTGTCCTAGTTGTGTATGGGTGGGTGGTGGGTCGCCATGGTTACAACCGCGTGTAAACAAATGTAGCCAAAATGAGCTTGCTTCTGTTTCTAATTTTTTCTTTTTTTTTTGGTTTCCTTCCCATTTTGATTGTCATTGTTGTATTTATTTTTTTCCTATGTCACTGCTCTGGTGCGGTGTAAGGCATGCTAACACTTACACTTGTTGCGCAGGTCTGACAAATCTTCTTTTTTTACTTCTTGAAGATTCATACTGCCTATCATAGATAAGTCTGAATAGACTTGTTTTCACCATTAGACAGTTTGTTGATAGAAAGCCTGAGACTACACTTTTACTGACCCAAGGGATTTTTAAGCTCCCACACCACATAGACATGGTATGAGAGCAACTGGCCTTTGAATTTGATGACACTGTAAGTTATATACAGCGGTGGAAATTCAAATTGGCAGAGGTGGGGGCAACGAACCACCAATCTTTAGATTAGGAGTCCGACCTAGAACAAAGTCAGACACTCTAAGTCTAACCACTCCGCCACAGAGAACACCACCTAAAGCCCTAGTCACACTATGGCTTCCGACCACTTTGCGACCACTTTGGACCAAAGAACCTGCTGGAATATAACCCTCTTTGCGACTTCCTTGTAACCTCCTTGCGACCAAAGCAACCTATAAAATTGATCGTCGACCTATAAAATTGATCTGCAAGGAGGTTGTTAGTGCATTAACTACAAGTACAACCTTCTTGTGACCAAAATGGTCGCAATGAGGTCGGCAACCAATGAGGACCACTTTGCAAACACTTACTACCTCTTTGCAACCAACCCTTTTTGTGGTCGCAAGCAGTCGCAAGCAGTCGCAAGCAGTCACAAGCAGTAGTGTGACTGGAGTAAAACAGGAACGATGTGCATTAGACGGAATGGCTGAAAGAGTTGAACATCCTGTAAAATATTCCGATAAAACACATTGGTGGGGAATGTGAACTGGTCTATAAGGGATTACAAATGGTCTATAAAGGTAAATGATGTATAGGGCCAGGTGCATGAATGTAATTCTGTAGTGCTGGTGATCCTTTACTTATATTAATTACTCATTGTGTATTCTATAGATAGTGTGAGAGGGGCACTACTGTTAGTGTGGAAGGAGCTCAAGAGCTCTACTCACAACCCCCTCCCCCCCAACTGTTAGTCACGGATCACCACACACACGGACACAACAGGGCAGCTGAGGCCAAAGCAGCCACAAGGCATGGTGGTGGTGGGTAGATCACAGTTGACACAGTGACACAAGAATGCTTACTGTTGATTGGTGGACCTAGAAATGCTTACTGTTCATTATGAGGGCATGGTCAGGTGATATGCCATGTCAGGTCCAGAAACCACGATATGAAGAGTTCAGGCACAAAACCACGTAAACGCCAATCCAAAAACGTTGTTTAAATAAAAGATTTTTACCAGAAAATAATTGTAATTCTCACTAATTCCACTTTTCATATGATCACCTGGTTATGGACCAATGCACAAAAGAGTAAGAATATACATTAATAAACTATTTGAAGGTTTAATTCCAATGTTTATCGCCATTTTCGGAATGGCATTTACGTGGTTTTGCGCCTGAACTCTTCATATAATAATAAACCTGAGGGTGCAAGCTCTCACTTACTTTACTTTCACTCTATACTTTGCCTTTCTTATACTTGCCTGTATTGATTTCTTATTAGCCTGCCTACACAACTACAACTGCCAGCCGACGACTTTGCATAATGGCGACCACGACGAGTTGAAACCAACCGGTTCTAGAAGGTAAGACTTGCTTGAACCCCGGTCGAATGAAAGCAATGACTTTACATAAACAGTTATACTTCCTACGACTACCTAGCCTGGTGCTTGGCATTACTAGTACTAGTAGCAATGAAATTATGAATACCAATGTTCAATGCTTAGAGTTGGATAGTTTAATGGTTTTGAGTTGCCGCCATTTTTTAAAGATAAATCTAGTAGGTTGCTCAAATTTAGGTAGGTGTTTTCATTTCAAAGGGCATTTTAAAAGGCATTAACGGACATTAAAAGGGCATTAAAAGGGCATTAAAATGACATTTAAAGATAAGTTAAAAGATATTTAAAGGGCATTTAAATGGCATTTTAAAAGGGATTAACGGGCATTAAAAGGGCATTAAATGGGCATTAAAATGATATTTAAAGGGAATTTATAAGACATTTAAATGCCATTTATATGTCATTTTAAAAGGGAGTAAAATGGCATTTAATGGGCATTTAAATGGCATTTAAAGAGCACTTAAAGTGCATTTAAAGTCTCTCTATCACAAGTTATAACCCAACACGCACTGTCTGGGAGGATCAGAATTCTTTTGCCACTACCCCCCCCCTCCCCCAATCCCCCACAAAATCCACACACACAAAAAACACATTATCTGGCCAGCATGTATACAACCCTGCCTCACGATATAACTATTTTGAACTTTCAGAAGCTGTTGTCACCACCCCGTCTCCACCACGTGGCATTAACCTGATATAACTTCTGCACTTTGCAAATACCTTTTTTAAATTACTCCAAATCTCTTTGTACAACACATCTTCAGGGATAATGCCTTGGAGCTGAGAAAAAATTATTTATTCGTAGAAGGACAAAAGTAAAAAAAGAAATTGAGTGTGGTGTGTGTGAGTGTGTGGATGGAGGGTGTGCGGATGTGAGTGTAGAGTGTGTGGACGTGGGTGGGTGAAGAGTGAGGACTGTGGGTGTGGGTATGCGTGTGGAGGTGTGTGTGGATGTGAGTGTGGGTGTGTAGGTGTGACTAGTGCCGGACTTTAGATCTGATCGCCTTATTACAGGGTCTCTGCTTACAGGTTGTGGTAGTGAAAGGTGTGTGTGGATGTGGGTTGGTGAGGACTGAGGAAGGTGTGTGTGTCACACTGTAGTGTTGACTGCCCTATTACAGTGTTTCCACTTACAGACTGCCCCAGTGAGGGGTGTGTGTGTGAGTTTGTGTGTCACACTGTAGTTCTGAGTGCCATATTACAGCGTGTCTAATTACAGACTGCCCCAGCGAGAGGTGTGTGTGTGAGTGTGTATCACACTGCAGTATTGACTTCCCTATTACAGTGTCTAATTACAGACTGCCCCAGCGAGAGGTGTATGTGTGAGTGTTTATCACACTGCAGTATTGACTTCCCTATTACAGTGTCTAATTACAGACTGCCCCAGCGAGAGGTGTGTGTGTGAGTTTGTATCACACTGTAGTATTGTCTGCCCTATTACAGTGTCTAATTACAGACTGGCCCACTGACAGGTGTGTGAGTGTGTAGAAGTGTATGTGTCACACTGTAGTATTGTCTGCCCTATTACAGTGTATCCACTTACAGACTGCCCCACTGACAGGTGTGTGAGTGTGTAGAAGTGTATGTGTCACACTGTAGTATTGTCTGCCCTATTGCAGTGTGTCTAATTACAGACTGCCCCAGTGACAGGCGCCACTCCGTGTTTGTGGAGCAGGGCTTGTTTTTTGTGAGTTGACATGTGATAAATGTGTGGCGATGACATGACATGACATTCCTCCAGTAGCCGCAGGGCTGATCCT
>CM059188.1:560606-619420 GCA_030323885.1 Branchipolynoe longqiensis
CCACATAGACATGGTATGAGAGCAACTGGCCTTTGAATTTGATGACACTGTAAGTTATATACAGCGGTGGAAATTCAAATTGGCAGAGGTGGGGGCATCGAACCACCAATCTTTAGATTAGGAGTCCGACCTAGAACAAAGTCAGACACTCTAACCACTCCGCCACAGAGAACACCACCTAAAGCCCTAGTCACACTATGGCTTGCGACCACCTTGCGACCACTTTGGACCAAAGAACCTGCTGGAATATAACCCTCTTTGCGACTTCCTTGCAACCTCCTTCCGACCAAAGCAACCTATAAAATTGATCGTCGACCTATAAAATTGATCTGCAAGGAGGTTGTTAGTGCATTAACTACAAGTACAACCTTCTTGTGACCAAAATTGTCGCAATGAGGTCGGCAACCAATGAGGACCACTTTGCAAACACTTACTACCTCTTTGCAACCAACCCTTTTTGTGGTCGCAAGCAGTCGCAAGCAGTCACAAGCAGTAGTGTGACTGGAATAAAACAGGAACGATGTGCATTAGACGGAATGGCTGAAAGAGTTGAACATCCTGTAAAATATTCCGATAAAACACATTGGTGGGGAATGTGAACTGGTCTATAAGGGATTACAAATGGTATATAAAGGTAAATGATGTATAGGGCCAGGTGCATGAATGTAATTCTGTAGTGCTGGTGATCCTTTACTTATATTAAATAGTCATTGTGTATTCTATAGATAGTGTGAGAGGGGCACTACTGTTAGTGTGGAAGGAGCTCAAGAGCTCTACTCACAACCCCCCCCCCCCCAACTGTTAGTCACGGATCACCAAACACACAGACACAACAGTGCAGGTGAGGCCAAAGCAGCCACAAGGCATGGTGGTGGTGGGTAGATCACAGTTGCCATAGTGACACAAGAATGCTTACTGTTGATTGGTGGACCTAGAAATGCTTACTGTTCATTTGAGGGCATGGTCAGGTGATATGCCATGTCAGGTCCAGAAACCACTATATAAAGAGTCGGCGCAAAACCACGTAAAACGCCAATCCCAAAACGTAGTTTAAATTAAAAGAGTTTTTTCACCAGAAAAAAATTGTAATTCACACTATTCCACTTTTCATATGATCACCTGTTTATGTTATGGACCAATGCACAAAAGAGTAAGAATATACAGATACTAAACTATTTGTAGGTTTAATTTCCAATGTTTATCGCCATTTTCGGAATGGCATTAACGTGGTTTTGCGCCTGAACTCTTCATAAAAAACTAAACCAGAGGTGCAAGCTCTCACTTACTTTACTTTCACTCTATACTCTGCCTTTCTTATCCTTGCCTGTATTGATTTCCTATTGGCCTGCCTACACAACTACAGTGGCCAGCCGACGACTTTGCATAATGGCGACCACGACGAGTTGAAACAACCGTTTCTAGAAGGTTAAGACTGCTTGAACCCCGGTCGAATGAATCAATGACTTTACAATAAACATTATACTTCCTACGACTACCTAAGCCTGGTGCTTGGCATTACTAGTACTAGTAGCAATGAAATCAGGTTGAGCGATACCATGTTCCAATGCTTAGACTTTTCAATGCTTAGAGTTGGATAGTTTAATGGTTTTGAGTTGGTCCGCCATATTTATAAAGAAAATCAAGTATGTGCTCAAATTTTAGGTAGGAGTATCCATTTTAAAAGGGCAATAAAAAGGCATTAAACGGACATTACAAGGGCATTAAAGGGCATTTAAAATGACATTTAAAGATAAGTTAAAAGATATTTAAAGGGCATTTAAATGGCATTTTAAAAGGGATTAACGGGCATTAAAATGGCATTAAATGGGCATTAAAATGATATTTAAAGGGAATTTATAAGACATTTAAATGCCATTAAAACCAATATATGTCATTTTAAAAGGGAGTAAAATGGCATTTAATGGCATTAAAATGGCATTTAAGAGCACTAAAGTGCATTTAAAGTCCCTCTCCACACAAATCACAAGTTATAACCCAACACGCACTGTCTGGGAGGATCAGAATTCTTTTGCCACTACCCCCCCCCCCCCAATCCCCCACAAAATCCACACACACAAAAAACACATTATCCCCCACCTAGGCCCCCCATCATCGTATACAACCCTGCCTCACGATATAACTATTTTGAACTTTCAGAAGCTGTTGTCACCACCCCGTCTCCACCACTTGGCATTAACCTGATAAAACTTCCTGCACTTAGCAAATACCTTTTTTAAAATTACTCCAAATCATACTTTGTACAACACATCATCAGGGATAATGCCTTGACTGAGACAAAAATTATTTATTCGTAGAAGGACAAAAGTAAAAAAAGAAATTGAGTGTGGTGGTGTGAGTGTGTGGATGGAGGGAGTGAGGATGTGAGTGTAGATGTGTAGACGGGGGGGTGAAGAGAGGACTGTGGTGTGGGTAATGCGTGTGTAAGGTGGTGTGGAATGTGATTGTGGTGGTAGTGTGACTATGCCGGACATTAAAGGGCTGTCACATTACGGCGTATGGCGGGAGCGTATTGAAAACCTACGTACGCCGTGCTGGTGCCACTTTCGGGTGTGTTTGAGCGTATGGGGGACCTATGAGGAGCGTACGAGGAGCGTATGAGGAGCGTATGGGAGCGTATGGGAGCGTGCTGTGACATTTTTTGACATTATGGGCCATACGCCCTCATAGGTCGTGTTTTTTTGAGCATGCACAAAAAAAATTGGACGGACGAATTTATGAAAGCGTATGGCGGCGTATGCCTCATACGCTTCACATACGCCGGCATGTTGCGGCACTGGCGGCGTATGAGTAGCGTATGAGTAGCGTATGAGTAGCGTATGAGTAGCGTATGCGGCGTATGCCGACGTATATGACGTAAAGCCGCTACGCCGCCATACGCTCCCGCCATACGCCGTAATGTGACAGGGCCTTTAGATCTGATCGCCTTATTACAGGGTCTCTGCTTACAGTTTGTGGTAGTGAAAGGTGTGTGTGGATGTGGGTTGGTGAGGACTGAGGAAGGTGTGTGTGTCACACTGTAGTGTTGACTGCCCTATCACAGTGTGTCCACTTACAGACTGCCCCAGTGAGGGGTGTGTGTGCGAGTTTGTGTGTCACACTGTAGTTCTGAGTGCCATATTACAGCATGTCTAATTACAGACTGCCCCAGCGAGAGGTGTGTGTGTGAGTGTGTATCACACTGCAGTATTGACTTCCCTATTACAGTGTCTAATTACAGACTGCCCCAGCGAGAGGTGTGTGTGTGAGTGTGTATCACACTGTAGTATTGACTGCCCTATTACAGTGTGACTAGTTACAGACTGCCCCAGTGACATGTGTATGATTGTGTAGAAGTGTATGTGTCATACTGTAGCATTGACTGCCCTATTACAGTTTGTCTAATTACAGACTGCCCCAGTGACTAGTGTGTGAGTGTGTAGAATTGTATGTGTCACGCTGTAGTATTGACTGCCCTATTACAGTCTGTCCACTTACAGACTGCCCCAGTGACTGGTGTGTGAGTGTATAGAAGTGTATGTGTCACCCTGTAGTATTGACTGCCCTATTGCAGTGTGTCCACTTACAGACTGCCCCAGTGACTAGTGTGTGAGTGGGTAGATGTGTATGTGTCACCCTGTAGTATTGACTGCCCTATTAGAGTGTGTCTAATTACAGACTGCCACAGTGACTGGTGTGTGAGTGTGTAGAAGTGTATGTGTCACCCTGTAGCATTCACTGCCCTATTACAGTCTGTCCACTTACAGACTGCCCCAGTGACTAGTGTGTGAGTGTATAGAAGTGTATGTGTCACCCTGTAGTATTGACTGCCCTATTGCAGTGTGTCCACTTACAGACTGCCCCAGTGACAGGTGTGTGAGTCTGTAGAAATGTATGTGCCATACTGTAGCATTGACTGACCTATTACAGTTTGTCTAATTACAGACTGCCCCAGTGACTAGTGTGCGAGTGTGTAGAAGTGTATGTGTCACCCTGTAGTATTGACTGCCCTATTACAGCGTATCCACTTACAGACTGCCCCAGGGACTGGTGTGTGAGTGTGTAGAAGTGTATGTGTTACACTGTAGTATTGACTGCCCTATTACAGTGTATCCACTTACAGACCTCCCCAGTGACAGGTGTGTGAGTGTGTAGAAGTGTATGTGTCACGCTGTAGTATTGTCTGCCCTATTACAGTGTATCCACTTATAGACTGCCCCAGGGACTGGTGTGTGAGTGTGTAGACGTGTATGTGTTACACTGTAGCATTGACTGCCCTATTACAGTGTGTCCACTTACAGACTGCCCCAGTGACAGGTGTGTGAGTGTGTAGAAGTGTATGTGTCACACTGTAGTATTGTCTGCCCTATTACAGTGTGTCTAATTACAGACTGCCCCAGTGACAGGCGCCACTCCGTGTTTGTGGAGCAGGGCTTGTTTTTTGTGAGTTGACATGTGATAAATGTGTGGCGATGACATGACATGACATTCCTCCAGTAGCCGCAGGGCTGATCCTCACCCGCCCCCCCCCCACACCCACCCCTCACCCCCACACAATGTGCGCATACAGGGCGCGGTGGCCGAATCGGTTCAGCGCGGGCCTCGCATGTGGAAAATCTGGAGTTCGATTCCCAGTTGAGTCAAACCAATGACTTATAAAATTGATACTTGTCACTTCCTAGACTGGCGCTCGGCATTAATAGAATAGGGCAAGGACTGGTTAGCTTAGTACCAGGATAATGTGACTCAGGGGGAAATTGGGTCATGATGCTGGCAGTGTAGTCTCCCCATGGGGCAGCACTATAAAGATTATGAACTCTGCTTATAATATAAATGTATTTATGTAATATATATATGTATATATACATGGAGTTCTGAGAATCGCATTACGTGTGTACACACATATCTAATAGGAAATGGTGGGACTAATTCCTATCAACGCCGACAGTCTAGTCCCTGGGGTTGACATAGATAATCTGCCCAGTGTGGGCATGTACGTGACCAGCATAGACCAGACAGTCATCGACAACATAAATCGGGTCCTGTCGGGGGAAGTCAGCGCAGTCAACGTGCGCATAATTCCACCTGGAGAACAGGTGGGATCACCAAATGAGTTGAGCGTCCGTCTCCTGTTTTGAGAGATCAGGGGATCGTAACACATGGGTTTTGTGGGTTCGACTTATCAATTTATACTTGTCGCTTCCAAGCCAGGCACGCAGCATTGTTAGGATAGGGCAAGGACTGGTTGGCTCAGTGTCAGGATAATGTGATATGTCAAGGCAACGAGATTGGTCCATGATACAGTAACCATAGCAACGCCTTCACCATTTCGTTAAGACTTTGTGATCAATGTGGTTTTAATGAGTTGTGTAGGTAGCATGTATATGTTAATGCATTGCCTGTGTATATGTAATTGTAAAAACTAGATCAAGGAATGGGGTCAATCGCTGGATAAACCTTCTCTATTATTTGAAACTCCGTAACATATAACACAGACACAAATATTGGTTGAGAATGTAACCTCTGGCTGGCCAATATTTCTAGCCGAGCATATATTTCCTCTGGTCAAAATTTCCACCGGGAGAGATACCGAAAGTGGTGCTCACGCCAGCTCGGAGGTGGCTCGCAGTGAGTTTGTCGCTTTGCACGCAAACGCATGTTGCCAAGGCCACTGCCATCAGCAGATTGGGCGATAGTAGCATTTGGTGAATGAGATGCTACCGGAACACCATTAATAATATTAATATAATGTATTTATATAGCACACAAAATAGAACGAACCCATGTTTAGAACCACAGCACCCAGACTATAACTTCCCTGTATGACGTCACAAAATGGATGTTTTGGTGGGATGGCCAGATTTGTCAGTTAAATGAGTTCGAATGAATAAAAGCTGACAGCATCCACACAGTTCTACTTATTGACGGCCCTTCTCATCTATTCTCATCCAATCCAGACAGCTTATTCTGAATCCTACCTAACCAGGTCAGCGCCTGGTTAATCAATCATACCATGAGAGATATGTGATGATTGTTACAAACACAGTCAGCCCTAACTATATTCACCTGTTAAAATACATATTGAAAAAATATGACTGTTTGCATGGTTGTCGTGACATAAGTTGACAGACAAACAATTGCGACTCAGACATGTCTATTTTCGCCGCCAGCAGCATGAAGCAATACAGAGATAAACAGACAGACACGCTCCAGCACCGGGAGAGTAAAGCCTACATTCCTTACACGCGGTATGTGGCATGCGAATGCGAATGCGGCAAAAAATCGAAAAGCATCTAATAGCTACATACCTTACACGCGGTATGCGGCATGTGAATGCGAATGCGAATGCGGAAAAAAATCGGAAAGCATCTAAGTGATTCCTTATGTCCGAATGCGAATGCGAATGTGAATGCGAATGCGAATACAAATGTGAATGTGGCAACTGAATCGGTCCATGTAGCCATCGGGGTGGCATGCGAATGCGAATGCTGCTGTGTTTGCCATAGAAGACAGTGTTAGAGAAACCTGTCACTATGTGTGGGTGTGGGTGTGGGTGTGGGTGTGGGTGAAAGGACCCAACCCATTCGCATGCCACATGCCACATTCGAATTCGCATTCGCATGCCGCATACCTAGCTTAAGTCAATGGGGGTGATTCCATGCATCCGAATGCGAATGCGAATGCGGCAACTGAATCGGTCCATGTAGCCATCGGTGCGGCATGCGAATGCTGCTGCGTTTGCCAGAAAACAGTGGTAGAGAAACCTAACACTATGTGTGGGTGTGGGTGAGCCACAGATCACCCCGGATCGCCACGGACCACCCCGGATGACGGTCCGGGGCTCGTCCGGCCTCTGATCCGGGTAGGTGTGACTGGGGCTTTAGCAACAATACAGGAATTCTGAGTTCCGCTGGTCCCTCAGGAAGAACCGAAGCTGCAATGCAGAAACGCCAAGTCACAGCTTCAGCTTACATGGCGGAGCTGTGGTTGGTGCCGCTCGCAGCCCTATCCTTCAGTATAGACCCTATGCTTTAAACCCGCTTTGCACATAAAACCACATGCCGTATGAAACCCAAACTTGGGATCTGGGTATGGTTCGTGCCATGCATTTATTTCTCATCAAGACTGCAGTGAAATTATCCCATCAAATATTTAGCGCGTGATAGAATACCACTTTGTGTATGTATATTCACCACCTGCTGCACCTTCCACGGGGTTAGCTGCAGCTGTAACGTGGCATGCAGGGTCACAGCCTCTGTCCTACCTGAGGAACCAGCAGAATCCAGAATACTCGTTTAGAAGAAAACCCTCAATGTAAGTTTTAGCTTTAGACTTGGCAGTCGTGAATCAGTTCACTAGTAATGTTTCATCTAAATCACATGTGCACATTCATGTTTAAACCTCTACAGTAAAACCTCTCTAAATCGACCAACCATGTGACCGATTTATGTGGTCCATTTAGGGAGGTGGTCGGTTTGGAGAGTTAGAATATCCTTATAATGGTATTGTTGGGACCCAAATAAAGCGATCGATATAGGGGAGTGGTCGATCTGTGGAGGGGTAGGTATAGATAGGTTTTACTGTATATATATATATATATATATATATTCTGCATAAGAATTATGTGAGTATAATAACCCGGAATATCGCTCCTTTCCCCCATCAATCACTCAGTTCATGGACTGATTGAGTCTGGCCTGGTCATCTACTGCTCCAGCCTCCCCATCCTGAGGTCCAATCATGGCGCCACTACCAGCTTTATATATATATATATATTTAATGATGTATACAATTATTTTACAAGTACCTTTTTATTCTTTCTTAAAAAACTTAAAATTTGCCCACTTTTCAACCCCTTGTTTCCTGCAGGAAGCCCTCTTCCCCATTTTCCCATCCACACTTCTCCACCTTTCTCCCCTCCCCATTCTCCACCTTTCTCCCCTCCCAATTCTCCAACCTCTCAAACTTACTCAACTTTCCCATTTCATTTCAATTTACTTCCCAACTTTTCTTCCCAACGCCCCCGTCCCAATGTCCCCTACCCTCCTCCATTATATGTCCCTTCCCCCCACACGCGCTCCCTCCACCCTCCGCTTCACCCTCTTCCATACCCTCCCCTTCACCTCCTTTCCATTCTCTCTTCCCTTCCTTTCAACCTCCCACCTCTCTCCCTTCCCTCGTTTCCGTCTCTCTAACTCCTTCTGAACTCCTCCTCCCATCTCCTCTCCCATCCCTCCTCCCCCTTTCCCTCCGACCTCTCAACTTCCCCTACTCTCTCCCAGCCCTGGTCTCACTTCTTCCCTTTCCATCTCCCCTTCCCATATCATCCACCCCTTCTCCCCTCTCCCCCTCCCCCTTCTCTCCTCTCCTCTCCTCCCAACTCTTCCCCGTCTTCCACCCCTATTCTCCACTCCTCCTTCGTTTCTCTCCTTTCCTTTCAACTCAGCACCCCCCCCCCATCTCCCCCCACTCCTTCTCTCCTCTCCTGCCAACTCTTCCCGTCTGCCACCCCTCCCTCCTTTCTCTCATTTCCTTTCAACTCGACCCCCTCTACCCCCACCTCCCCCATCTTATATCCCTCCTTGCGCCCCCCCCCCCCCCACCAAATGGGCAGGGTTGACATTGATTATCCTGTGTGACAATCAGCCCACCTGTGTTTAAAGGTATTTACCTGTCATTACATCTTCCCAGCGGCTCTCTTGGCTTCCACTGGTGGTGAACCATCTTGATACATATCTAGGTGGTTTATATGTACACTTACCCCCTCCCCCCCACCCCGCCTCCTTTACCCGCTTAACCCTCCCCCACATTGTCCTCACACAGTTTTGCAAACAATTATACAACAGTATTCATCAAATACAGCTCACCCTCCCTAGACCGAACCATGTCCTAATCACAGTTATCATGTTCCTCCCATATTCCCCAATAGCAATGCCAATCAACAGCAATCGAACATTAAACAAGAACTGATTCAAACTGGGCTAAGTCCTTGGATACATATGTGGCGGGTGTTGTGATTGGTTGCTAAGGTTGCGCGCGCACCACTTGTTCTGTGGTCGCGTCCCTGCGCACGCGCACTGACACCCACCCTGTAATCGGGACCGTGCGCAAAATGCCCTAATTGTGAGGCGGTGAAGTGAGACAATGGCTGCCCGGCCGTGCACCGTCACGCATCAGTGATCAGTGACTGGCCACGTCTGTCTGCTGCCCCCCCACCTCACTCACCCCCCTTACTCCCCCCTCACCTCACCCCCCTCCCCACCCCCACCCCCACCACCTCACCCCAAAGTACCCCTCTTTCCCAAACTTTTCCCCACCGCCATCCACCTTATCCTCCCTTACCCCCACCTCATTCCACTGTACTCCCACCTCACCTCCACCTACCTCCCCACCTCACCCCCACCTTACCCTCCCTTACCCCCACCTCACTACACTGTACCCCCAGTCACCTCCACCTACCTCCCCACCTCACCCCAACCTTACCCTCCCTTACCCCCACCTCACTCCACTGTACCCCCAGTCACCTCATCTCCTCTCCCCACCTCACCCAACCTCACCCCCACCTTACCTCCCTTACCCCCACCTCACTCCATGGTACCTCCTTACGCACATGATCTCGCTGAGCAGGTGGTCCACCTGGTAGGAAACGCCTGCCGGAACCTTGGACTAAAAATCTCCCCCACCAAGATCAAGATCATGCACATGTTCAGAGGTCAACCACTTCACCCCCTCTACCTAGATGGATCCCCTATCGAATGGGCCTCCACCTTAGACTACCTAGGTATCTGTCTAGATCGAGACCTGAAAATGAGAGCCCTCTTCCACCACCTGGCTACCAGAATGACCAACAGACTCCTCCTCATGAATACCGAGCTCGCTGACATTCACTTGGCCCTCGAAGACCTCCACAACTCAAGTGCCATCATCATTACCGACTCTCTGAATGCCATCAAAGAGATCACCCGCCCAAATGCCCGACACTCCCTTGCCAACGCGATCCAGATTATAATCTCGACCAGCCATCAGGCACACCTCAAGACAGTCCTGGTATGGGTCCCCTCGCATATAGGACTCTATGGTAATGACCAGGCCGACTGTTCTGCTCTAGCTGGTGCCAACCATGCAGACGTGGAGACAGCCATCCCTCCATCCATCACCAAACTGACCACTGCCTCTTCTCAAGCCAGCATCAAACTCTGGGAACCTGCCACACAGAAGGAACAAGTATGGAACCCTTATTCAATAAGCTGGCTCTGGTACACCCTGGTCAGAATGAACATCCCCCATCCAGTCGGCCTTCCTGATTCTACCCAAGTCGGCGTCAACCACTTCAGAACTGGCTACCACCATTGGATTGATGTCCCCAACCTCCAGCGCTGTCCCTGCGGCACTAAGATCTTCAATGTGGCCCACATACTCGCCTTATGTGGTGCTGTTGACAGATCTGCCATCAGTGATTTCATGCAGGACTCTGACCGCCAACTCAGCGACAATAGGGCTGCTCTGGCTATCCTCTCCAGGATTTCCAAGTCATCCTGGAACGCACTTGCTCGCTTCTACCGCCAGAACGCAGATATCATTAACCCTGTTGGTCACCCAGATCATGACACCGAGGACTAGCAGGCCGCACCTTAGCGCCATAGCTGACTTGACACCACTATCAACTAACCACCAATTTTCACTAACAACTAACAGTTAACCCCACCCACTGCCTAACTAATCCCATCCTCACTTCACTTCTTCCTCTGGCCTTGGCCGGACTTACTGTGCATACCAGTGAATCTGGAGGGACTGAAGTTTGGATCCTGGTCGAGTCAAACCAATGACTTATAAAATAGGTACCTGTTGCTGCTCGGCGCTTGGCATTATGAGGTCAGGACAGGGACTGGGCACACAGTGTCAGGATAATGTGACTGTGTGGGACATCAGGTCATGGTGCCGGCGGCCTGATTTCCCAGTGGGGCAGCACTATAAAGTCACCATGAGTGCACGCTGTCACAAGTCGGTGCACGTCATGGTATGGCCTAGGGTCTTACTGGGACGTAAAACTACACCAACCACCCAGCCTCCTCCGTCCCTCTCAGAGGACTGTGGTTGGGCTCTTGGGCTGCCTTTTTCCTTCCTCCCCCCCCCCCCCTGCACCCCCAACTTCTCTGACCACTACCCATCGGAAGCCAACTCTCGACCACATGGGAATGCTTTCACCAGTGCCCATTCAGTGCTGCAGATTTGCAGCCTTCAGCACACCAAAACTCCCCAAAAACAACAATCCTTACCTCCACCATTACCCCCACCTTACCACCACCCACCTCACCCCCACCTCACCCATCCATACCTCCCCACCTCACCCCCACCTTACTCCCTCTTATACCCCCTTACCCCACCTGACACCCACCATACCTCCCCACCTCACTCCAAAGTACCCCCCTAACCCGGACCTTTCCCAAATGTACACCCCTTTACCCACCTTGCCCCACTGTACCCCTGAAACCCAGACCTTGCCCCACTGTACCCCCCTTACTCCCACGTTTCCAATACTCTTATCTACCACCTTACCAACTTACCCTCCTACCACACCCACCCACACCCCACGTTACCCTCCTCCCTTAACCATCTCCCTTACCCCCACACACCCCCACCTTACCTCCTCCCTTACCCCAACCACACCCCACCTTACCCTCTCCCTTACCCACACCACCCCAACTACCTCCTCCCCTTACCCCACCACACCCCACCTTACCCTCCTCCCTTACCCCACACCCCCACCGTAACCATCCTCCTAACACCCACACACCACACCTTACCCTCCTCCCTTACACCACCACCACCCACCTTACCCTCCTCACCACCCACCCCACCTACCCCATCCCTTACCCCACCACACTCCACCTTACCCTCCTCCCTTACCACCACCACACCCCACCTTACCCTCCTCCCTTACCACCCCACACACCTTACCCTCCTCCCTTACCCCACCACACTCCACCTTACCCTCCTCCCTTACCACCACCACACCCCACCTTACCCTCCTCCCTTACCCCCACCACACCCCACCTTACCCTCCTCCCTTACCACCACCACACCCCATCTTACGTCCTCCCTTACCCACACCTTATCCGCACCCAACCCAGGCATTCACCGACCATCTACAATGTTAGCAAAAAAAAAGGAATCGTAAACAAAATAAGAAGAAAAGGCCAGTTTATTGACATGGATTATATTTTGGGCTCAAAGAGTCGATGGGTGGTTTGTACCAGGGGTCCAGTAGGGGAGGAGTCACCATCTACTGGGTGAATATGAAAATATGATTACTGGTTTCTGGGGTGAGGGAGAGCAGGAGGTGGGGTGGGGGGGGGGGGGGGGGAGTGGAGATGGGGGGGGGAATGAATGAGAGGAGGGGGAACCACTGTACTGGTTGTATATGAGTTATGACTATTGGCCTGGGAAGGGGCGGAGAGGAAGAGAGTAGGCGGGAAGGGGGAGGGGGGAAGGGGGGGGGGAGGGAAGGGGAGATAGGGGTGGATAGGGAGAGGGGCGTGAGGGGGTGGAAGGTGAAGGGGGAGGGTGTGGTGTTAAACGCCCCTTGCGTGTGACTAGGGTACCGGCTGGAAACAAGGCTGCTCCCATCACAAGCTGACAATGGCCGTGACTGCTGGGGTGGGGGTGGGGTGGGGTGGGGGTCGGGGTGGGGCTAGTGCATGGTAGGGGTGGGGGTATGGTGGCCGTGGGGTGGGGTTCTGACCAGGAGTTAGTAGCCCCCTAACGTGTAATTAAATATGCAGCCTTGGAATACAATTCTTTGTAATTACTATGTATATATATATGTATATATATAGATATATATATAGATATACATATAGATATATATAGATATATATATGTACAGATCAATATATATAGATATATATATATATTTAACCGTCACTTGCTCCCCTCAGAGCCTATATATATATATAGATATACATATAGATATATATAGCTATATATATATATAACCGTCACTTGCTCCCCTCACAGCATACTGATATGAATAGTGGAGGTTCAAGAGGTAAAGGAAGCATAAGACTTCGTGTCCACTTGAAATGGCCTTTATTATGTCGTAAATACAATAATCAACATAAAACGCTCCAGTGAGCTCTTGGATTCACAGGATTACAAGGAAAGTAAGAAAGGAAGCAGACAAACGAAGCGGCCATTAAATCCAAGTAGTATATGTAAGGTTCAATCTCATTGGAGAAGGACTTACCAAGGTGGAAGTCAAACAAGGTTCGACTATACCTCTTGGGTTATTGGTGAGCCACTCTATATAGTAGAATGCGCTGCCTAGCGGGCGGGGCGAGAATTAAATATTATTTAGGCCAAGTTACTATCAACTTACTTACAGTTACACTAACTATGGTCCCAACCTGAGAATACCCTGAAGTTTGCTTCAACACCAAAGGCCCACCCTACACCCGATCACCATCACCCTTCTAATAGCGCGTCAATTATGTGGTGTTCTCTGTGGCAGAGTGGTTAGAGTGTCTGACTTTTTTCTAGGTCGGACTCCTAATCTGAAGGATGGTGGTTTGATTCCCCATGCACCCACACCTCTGCCAATTTGGAGTTCCACCGCTGTGTATAACTTACAGAATCATCAAAGGCTGGTTGCTCTCATTCCATGTCTATGTGGTGTGGGAGGTTAAAAAACACTTGGGTCGGTAAAAGTGTAGGCTCAGGCTTTCTATTGACAACCTGTCTAATGGTGAAAACAACTCTGTTCAGACTTATCCATGATAGGCAGTATAAATGTTAAAGAGAAAAAAATAATTCTCGAAAGATGTCCAACTATGCCGCTGCCCTCCACTAACGGACACCATGCTAGTCTAACATAGGTCACTTCCCTCATGTGTTTCCCCCTTGATCTCAGTCATTGCCTATTCTATTCATATCGATGCTTTCCTCTGTATTTTCTCACAACGGTCTATTCCCATCATTATAACTTGCAGCAGTGTTTGTCATTAGGACTTGAAGACTTAGTGGCAATATGTTATTCAGAGCAATAAATCCACTTGAACAAAAAAAAAGAAAACTACACATGATTTGACACATGTGTTAGCATAAGCAGCCGTTCTGGGGCCATATGCAGGAGTCAGTGTTAGCGGGGTTTGGTGTTAGAGCCTGTTACCGTTTAGCTATCACCAAAGTCGGGACCTGTGTCAAGTCGTATGCAGGAGCACGTAACACTTTCATTATAGCTAAACGTGAAGTTATTTATAGATTTGGGAAATCCCTCTGCATTTGTAGCCATATATTAGGCTCAAATCTATTGAATGCGATCATATTTAACAGAATTACATATGCAATAAGTGAAATTTTATCAATGTAACCCTAAAGTCGAAGCGTTATTAAGGCTACCGCCACATTGGCGGCGATATTAATAGTTATATTTTCGAATCGACGAAGGTACAGTAAACAAACCGCCGCCGCCACCAGTATGGAAAGCGACGTCGATTTGTATACTTTACGTTTGTCGATTCGAAAATATAACTATTAATATCGCCGGCATTACGGCGGCAGCGTTAATATTGCTTCGAATTTAGGGTTAATTTGCTGAAATTTCACTTATTGCATATGTAATTCTGTCAAATATGATCGCATTGAATAGATTTGGGCGGCGGCGGCGGCAGCGGCGATTTGTTTACTTTACATTCGTCGATTCGACAATATGAATATCGCCGCCAATGCGGCGGCAGCGTTAATAACGGTTCGAATTTAGGGTTAAATTGGTAAAATTTCACTTATTGCGTATGTAATTCTGTTAAATATGATCGCATTGAATAGATTTGGGCCTAATCGGTGCCTAACACCAACCTTAAACCACCTATGGATGAGGGTTACCCTAACCTCATTTAAGGTTTTGGTGTTAGGCCTATCACTGACTCGTGCATACCGACTTTTCGGCGCTAAACCAGAAATCCCCTCTAAACGCATTTTGGCTCGGTAACACCGACTCCTGCATATGTCCCCAGGTGGGGATGTGGGTTACTGTTATTGGTGTTTTGCAACCTAGCAACATCTAAGGTCATATCAGGACAGGTGACAATGCCATGGCGACTCCAAAGTACTGTCCCTCTGCAAGACAAGGTTGCACCATCATCCGATACCCCACTCAGTCACTTATCCTGACACTGAGCGAACCAGTCCTTGTCCTATCCTATTAATGCTGACCGCCAGGCTAGGTAGCCACAAGTATCAATTTTGTAAGTCATTGATATGACTCGGCTTGGATTAGAACTCCCGACCTTCCATACCGAAAGGCTGCACTCTATCGATACGGCCACCATCATTGATTTGACTCGACCTTCTGGTGGGGTGGTGAACCGGTTTCAAAAGGGATGAAACCAAAGGCCGTGGCTCATTTGCGAAATCATTATGCGCACGCACTCAGATTATTACATCATTATGCGCACGCACTCAGATTATTACATATCTCTGCCTAGGGGTATAAACATGCACCTTTGGAATATGGTGGCATATAACCTGTTATGCGAATATTATTTAGGGTGGACCTTAACCTACAACACACACGTCCTCAACCACCTGTACGAATGTGTGTATACGTGATGTATAAGGTATTATGCGAGTATAAAGATACGGAAGGAAATATTACTTATTATTATGATTATTGTTATACTCCGTAAGATGCAACACTGTACCAGTGGCGCCATCTCAGCCCACCTCTCCTCGAACGGATGTTGACCAGTGTCAGTCGCACCAGAGGATAAATCATATACAGTATAACCCCTTTAAATCAAGCTCGGTTAAACCAAATCATCTGTTAATCCAAACTTTTTCAGCAGCCCGGCAAAATACTACCATTTATCATATAAAAAAGTTGGTTAAATCAAAGTTGGTTAAACCAAAGTCGGTTAAACCAAAGTCGGTTAATCCAAACAAAATTGTCAGACCTCAGGCCACTTCCGGTATGGTTAAACCAAACTGTCATGTGGTTATAAGGTTATCTGAGACCCCACAAACTTTTGTATATGATAAATGGTAGTATTTTGCCGGGCTGCCAAATAAAGTTTTGATTAACCGATCGTTTGGTTTAACCGAGCATGGTTTAACGGGGTTATACTGTATATACATAAAAAACAATAATCAAAGTGTCCACGTACATTGTATATTACATTCATAATGCACCCGCATTTTTGCCAAAGCCAAATCAAAGTCAAAGCCAAAGCTTGGTTAAACCAATGATCGGTTAATCCAAAAGAAATTCTAGGGTCGCTTCAAGTTTGGTTTAACGGGGTTATACTGTAGTATGTATTTCTCTCTGACCCCACTATCATGTAGAGTAAGAATATAAATCAGCTATTAATGTGTATTTACGACTGAAGCTCGCCTGTAATGAGTCGAGTGAGGGAGGGGGGGGGGGGGACAGTGGAGGGGGTGGGGGAGAGGGGAAGTGGGAAGTGGTAGGGTAGAGGGACGGGATAGGAGAGGAGGTGAGGAACGGGGAAGGAGGGGGTGGGTGGAGAGGGGGGAGAAGGGGAGGGGAGGAAATGGGGAGGGAAATGGGGAGGAGGAAAGTGGGGATGGGAAGGGTGGAGAGGGCGGGGGAGGGTAGAAGGGGAGGGGGATATGGGAGGGGGAGTGGACGGGGAGGGAGTGGACGGGACTGGGGAGGGGAGGAGCTGGAGTAGAGAAGGGAGAGATGGGGCAAGGAGAGGGGAAGGAAATTACAGGGGGAATCTGGGAGGGGAAGGGAGGGGGAAGTGGGAGAGGGCAGGGATGGAGAGGATGGGTGAGGGTAGAATGTGAGGAGCGGGGAAGGAGGGGAGGTGGAGTGGAGAGGGAGGGGTAAGGGGAGAGGGGGGGAGTGAGGTGAAAGGGAGGAGGGAAATGGAACAGGTGGAGACGACGGGGGAGGATAGGGCGGAAAGGGGGAGGAGGAGGGGAGGGTGGGGGGAGGGGAGGGAAGAGGGGAGGGACAGGGGCAGAGGGGTGGGGGGAGGGGGGAGGGTGGAGTGATTTGCTCGTACTGACACACGTATATGGTATTACTGTACAGCGAACATCCACCAACGCCCGTCGCACCTACCCGGTCAGCGTGACGTAATTCATGCACGGACCCTTATTATTGTTGTTATATGCGACCTCCAAGCACCCAGACGGACGTGTGATGATTATCGTGAACAATCTGAATAGGGTTACCCGACACGGGTAGCACGGCGTTAGTAAGCTTACAGGGCTGTCCTATTGATGGTGTGTGTTATTGTAATATATGGCGGCCATTGTGAGTGGCTGTGTCACGTGGTTACTTGGGGCCAGTCGGAGCATGCGCATGGCTGTGTGATTTGTAAGGGTATGTTGGCACTACTGCGTTTGTGTATGATTGGGTAAGGGCATGTTGGCACGACTGTGTCTGTGTGTGTTTGTGCATGTTGGCACTACTGTGTTTGTGTATGGTTGTATAAGAGCATGTTGTGTATGGTTGTATAAGAGCATGTTGGCATTACTGTGTTTGTGTGTGATTGGGTAAGGCTAGGTTGGTGCTACCGTGTCTGTGTATGGTTGTGTAACCGCATGTTGGCACTACTGTTTTTGTGTATGGTTGTGTAAGGGCATGTTGGCACTACTGTGTTTGTGTATGGTTGTGTAACAGCATGTTGGCACTACTGTTTTTGTGTATGATTGTGTAAGGGCATGTTGGCACTACTGTGTTGGTGTATGGTTGTGTAAGAGCATGTTGGCACTACTGTGTCTGTGTATGGTTGTGTAAGGGCATGTTGGCGCTACTGTGTTTGTGTATGACCATGTAAGGACATGTTTGCACTACTGTGTTTGTGTATGATTGTCTAAGAGCATGTTGGCCCTATTGTGTGTGTATTGTTGTGTAAGAGCATGTTGGCACTACTGTGTTTGTGTATGGTTGTGTAAGGGCATGTTGGCACTACTGTGCTTGTGTATGGTTGTGTAACAGCATGTTGGCACTACTGTGTTTGTGTATGGTTGTGTAAGGACATGTTGGCACTACTGTGTTTGTGTATGGTTGTGTAACAGCATGTTGGCACTACTGTGTTTGTGTATGGTTGTGTAAGAGCTTGTTGGCACTATTGTGTTTGTGTATGGTTGTGTAAGGGCATGTTGGCACTACTGTTTTTGTGTATGGTTGTGTAAGGGCATGTTGGCACTACTATGTTGTGTATGGTTGTGTAAGGGCATGTTGGCACTACTGTGTTTGTGTATGAACGTGTAAGGACATGTTGGCACTACTGTGTTTGTGTATGACCATGTAAGGACAGGTTGGCTCTACTGTGTTTGTGTGTGGTTGTGTAAGGCATGAGGCATGTTGGCACTACTTTTTGTGTATGGTTGTGTAAGGGCATGTTGGCACTACTGTGTTTGTGTATGGTTGTGTAAGGGCATGTTGGCACTACTGTGTTTGTGTATGGTTGTGTAAGGGCATGTTGGCACTACTGTGTTTGTGTATGGTTGTGTAAGGGCATGTTGGCACTACTGTGTTTGTGTATGGTTGTGTAAGAGCATGTTGGCACTACTGTGTTTGTGTATGATTGTGTAAGGGCATGTTGGCACTACTGTGTTGGTGTATGGTTGTGTAAGAGCATGTTGGCACTACTGTGTCTGTGTATGGTTGTGTAAGGGCATGTTGGCGCTACTGTGTTTGTGTATGACCATGTAAGGACATGTTTGCACTACTGTGTTTGTGTATGATTGTCTAAGAGCATGTTGGCCCTATTGTGTGTGTATTGTTGTGTAAGAGCATGTTGGCACTACTGTGTTTGTGTATGGTTGTGTAAGGGCATGTTGGCACTACTGTGTTTGTGTATGGTTGTGTAACAGCATGTTGGCACTACTGTGTTTGTGTATGGTTGTGTAAGGACATGTTGGCACTACTGTGTTTGTGTATGGTTGTGTAACAGCATGTTGGCACTACTGTGTTTGTGTATGGTTGTGTAAGGGCATGTTGGCACTACTGTTTTTGTGTATGGTTGTGTAAGGGCATGTTGGCACTACTATGTTGTGCATGGTTGTGTAAGGGCATGTTGGCACTACTGTGTTTGTGTATGACTGTGTAAGGACATGTTGGCACTACTGTGTTTGTGTATGACCGTGTAAGGACAGGTTGGCTCTACTGTGTTTGTGTATGGTTGTGTAAGGGCATGTTGGCACTACTATGTTTGTGTATGGTTGTGTAAGGGCATGTTGGCACTACTGTTTTTGTGTATGGTTGTGTAAGGGCATGTTGGCACTACTGTGTTTGTGTATGGTTGTGTAAGGGCATGTTGGCACTACTGTGTTTGTGTATGACCGTGTAAGGACATGTTGGCACTACTGTGTTTGTGTATGGTTGTGTAAGGGCATGTTGGCACTACTGTGTTTGTGTATGACCGTGTAAGGACATGTTGGCACTACTGTGTTTGTGTATGGTTGTGTACGAGCATGTTGGCACTACTGTGTTTGTGTATGATTGTGTAAGGGCATGTTGGCACTACTGTGTTTGTGTATGGTTGTGTAAGGGCATGTTGGCACTACTGTGCTTGTGTATGGTTGTGTAAGGGCATGTTGGCACTACTGTGTTTGTGTATGGTTGTGTAAGGGCATGTTGGCACTACTGTGTTTGTGTATGATTGTGTAAGGGCATGTTGGCACTACTGTGTTTGTGTATGGTTGTGTAAGGGCATGTTGGCACTACTGTGTTTGTGTATGATTGTGTAAGGGCATGTTGGCACTACTGTTTTTGTGTATGGTTGTGTAAGGGCATGTTGGCACTACTGTGTTTGTGTATGGTTGTGTAAGGGCATGTTGGCACTACTGTGTTTGTGTATGGTTGTGTAAGGGCATGTTGGCACTACTGTGTTTGTGTATGGTTGTGTAAGGGCATGTTGGCACTACTGTGTTTGTGTATGATTGTGTAAGGGCATGTTGGCACTACTGTGTTTGTGTATGGTTGTGTAAGGGCATGTTGGTACTACTGTGTTTGTGTATGGTTGTGTAAGGGCATGTTGGCACTACTGTGTTTGTGTATGATTGTGTAAGGGCATGTTGGCACTACTGTGTGTGTATGATTGTGTAAGGGCATGTTGGCACTACTGTTTTTGTGTATGGTTGTGTAAGGGCATGTTGGCACTACTGTGTTTGTGTATGGTTGTGTAAGGCCATGTTGGCACAACTGTGTTTGTGTATGGTTGTGTAAGGGCATTTTGGTACTACTGTGTTTGTGTATGGTTGTGTAAGGGCATGTTGGCACTACTGTGTTTGTGTATGGTTGTGTAAGGGCATGTTGGCACTACTGTGTTTGTGTATCATTGTGTAGGAGGATGTTGGCACTACTGTGTTTGTGTATGGTTGTGTAACAGCATGTTGCCACTACTGTGTTTGTGTATGGTTGTGTAACAGAATGTTGGCACTACTGTGTTTGTGTATGGTTGTGTAAGGGCAGGTTGGCACTAATGTGTTTGTGTATGGTTGTGTGAGGGCATATCAGGGAGCCTAGGTGGTGTAATGGTTAGCACACAGGCCCAGAATGCAAAGAGATGTGGGTTCGAGTCCCGCTCTAGGCGCAATATTTCCCATTTTTATCACCCAATGACAGTACTTAGAATTGAGCATTATTGCTTAGAATTGATCAAAGAAAAGAAAGCAAGATCCTCCAAGATATGAAGTCTCTATATTGGTGAGACGCATCGTTCTTTACACATGGTCCAACTGATTCATGAATGCCATTCACTATGGGGTTGTAGTGTGGAAGCGGAGATTTATGTCCCGTGAACATTCAAAATACACCAAATCATGCACAAATATAAACACAAAAGCCATGGCGAGAACCTGTGCCACAGATTTGGGGAACCCATAGATGTATCAGTAGGTCATGACCTAGTTACCTACTTGTGACTTACTGATATAATTTGACCTACTTACCTACTGGTGACCTACTGACATAACTTGACCTACTTACCTACTTGTGACCTACTAACATATTTTGGCCTACTTACATATTTGTGAGCTACTGACATACTTTTGACCTACTCACCTATATATGATCTTATGACCTAATTGCATGCGGATTACCTACTTAATAATTATGACCTACTTAATAATTATGACCTATTTCATATTTGTGATTTAATTACATACGTGTGACCTAGTTATACACCCGTGAGCTATCTACTTACCTGTGACCTATATACCTACATGTGACCTATTTACTTACTTGTGACCTATTTACCTATTTGTGTATTGCATTCACCACGCTACATTGATTCACTCAGGTGGGTGTCCATCACACATGCGATACCCATCTCAGTCGGAAGGTGTTGCTGATTTAGGTTAACTTTTTTTCTTTTTTTATTGATACGGTATTTATTCTTCCCATAGCGATTAAGCCCCTTTTAGGCTGCTTGTTTATGTCGCTGGACAACTATGAAGCTGGTTTGATGTATATATATAATAATTTTTTTTTACATAGAACATAGTTCTGTATTGGACAAAGGTCTACTATCCATACTCTTCATACTTGGTGAATCTGGAGATATATCATTGTTACTGTTAGGCTGGTCTGAGACTGAGCCGTCAGAGCCACTTCATAATTATACAGAGTGTCTTGATCTATCCAGAATCTTTCATTCCATCATCCAAACGCCAACACAACATAACTCGATGGGGGGGTGGGGGGGGGGGCTTTTTGACACATCGATAATTCTCTCTGTAAATCAGAGTTGCCTGCGTGGGTTTTTGGTTCTTCTCTCGTATAAACTGTATGGAAGTGTTCGAGTTCGGTGCTCGGTCTGCTCCTGCTGTGGACATGCCTGCTGAAGAGTGTTTAGCGCATGCGCACTAGACTCGCGATAATCAGCTTGTAGAAAGCACCCACTCGTGGTGGTCACCAGTTTGTCGAATCTAATGCTCGGATCTGTGGCTGTGAAAGTAGGCTATGAGGAAAACAATATAGAAAGAAAGAGAGCAAAGAATAATAGGAGAGAAGAAGAGGAGAGTCCAGCCCTATGGTTTATTGCTGATATAGTTACATGGGTTCATTGTAGAGTATCACCCCACCTCCTTCCCCCAATGGGAATTGAGCATTCTTGGTCCTACCAATAGGAATCTCTTGTTCTAAATATTAAAATGTCAAATGTGTCAACAAAAACTTGTTTCAAAGAAATATATAACAAATATATGATTAACCCTACTCATTTTCTATTTCTACATATGTCATTAACCATAGGATATAAATAAAAACATTTCATAGCTGCACCCAGTGTAATTAGCATGTGCCATGTGCTTCTCGTGGGTTTGTTTTGCTCTGACGCATCCCACAATGCACCGCGCCGCTGAAATGGTGATGTAGTCTATAGCTGGGGATTGGTCACCTATACTCACCCCTTCATTGTCGCTGCTGCTGTCTGGACTTGCTGTTATAAACCTCTTACTGGAAGTGGGCGTGCCTCACTCACTGCAATAGAAAACTAGCCTATTGGTTAAAGCTGCATAAGCCGATGCTTTTGTTTTTCTGATGCCTTTATTAGATAACTATATTAGGTTGATCATTATAATCTACATTACTTTACTTTGAAGTTACTTTTATTTTAAATGGCTAACTCTGGAGATATTTGAACATGTAAGTGTAAAAATACCAAAGTAATTTTGATGTGCATCTCAAAACTCGGACACTTAGGCTTCAGCAGTAAGAGCTTTTATTAAATTGACTTAGTGTTCCCATATACAGCAACAAACCAGACGGGATGGCCGAATGAGTTAGAGCGACCGTCTCCCATGTTAGTAGATCATGGGATCTTGGGTTCAAACCCTGGTCAAGTCAAAACAATGACTTAAAAATTGATACTTGTCGCTTCCTAGCCAGGTGCTCGGCTTTATTAGGATGGGCAAGGAGCAGTGGAATGAGGAAGACCAATCGTCCATGATTGAAATTTCCCATGGTTAAACAACTAATGTACCAAAAAAACAACGTAAGGTAAAAAAGTGGACTGGTATCTCTAAGTTAGATATGTTTGTTTGTTTGTTGATATTGCTAGGACGTAAAACAACAAGAAACAAACAAACATATCTAACTTAGAGATACCAGTCCACGTTTTTACCTTATGTTGTTTTTTTGGTACATCAGGATGGGTACCGACTTGTGACAGTACACACTCATGGCAATTTTATAGTGCTGCCCCACTGGGAAATCAGGCTGCCGGCACCATGACCTGATATCCTACTCGGTCACATCATCCTGACACCAAGCTAACTAGTCCTTGCCCTATCCTAATAATGCCGAGCACCAGGCTAGGAAGTGACAAGTATAAATTTGTACGTCATTGGTTTGACTCGACCGGGAACCGAACTCGCAAACTCCTGATCTTCCGCATGCGAGGTATGTGCTCTACCGATTCGGCCACCATGCCCGGTGTGTTAGCTATGTAGACTCAAGTCTAGAGAAGTGTTTTGGTTTTGAAAATTCAATGCTTCCATCGGACTATACAGCTTTAAGTGTTACAAGATGGGATTTCATTGCACGCATTGCTTTGATACTTTGCTGCTTTCTGCTTGATCGAATGGAACTAGTGCCATATGAAGTTATCCTCCATTATATACCTAATGGAGGTACATGCGCAATAAAATTCGATTTAATTGATTAGTGATAGCTTAGCACTCTATCAGTCACAAAGGTAATATCAGTTATCACAGCCAAAAAGCTGGTGACATTTATTCTGCACCTTTTGTCATACAAAGAAATGTGTTAATTACATTTATGTTTACATTGGAATTCCCACTTAAATCTGAAATTGTCAGATTTGTGTCAAATGACAGCAAAATTGATCACAGTTGCAATTTTCAAGTGGTTTAATTTGTGTTAAATGGCACAAAATTTAACATGTCCTTAGAAATTCTGAAAAATGTGTTTACGCCTTACATTTGTAAAGAGCTCCAATATGTTATTTAGTTTAAAAGATTGTTGGCACAGAACCATGAAATCTACACTTTTGCCACAGTGGGCACTGACATCCAATGCATTATGGTGATGGTTCTCCCTCCAAATGAAATTCAAAAGACATAAATTTACCTCCACTCGTGCATATGTCATAATCTTCGTGGGTGGGGACAGTGAGTAACCCAGATGGGCTTTCTGCTTCTACTCATGTCCCATCACTCCGACCTGCATCTGCGGCCTCTGAGTACGGCATGTCTGGCTAGACAGAAGTAAAATCATGTATTTCAATAAATAATAATAAATACCTTGTCATATCATTAGACCAGATACAAAGAAAAGATAAACCAATCATAGACTTCTGTGACTATAAACCACGTGATCTCTAGCTTGCACATAGAGGCCGTCTAGGTTCCAGAAGTATTTTTTTGGGTGGGTGAAGTGGTAGTAAAGCAGGGGCCCTTCAGAGTGGGTTGGGTGTGTGGGCATAGAGGGCATCTAACTTCCGGTTGTATTTTTTCGTGGGAATGGTCGGTAAAGTGGTAGTGCAGCAGGGCCCTTCAGAGTGGGTTGGGTGTGTGGGCATAGAGGGTGTCTAACTTCTGGTTGTATTTTTTCGTGGGAATGGTCGGTAAAGTGGTAGTGCAGCAGGGCCCTTCAGAGTGGGTTGGGTGTGTGAGCATAGGGGGCGCCTAACTTCAGGTTGTATTTTTTCAGGGGGAATGGTCGGTAAAGTGGTAGTGCAGCGGGGGCCAATCAGGGTGGGTTGGGTGTATGGGCATAGAGGGCGTCTAACTTCTGGTTGTATTTTTTCAGCAGGAATGGTCTGTGAAGTGGTAGTTAAGCAGGGGCCCTACTGGGTGGGTGGGGTGGGTGGGCATAGAGGGGGGGGGGGAGTTTAACTTCTGGTATTTTTTTGGCGGGAATGGACGGTGAAGAGGTAGTGAAGCGGGGGCCCTTTTGGGAGGCTGGAGTGTGTGGTGGTGAGGGAGTGACGAGTGAGGGGGTGAGCGAGTGACGAGTGAGGGGGTGAGAGCGCGGATCGTCTGCCACCACCACCACCGCCACCCACTCAACCACCGCTACCACCAGCCTACCCCTCAGTAAAGATGGCGGGTGCCTCTCCCCCCACCCCCACCCTCACCCACTGACAAAACATGCTTTCCACGCAGCGCGACACACATCAGAAATCAAACTGGTGCGGGGCGTGTTTTGCTTGTAGGGGATTATAGATCGGAGCTGGGATCGTTAGTGGCGCCTTCCTCCCGGGGTCTGCAGCCGATAACGCGGGGCCGTGGAGGGCCTCAGGGCCCCTCTCCAGCAGGCTGCGGCTCAATAGGGGCCTCCTCTACGTCCCCCCGACAGACCTCCTCCCTCCTCTCCTCCTCATCTCGGCGACAATGCAATGGGTACTCCCACCCTCTGACAACTAGTCAATAGACAACGTCACCAAAAATGGCGGGGCGTCAGTCTGTGTGTTGTTCTCATGGCCTCCTTTGCGCAAATAGCTCATATGTATCTACCAAACAAACACGCACGCACGGGCACTCGCACATGCGCACTGACGTAGCAACAGCACTGGCGGACTCCTACTTGGGGTTGTCGTCTGCTGTCACTAAATCTCGTCTGCTGTCACTAAATCTCGTCTGCTCTGAGTAGATTTCACTGCGGCCTTGTGTTCTGTCAGTGGGGTCTATCACTTTATCAGTCGTGCGGGAAATAGTTTTGTATAAAGCCCGCGCGTTCTAAATGTCGTCTGCTGTCGCATCGGTAACAGCAGACGACATTTAGCGGCAGTTTGGGATCGTAGCGATATCTGTTTGGAGTGTGTGTGGGTGGGGTGAGCAAATATTCCATTGCATGGTCGAGTGTCAGATAGACATAAGTATGTGTGTATACATACACATATCACCAGACGGGATGGCCGAATGAGTTAGAGCGCTCGTCTCCCGTTTTGGTAGACCATGGGATCGTGGGTTCGAACCCTGGTTGAGTCAAACCAATGACTTAGAAATTGATACTTGTAGCTTCCGAGCCTTGTGCTCAGCATTATTAGGATAGGGCCAGGACTGGTTGGCTCAGTGTCAGGATAATGTGACTGAGTGGGATATTAGGTCATGGTGCTGGCGGTCTGGTCTCCCAGTGGGGAAGCACTATAAAGTCGCCATGAGTGCGCACTCTCACAAGTCGGTACCCGTCCTGATATGACTGGTTGGCTCAGTGTCGGGATAATGCGACTGAGTGGGATATCAGGTCATGGTGCTGGTGGCCTGGTCTCCCAGTAAGGCAGCACCATAAAGTCGCTATGAGTGCGCACTTTTTCAGGTCGGTGCCTGTCCTGATATGACCTTAGATGTTGCTAGGACGTAAAACAACAACAAACAAACAAAAAAAACATATACGATGCATCTTCGGGAAAGATCTAGAACGTTTACCTAAGTATTAATGTATATATGTGCGTATATATATATACTGTCCTGATATGGCCTTGGATGTTGCCAGGACATAGACCAACACCCACACTATATAT
The DNA here is from genome assembly GCA_030323885.1 of Branchipolynoe longqiensis. Taxonomy (NCBI): domain Eukaryota; kingdom Metazoa; phylum Annelida; class Polychaeta; order Phyllodocida; family Polynoidae; genus Branchipolynoe; species Branchipolynoe longqiensis. The sequence continues at coordinate 587,069 of CM059188.1, forward strand.
ATATATATATACACACATATATATATACATATAATCATCATCATCATGATCATGTAGTCGGTCGCAATGCGACAAAGACTGCTTTCATTTCTTAACCGTAGTAAATGTTTATATGGTGTTAAGTTGCGTCGTCTGATGAAAACATCAAATTTTCAAAACCGAAGCATTGACCTAGATTTGATTCTACATATCTAACTTCGATAGCAGTGCACTTATTAAGAATTTGTTAACAATTTTCTCAATGCATAGAAGGGTGTAATACGTCAAATTACTTAGAATCTGGTGTCAGAGTGTGGGCGCTTGCCAAAATTAATTTGGCATATTTGCACTTCAAATATCTCAAAACGTAACCACTTAAAATAAATGTTACTTCAAACTAAAGTAAGATAGATTATAATGATCAACCTAATGTATTTACCTCAGAAAGTGAGAGAAACTTAAAGACATCGGACTATGCAACTTTAAGAACACATTCTCTTTGGTGATATTCATTGCAATGTCTGGTTACTAACCCAATCCGATGAACCCGATATAACTAAAATTCGCTAATCCATCATATGTTTCTTGAGCTTTCTTTTGTTCTTTTTATCTTAATAGTGCAATGGCAATTTATGTATTCTTGTCTCTACATATCAAAATGTCTGACATTTAATAGCTCAATTAATTTAACAAATCCGCTGTCATCTGAGTAGAGTAAAAGTTCTAAAACCTCTTTAAATCGACTGACCATGGGACCGTCTTTACATGGTCCAATTAGGGAGGTGTATTTTTTATCGTTACAATGATATTATATGGGTGATCGTTTGGGACCCAAATAAAGCGATCGATATATGGAAGTGGTCGATCTGTGGAGGTGGGTGGTTAGAGAGGTTATACTCTATGGGGGTAATAATAATATTTATTGCAGTGCCCTTTATGTAAGTTGGCCAGTTTGATGAAATATTAAACTGACCTCAGCCTGATATCACTAATATTATATTTTGCTAGAGCCACTTATGTCATGTTCAATATTTTTAATTTCGGTTTCTACTGTCCAACCGAGGCAAGGTTTAAAAGCTAAAGTGTTTTAACAATAAGCTTAATTCATATGTAGTGCTGATATATATATATATTGAGATGAATCACTTTTTTTTTTTTTTTTTTTGTAAATATGTTTATTCTGCTGAATAATTCTTTTGTCAGTGCCGAAGCACTGGTCTTCCAGCCATTTTTCAATTCAGGGTTATTTACACAAAAGGTATATAGAATAAGGTGTACAATACCTGTTGAATAGACAATTTGCACCATGTAACACAATGAAATTCTGAAACCCAAAAGTTCCATAACAATATGGTACAGTAGTGTCATATAACCAGATCAATATTAGTCAGATCAATGTGAGTATTTACATAGTATTTAGAATGTAAGCAGAAGTTATCTTCTGTATTCAGTTGGTAAATTTGTACTAAGTTTGAATGTTCAGTTGCAGTTAGGCAAGCGGTATATAAATGTTGGTTTGTTAGGAAAATTCTAGTGTAACTCTAATGTAGCTAGTTATGTGAGTTTATGAATTATGTTGTTGGGGTGGGGTTGTTAATAATACACTGGACAATCTGTGACCAGTGAAGCAGTGGGACCAATCCCAGTGCATTTAGGTCTTAAATTTTACATATTTACCTGGACTGTCTCTGTCATCGTATATGGTTGACTGGAGATAACAGAGGAACATCAACAAATTTTAATACAGCCCCATATCGGTCATTAACTGCTCACTAGATGTAGTTTTGTGTTAGAGATGCACTGATGAATGAATAGCTAAGGTATATAATATTCATTATTTCAATACAGCGGTTTATTACGATCGATTATGATCGTATAAAATGAACCATTCTAGGCAATAACTGAATACAATTGAAGAAAAACTGAGAATCTCTTTAAATATATATATGTTCTACTGATGCTGGGTTTAAAGAATGGGATTTCAATTACATAAATGTGACTATGTGGATAATTAATGTAATGTATGCCATATCAAAACGCAAAGTTGTCCGCTAGTGACCTTGATATTCTAATATAATATTTAATCATTTATAACATAATATTAAACCGAGTGGTAAGGTTTATAGTTTTTGTTATTAATTTGTGATAAATATATTGGGTTGATTATTAAAATCTTTCTTACTTTTGTTTCAAGTAACTTTTGTTTTAGATGGATATCTTCGTAGAAACTTCAAGTATCAACATATAAAATTACTTTGGTGTGAATGTGAAAACTGCCGAGGCATGAGAAGTAACGGGTTCTATTAAAGCTGCATAGCCCGATGAAATATCAAATTTTCAAAACCAAACCAATTATCTAGATTTGATTTTACATATCTAACTTAGAATCTGATGCACTTATTAAGCATTTGTTTCTGCGTAGAAGGCAATACTGAGTCAATTTAACAGAACCTGTTACTGCAGAAGTCTATGGTCTCAGAGTTTTGGCAAGCTTGCCAAAACTAATTTTCCATGTTTGCACTCAAAATATCTCAAAAGTTTACCATTTAAAATAAAAGTAACTTTGAACTAATGTAAAGTAGATTCTAGTGATCGATCTAATATATTTATCTCAGAAAGAAATACAGAAATTCAAAACCATCAGAGTATGCAACATTAAATTGACTAGTCCCTGCTGTGCAGCAACAAATCCTTAATAAGTGCATCGGTATGTAAGTTAGATGTAGCGAATCAAATATGCTTAGAAAATGTTATGGCTAATATTTAGAGATCAGTATGGTCGCCAAAGACAAGTTTATTCTGATTTCTGGTAAATTGTACGTAGCTAAGCATGTGACATGAAATATGACAAAGACAAAGAAAATCGAAATTCCTCCGATAATCGGAAATTTATCATCCCTGAATATTGAGAAATATATTAAAGTGTGTATTTATAAAGCTGCATAGGCCAGTAAAAACATACAATCCTTTAAACCACTTATTTCGATTTGATTCTACATCTCCAACTTAAGGTATTGGTGCATTTATTAAAGCTGCATAGTCCGATGAAATATCAAATTTTCAAACCCAAACCAATTATCTAGATTTGATTTTTACATATCTAGCTTAGATACTGATGCACTTATTAAGCATTTGTTTCTGCGTAGAAGGCAATACTGAGTCAATTTAACAGAACCTGTTACTGCAGAAGTCTATGGTGTCAGAGTTTTGGCAAGCGTGCCAAAACTAATTTTCCATGTTTGCACTCAAAATATCTCAAAAGTTTACCATTTAAAATAAAAGTAACTTTGAACGGTAACTTTGTAACTGTAAAGTAGATACTAGTGATCGATCTAATATATTTATCTCAGAAAAAATACAGAATTCAAAACCATCGGACTATGCAACTTTAAGCATGTGCTGCTGCACAGAAGGGAAGTCTATTTAAAAGTTGGAACCCGTTAATCCTGAAGCCTATTCCATCAGAATTGTTATGCGCATACGAAAATTAATTTGGCTTGGTTTCAGTTTAAATATCTCCAGATTTAACCATCTGTGATCAAAGTTATTTCAAAACTAAGGTAAGGTACATTATAATAATCAACTTAATATATTTATCTTTAAAAGTGTTCTCTGTGGCAGAGTGTCTGACTTTTTTCTAGGTCGGATTCCTAATCTGAAGGTCGGTGGTTCGATTCCCCATACCCCCACCTCTGCCAATTTGGATTTCCACCGCTGTGTATAACTTACAGCGTCATCAAAGGCTAGTTGCTCTCATACCATGTCTATGTGGTGTGGGAGGTTAAAAATCCCTTGGGTCGGTAAAAGTGTAGGCTCGGGCTTTCTATAGACAAACTGTCTAGTGGTGAAAACAAGTCTATTCAGACTTATCCATGAAAGGCAGTATAAATCTTCAACAAAAAGAAAATAAACTCAAAATCATTACACTGCAACTATCTATATGGCATTAATATGAAATATAACGCAGTTCGTAAATAAGCACATACAAAAGATTTTTTTTTTTTTGGTATTGACCACATTTTTTTTTATTCCGAGTAGAGTCACACAATACGGAGAACTTCAGAAAATCGGGCATCATGAACGAACCATAGATTATTTACTCAAACAGTTCAGATACCAGAGTCATCATTCCATAGCTAAAAATTGTACAAATCTACCTATGTTGTTTGTTGTCTTCTCTCTCTCTCTCTCTTTGTGTTTTATCCTTCTCGATGTGGGGGATGGGGGTGGATGTGGGGGGTCGTGGGGAGTTGGGGCGGGGTATGGGGAGAGGGGCGGGGTGTGTGGGGGAGCGGTGATGAGGAGGGAAAGGGGGGCGGGGGGGTTCTGTGGCATCATCATTCACCCAACCAGCTAAGGGAACAAGCGACCAATACAGACTGGTTCCCGGCGTGGGGAGGGCCATATGTCGGTCTGTATACAGCGTCGCTTGTACTCAACATCATTCTCTCACACGTGACCAAATGGATGAACACACCACAAAATAATTTTAATAATAAATTTTAAAAGAGGGAACAAAAAAATTATAATTCTCCACTCTATTTATATAGTACACACAGCTAGGACAAAAAACATCAACGAAATGCAGTTTACAGTTAACACGCTCTGTTTGTTTCTTTGTTTGTTCTGACGTTTGCAGAGAATGTCGATGACATACTTAGTAAGACGCGCCACGAAGGCTGTCCTGCTGCTCACATGTTTATATATATATAATATATATATATACCTGCACATGGATCCCCCGAGGTACTGAGGGATACACTCGACATGCTGGACCACATAGTGCTGTTCATTTCTTTATTTATTTTTTATACATAAGCCTTTTTTAAAGGTAGCCCCCACTTCTCTCTATCTCATCCATCTTTTAAAACATGGACATGTCCCCAACCCGAGATAGAAGAGTTTGTACAATTTTAATCTGACATTAATGAATACAATTTAATTAATAATAATTAATGGTGACAATAATAATAATACCTGGTTGCCCTGGTGGACAGTCACGTGATCGTAATAATAATGATAATTAATATACACACAATCAATTCATCGCACACAAAATACATTTGGCCTGATTTCTCTATTTGGGGTTGTAGGGGTGGTGATAGGAGGGGTGGTTATGTGGGTGTGTTGAGGGGAGAGTCACACTGAACCACTCATCCGACTCTGTGGTCTACACACTGCAATTCTCTACATCGTTCTGGCCTCTGTACAGTATGATACAATTAAATATACCCGGAACAAAGCATTGTCTACCATTAAGGTTGTGGAGCTAAATCTGACGATGTTAATCATTTCCTGAATGAATTATATATGTATATATACATATAAAAATGTCGAACATCCTAAATGGGGGAACTATGCAATTTGTGAATTAAACAAATTAAACTCTCGAAGAAGTCCTTCCTTATTCGAAAAAAATATAATAATTAAATGAATTACACACATTTAATTCATTTGCATCTATTTCCCTAGAATAATAACGGAAAAGAAGTTTGAGAAATGTATTGAGACACGGAGAGAAAAACTGGGTTCGATAAATTCTCTGTATATAATATATCTATATAATATAATTCTTTTATCCGTGATAAAAATACTGTTTCAACGGTCGTCTGACTGAGACTTCCCCAGTTCATGGTGATAGCTAGCTATACAGTGATTTTATATTTGTGTAATTCATTTCATTTGTTATTGGTTGCTCGCCATAAATATGCAGACTTCTAAGATAGGTACGTGATTTTCTTTTTTTTTAGATCTCTCTTATTTAAAAAGAAATATGATTACGGTAACCTGTGGTGATAATATTGGAAACCATTCGAACAATTTTGCAGCAGAAGTTATGTGTATTTTTGATTTTGTTGTATTTCTTCTCCCGGGAATATCACAGTTTGGCACATGAATATATGTATAGTATCCATCTCACCACTTAGCTACGCTAATCATATTATTAGACCAGGTACAGTAGTACAATACACACAGACACAGTTCTCTGAACAGCCACTCATGCATGACCCAGTCTCGAATCAGACTCATCAAACTTCCCGTGTACAGAGGTTGAGCTCTTCTTTTTTAACCTATTTATTTATTTGTAAATGCATCGTTTGGATTCTGGTCCAGCAAAATGTCCATCTAGGAGGGAGAGGAGATGTGGGTTACAAAACCACTTAGGGTAGGGGGGGGGAGGGTTAAAATGGCGAGGTTTTCCATTCACCCACCACCAAACACTATAATCGCTAGATTATCTGTTTATTCCTAGAACCATTCCTCCAGTACCATATAGGATGGGGAGATGGCTAATGCCACAGAGGTGAGAACTGATAAGAAATTAAGCTTCAGTGAGCAATTTTAATATAATTATAATATTAAATTATTGCATAATCCAATGGTTTTGAGATTTTGTCAAATCTTTTGAGATAAATAGATTAGTCTTAGATAAATATATTCGTTTTAATATATTTTACCTCGAATTTGAGGTGTTTCATTTCATTTTAAAGGGTTAACTTTAGATATATTTGAAGTGAAAACATGCCAAATTAATGTTGAGGCTTTGTTTACACAATTTCGAGCCGAGAACAGGAACACTAAACTGCAATCAATGCACCAGGATCTAAGGTGGACATTTAGGATCAAATCTAGGTAAATGTTTTGTATTTTTTTTAAAGTAAAAAAGTTCAATTAATCAGATTATGCAGCTTTAAATGAATAAAGTACCGTTTGTTGTTGGAGTCTTGCACTCTCCCTTCTACTACAAACTACAACAAAGATGGCGACGACTGTTAATTACACGTGCTGCTATGTAAGTAAGTTATCAAGTTAGGATTCCTTAGACCCAATGGAAGTTCGATGTTTTTTTATTTTTTATTATATTAATCAGTTTTATTCCTTAAATAAAAAAATAGTTTGTCGACTGGTTCACGTGGTTCTTTGTACACACGTAAATCATTACGTGGATTTCAGGACATGTTGGGCACCTCGGAATTCCTCGCTCGGTAAGTATCAATACACAGTTAGATAGCCAACCTGCTGACCTCTACGAATGACCCCCTTCAAGGTCACTCAATGGAACGCCTGGTGAACAATCCAGATAAGGGTTCTCATGGCACAAAATGAAAGAGGGGGGACATAGGCTGGAAAGTGACAGTCATCACCAAAGCTAGTGATTAATCGACGCCATTCCAACCACAGTCCTTACAATGTAATTATTCATTAAACATTAATATCATCATTATTATTATTATCAATGTACAGAAATAGAAAACTACTACCGTCTATAGGTTTACCCCAACTCCTTCTCTGTATCTCTCTCCCTATATTTCTCATTCCATGGCACGCGAATATTCGGATATTTATAAATAGTAACGTTTGTTTACGTCCTTCGCTGGCGGTCACGTGACGCGTCGGGCGAGCAGACGACATTGTGAGCACGCTGGTTACCAGCGACGGCCGGAAGTCCGCCCGACCGGCCGGCGGGAAACCAGCTTCACCAAGGTCAGGGTCACAACATTGAACACCGGGCAAACCCAGTGGATCTCGTCTGATTTAAAAACTTAACGAATGTATTCAATAATTAATAATAATTAATTATGATAATTAATTAATGAATGCCACAACCGAAAGTTGTTCCTCTCTTCAGCCTACTCCCCAAAGTTGTCTCGTCTTCGCTTCGTCTTACCTCTATATAACGCTGGAAAATCAACCGATCAACAAATCATTCATTGTCTCGGAGAATTTGGGCGGGCCGGGCGAGGAGGGGACAGAAATATAAACAAAAAACAAACCCACATGCTTTGAACAATTAAGTATGCATCTATTTCGAACCGTTTTTGTTGTTGTAATTGAACACACATTTGTTGTAATTGAAAACAAAGACCCAATGAGTGTTGAATCTGGGAAGTGGATATTATGACTGCTTATGGACCAACTTCTCTACATCTCTAGTTGATTTTGTTTTCTTACAGATTGTTGAACAGATACACACTGACTACTTTTGTAGTTACACAAAACACAATAGGACACACATTAACAACGCCTGTGCCTATTTGAAAAGAAGTGAACTTGTTGCCGAGATTATAACCACCATGTCGTGTTTATATTTGAACACAGGCCCAGCATGGAGAGTGCTTATATTTGAACACAGGCTCAGCATGGAGAGCACTTATATTTGAACACAGACCCAGCATGGATATATTGGCTTCACGTCGGAGGTGACAAACACAGGCTGCTGTGGCTACCACTTGGTGGGTGTGTGCTACTGGAGTGACGCGCATCTGTTGAAGATGTCTGGCTTGGCCTAGTGTATCAAACCAAACACGCCATTGTCCCTACACACACACACACTTACTTACACATCATGAGCGTGAACATGAACCAAGGATGGCATTCTCACCATGGTAACTGTACACTTATACCCATCCTGATATGACCTTAGATGTTGGCAGGATGTAAAACCCCAAAACAAACAAGCTGGTAAAATATATATATATATGAATACATATATTATTATATATAGATTAATATATATATATTAATATTTATATATGTGAATATATATATATATATTCAAATTACTGATGCAAATATATTAGATATATTCTAACTAGATTTTCTTTTTTCGAAATTAACCATGAGGAATAAAAAAAATTAAAAAAATTAAGTGCTATGTTTAGTATGAATAAATCGTGTATCACCAGCATGCTGCAGTAAAGCCGAACACATTTATATAGATCTGTAATGCCCCCGAAAATGTCAGCTAGACCCCCCCCCCCACCCCCACCACCTTCCCTGTCTACTCAGGGAGGAGAAGAAGGAGATGTTTGGTGGGGGGGGGGGGGGATATTAATAGCGTAGTGGTAGCGACCACAATTCAGAAGGATAATTGGTCGTCATCACGAAAATTTGTCGCTGGTGTGTGCGTGTGTGTTCGGAGGTAGGGACTTTGTTAGAACCTGAAGGTCATCAATACCCCCCTCCACACACACACATGCACACGCCCCACATCTACACTCGGGCGTCCCACATACCTTACACCACGTGATGTGGTCGCCTACGTTGCTTAGCAGCCTGTGAATGCTTGGAAACGAGTTTTCAGTACTTGATGCAACCAACGGTTTAAACTCAAATATCATATATGCAATATATATATATACCATGTATATTAGATGTGTGTGTATGTGATATATGCACCACGTAGATCACATGTGTGTGTATGTATGTAATATATATGCACCACGTAGATCATATACGTATGTTATATTATATATAATATATAATATACCACATACAACATATATGCACCACATAGATCATACATATGTTATATTATGTATTGTATATAATATATCATATACCACATACAATATATCACATAAAATATAATATATAAAATTCAATATACCATGTATGTAATATATGCATCAAATAGATCATATACTTATGCTATATTAAATTATTATGTATTATATATAATATATACTATACCATATAGAATATAATGTACATTATATCACATACACTATAATATATATGCTATATCAGATACATGTATGTAATATATAAACTACACAAATCATGCACACATAGTTTATATAATATATGCAATATACCATATAATATATACAATATCAAGTACAATATACCATATATTATATATCACATATGTATAAAACATCACATATGTATGAAATATATACACCACATAGATCATATCTGTATGATATTTCAAGTATTTTATATAATATATACAATATCATATACAAAATACAACATAATATATATTATATCATATACGATATATGATATACCACATATAATGATATAAGTATATTATACACATTTGACACACTGCGCACTCGTGTTAATTTAACACAAGCCGCACTGTGGAAACTTGGGTTAACCTTTAATTTACCTCCGATGTGTGCGAATTAACTCTTCACCTTCCATCAATGTTTAGCTGCCTCTCATTTAGGTGCATGAAACAATTAAATGGCGAGCAAAATTTAATTTCTTATGTCTTCGTTTTGGATTTGTGTCCACTCTCTCCCTCTGATTTAGATACAAACAATAATTAAATGGCGAGCAAAATTTAATTTTGTATGTCTTCGTTTTGTATTTTTATCCCACTCTCTGTCTCTGATTTAGATACAAACAATAATTAAATGGTGAGCAAAATTTAATTTCTTATGTCTTCGTTTTGTATTTTTTTCACTGACTTTAAAAACAAGTGTATAAAGGAGCACAATTGCTTTAATCCCCAATCATGGCTAGTTACAAAATGATCTTCAACACAATGGCGGCAAGGGTTTGTTGGCGGTTGTTTGGTGAGACCTACAGGTTACTGTTATTGGACAATGGGAGCAAGTGGTTTGGAAGTTGCGATGGCGGGTGGCGGGTGACGGGGTCTCTCATTCCTTTTAGAATGAATAATATCTTAAGCCGAATCTCCTATATATCATATGTATTTACATAAACTCTCTATTTCTGTCTTTGGTCTCTCTCTCACTCTCTCCTCTCATGCTCCCTCCGTCTACAATAACCCACCCTACTCATGACCTTACCTATCCCCAAACTATTTGGTTATGGAGGGAGGGGGTGGGTGGGTGGGTGGGGGTAAGGGTAGAATTTGTGAATGTATTTACCCACCGCCCTTCCATGCTGTCCCTCAACCCCACCACTGTGTTTGTAGTTGGGGGAGGGGGGGGGGTGCAGGAGGGGAGAGGGGGTTGCAGCAGGAGGGGTGAAGTGGTACCGGTATTCTAGCAGGGTGTGAGGGGCATCAGTAGGCATCTCCCCCCGCCCCCCCCCATCCAACATGACCTCCGATCTCTGATCCCGCCCGATAATATAAGATATGGTCGTGGTGGGATCTGGGAGCTTCCCCCTTCTGTGCCTGCCCCCTCCCCTCCCCCCACCCCCGGCCTCCCCCACTCCCGGACCGAGTAGCGGCATTGTGTGGCGGGCGCGGGGCGCGTCAACACGGGGGCGCCCTCGCCGCCCGACCCCTCGCCCCGTCCGGCACCCTCCGGGCGGCCATAATATTTACCGAGCCCGGCGCGCCCCCGTTGACATAGCGTCTGGGCGCGACCGGCCGGTAACCAGAGCACCTCGCCCGCCAGGTGCGCCGCTGACCCCCGGCGTGTCGCTTTCACAAAATAACTACGCGCCTTGTGATCCCGCGCCTCAGCGCCTGGATCTGGAATGACCCCCACGCCTCATGGAGATGGGATGAGGGGCGGGGGATGGGGATGGGGGAGGGAGCGAATATTAGAGAAGGAATCAGCAGGGAAAAGGGGGGGGGGGTGAGATGGCAGAGGAAGAGGAAGTTAGTGGTCTGATATTTAAGACTTGGCTTCACTGCTTTTCAAGAAAGGACACTGGTGGTGGTGGCGGTGATGATGGTGATGCGGGTGGAGATGAAGTAATTGTGGTTTTCAGGTGGTGGTGATTGGAAGGAAGAGGAGGTGATGGTAGCTTTGGAAGTGGTGGTTGTGGTGCAGAAGGTGGTGGTGTTCTTGGAGGCAGTGGTGGTGGAGATGGAGATAGTGGCTGTGGCGGAGGAGGAGGGGGGGGGGGGTAGGAGGAAGATGAGGAGGAGAGGGACACTGCGTCCACAATGGCGCCCAGCGGGTGCCGTTCACACGAGGGTGTAGCCGGGCTTTATTTAGTCAGGTGCCGGGCCGGCTTGATCCCCGCCACCCCTGGCCGAGGTGCCGGGCCGCCGGGCTGGCTTGATCCCAGCCACCCCGGGCCGGCTGAGAGGCGAGGGGTTAAAAAGCTAAAGCGCATCCATTACCATCACCGCCCGCCCGCCGCGGCGCGCAGACCCATCATGCACCGCACGCCGGAGATGATGGAGATGACCACTTGGGGGCAGCACTGGCTGCTAGTTCTGGCCGTGTCCACTAGGATCGCGATGGTCTGCGAGAGCTTGTTGCCGCCGATTCCCGGGGCTACAAGGGTTAGCGCCATGGGCGGGAAGCAGGCGAGTGATTCAGACTTGTGCGTTCTATTTATTTTTTCCCCCCCATCTCCTGCCTCAAAGGTGATCACTCAAGGCGTCACCTATCCATGTTTATCTTCCGCTGCGCCCCGGCCGGCCCTTGAGCACCCCCATTTCGCTGGTGCCGAGTGATCTTATGCACCGGGCAGAGAATCCACTCGGGCGAGGGTGAAATCACCGCGGGAACCAGCGGAAATGCCTCATGTGTGTGTGTGTGGTCGGTCGCTGGCTTCTGACCGGTTCGGGCGCTGTGTTACATTATATTAAACACACTTGTGTGTTATGTACAACAATGACCAGAATGAATATTATTGCACCATGTATGACAATATTTACTGCATCATGTGCAATTTATTGTATGACAAGTGGATGTTATGTATGACAAGTCATTGCACCGTATGCTGTATACACCAATGTGTGTTATACATTACACTGGTCATTGCTCCATTTGCTATGTATGACAAGTCATTGTGCAATGTGCTATATACACTAACGTGTGCTATATTATATGGTCACTATGGTCATTGCTGTGTGTGCTATATATATATACAGCACTGTGTGCTATATTCGACACTGGTCATTGTTCTATCTGCTATGTATGGCAAGTCATTGCACCAATAGTCTGTGCACAGTGCACCCAGGGGTGGGGCAGACGCCCCCCCCCCCCATCCCGGCTCTCCGCGGTTCATACAGGTGTCCTGGGGTCGCATGTCAACTCGGGCTCCTGTGAAGTTTATGACCGATATACATGAGTGAGGGCGGACCTGGTGGACCGTGACGGCGCTCCTCGTGCGTGTACGTATGCGTGTACGTATACGTGTACGTGTGCTTGTGCGTGAGATGCGGGGTGGAGGGTAGGTTCGCGTGCTCGTCCCCTGACGTATGGTCCTGGAGAGGCCGGGCGGGGCTCGGGGCGGCCGGTCCGGCTGAGGGGTGAGGGGTTCCCCGGGAGCAGGACGGGCTACTCATGTGTCATCCCGGCGCCTTTGCTCGGCGACCCGCGGCCCGGCGCGCCTTTGTACGTAGTGTTTTACGGTCGTTGAGGGCGCACAAAAGGTGTAGCACCTATCTGGTCAGCAAAGGGGTGCCGCGCCGCGGCACCCGGAGGGTGGGGGGAGGGGGTAGCCGTGAGGAGGGGGAGTGGGGGGGGGGAGGTCAACAGGCGGGGGGGGGCGTGAGACAGACATTGTCAGACCCCTTCTACATGAAAAACTTGAGATGACCACAAACTGACCACGCCCATTGTCCACTGTGGATTGTGTATGTGGGCGGTGGGGGTGTATGTGGAGGTGGGGGAGGAGATAACAGAGCCCCTACAACTTCCAAAGGCTCGGGGGTCTAATATTATAGACGACGGATGAGAAATGATGCCGCCGCTCTCCCTTCCACCCCCCCCCCCCCCCCCCCCCATCCCCTCCTTCACTGACGCTCTTTGCTATTACAACAATAGGCACATTGTCCGTCAGGTAGTCAGCGGTAGACGGGTAGGCCTTGCTGGTTGTTGGTTACACCACCACACAGCACCGCCACTACCACCACCCACCACCCACCATTACCACCACAAGAAGCCTACACAATACGCACTGCCCGCGGGGCTTAGTGCTGATCCACATTAAATGATAATCCACCAGAACAGGAGCCGCTGCAGTGGTGTAGGAGTCAGTCCGACTCTAGTGATGCAGTGCGCCGCATCCAGATCACACAGCTGCAGTGTTGGCATTCCAGTAAGGTCAGCATGCTGGGGCATCTCTCCTCTTTGTGTTGTGTTTTTCCCCCCTTCTTCTTGGTGTTTTTTATTTTTTATTTGTTGTTACCGGTGGATAGAGTAGAGGTTGGCGATGCGTTGTTATGTATATAGCCAGCGGTCGAGGCCTCGCGGTAACTGCATTGTGTTAGGAGTGGTGTGTGTGTGTTTGTGTGTTTGGCGGTGTGTGTGTGTTGGATGGTTACACACGCGAAGCATACTTAATAGCGCCCGTATGTGAGGGTGTGTGATTGAGTGCGTTTGGACGTGAGTGTGCGCGCATGTGTGTGAGTGCATGTGAGTATGTGTGAGTGGAAGTATGTATGTGTGAGTGTGTAAGTATGTGAATGAGTGTGGGTATGTGAGTGTGTAAGTATGTGTGTGAGTGTAAGTATGTGTGTGAGTGTAACTTACTGTAAGTATGTGTGAGTATGTGTGTGACTGTGAGTGCATGTGAGTATGTGTGAGTGTAAGTATGTATGTGTGAGTGTGTAAGTATGTGAATGAGTGTGGGTATGTGAGTGTAAGTATGTGTGTGAGTGTAAGTGTGTGTGTGAGTGCATAAGTATGTGGGTATGTGTGGGTTTGTGTACATGTATGCAAGTATGTGAGGATGTGTGTCTGGGTGAGTATGTGCATGCGTTGCTTCTTTGTTTGTTGTCGTTTTACGTCCTAGCAACATATACGGTCAGCATGCGTTGCTATGTGTGTTAGTGTACATTTGCGTACATGTGTGGGTATGTGGACATGGATGTGAACAATTACATGTACATGTGTGTATTTATGTGTGTGAGTATTATGAATATATGCGTGTATGTGTCTGTTTGTGTGCTGCTATATGTGTGTGTCTGAATCTGTGTGAATATTATTAATATGTGTGTATGTGCTGCTTGTGTTATGTGAGTATCTGAATCTGTGTCAATGTGTGTGAATATGTGTATGTATGTGTGTATGTGCTTCTACATGTGTGAGTGTCTCTGAACCCATGTCTGAATGTACATGTGTAAGTAATCCCCACAATGGGAGCAGCCTGCCCCGTAGCCTCTTCACTAGACTATACTACAACACACCGTGGTGGCCCGGGTTCGAGGGCACTGAGGCCGGGGTGTAAAGTAGATGTTACCGGCGTCTCCCCGCCCGGATCCCGGGCTACACATGGCGGCGATAAGCCGTGCTTCCACCCGGCAGGGCGGGCGGGCAGGCCCCGGGGTCGCCCCCCGCCGGGCGCGGTAATTGGACGGGTTCAGACGCACTCACAATAGCCCGTCATTCACCTCACACACACACACACACACACACCGCCGCAGCTTCGCCCGTTGCTCACCAGGTGGCGCGACGGAGTGCGGGAATCACCGTGTTGGACGCTAAGAGTAAGATACTCCCCTTTCTCTCTCTCTCCCCCCCCCTCTCTCGCCCTGTCTGTCTGTCTCTCTCCATCTCTCTGTCCTTCTCTCATCATCGCCACCACAGATCAATGAACTTGAAATCCACCGAGAATCTTTTAAAGCAAAACAAAAAAGTAGCCAAGCATTTGCTCTCCGCAGGAGTTGCCTTCCTTCCGCAGTGGCCGGCGGGAGACTCGCCCCCGGAGCTCCCAGAAAATACTCAAGAGATTACTCGGTATGTGAGGGAAAGGGTCGGTTGTGGTAGACAGGGGGAGGGCGGGAGTGGGAGCAGGGAAGAGGGAGAGGGAGGGAGGGGAGGAAAGATGGAGGAGTGAGGATGGAGGAGAGGAGGCGAGAGAAGGGAAGAGGGCGGAGGGAAGCGAGAGGGAAGAGGGCGGAGGGAAGCGAGAGGAGGGAAGAGGGAGGAGGAAGGATGGGGGAGGAAGGATGTAGGAGGAAGGAGGGAAGAGGGAGGAGGAAGGAGGCGGAATATGCAGAACAGAGGAGCTCAGAGTGCGAGTCCATCGGGAGGTGTAGGGTGGTGGTTGCTGTTTTCATCTTGTTGTTCTCCATGTGGTCTTTGATTGAAAGGCAAGTCCTCGACGAGAGGAGCTGGAGCTATGCCGGCTTGGGGGCGGGGAGGGGTGGGGTGCACAAGCTCCGGGACCCCGGCCCCCGGCGGGGTTGAGGGTCGGGCCGTGGTTTGTAGAGTAGTATACACTCCTCCTCCTCCTCCCGCCCCATCAGCCGTTATATTCGTCAGCGTCATAAATCAGTCGTTATCTCACGTGTCCGACCGGGCCAATCTCGAATCCGAAAGAAAATTTCCAGATGTCGAATGAGGGTGAGTGGGTGGGTGGGGGCGGTGGTGGTGAGTGGCGGGGTATCACGTGGGGGTCCCACCCCCCACTAACCCCTCTTCCACACACACACACACACACACACACGCGGTGCGCTATGAGTCTGTGGAGGGTCGAGTGTCTGAGACTTACGGCGCGGGGTGAAAGGCAGTAAGGCTTTTACAGGAAGGTCTCGATTTAACTGACAATCCAAAGACAAATGAGCGGTTTAATTGAGGCAGCCTCCTGCACCCTCACTCCTCCCCCTTCCCCACCATCACCCCTCCCCGACACCCCACCACTGACAAACCACAGTTACACTTACAGAAGCAGGATGTGTATTTTCACAACTCCGTGTTTGTTCGTCCTCTACATGCGCACCCTACATATTTACAGTATATATGCGCTGGTAGCCCCCCTCCCCCTCACACACACACAACATCCATGGAGAGTTGCGCCACCACTCGCACACAAAACAGCAGCAGTTCGCCCCTGGAGTCGGCGTCACTGGAGGCACCATCAATAATGGCAACCCCCCCCCCTCCCACACACACACACACACCCATCACCCCTCATCCCCTGACAACGCCCGACCAAAGTTCAGAGTTCACTCCGCAGATCTCGCAGTGTAGAAGGTTCAGACGATTTAGGTTGAGGTCACGCTCAGGAAGACATGCCCTCCCCCCCTCCACCCCCCCCCCTACACACACACACATCTAATACATATACAACCACAAGCCGAGTTCCGAGTGGAATGTCTAAGTTAGCTGCTTAGACGTAGCACGACCAGCTGTGGTTAGATGTGTGGATACGGTTTATATGGAGTTACTTATCGTGTTTGTTGTTTTACATCCTAGCAACATCTAAGGTCATATCAGGACGGGTACCGACTTGTGATAGTGCATATTCATGGTGACTTTATACTGCTACTCCCTCCTGGGAGATCAGGCCGCCAGCACCATGACCCGATATCCCACATCGTCATATTTCCCAGACACTGAGCTAACCAGTCATCGCCCTATCCTATTAATGCCGAGCGGCAGGCTAGGTAGTGACAAGTATCAATTTGATAAGTCATTGGTTTCTGTTGGTATTCGAACTAACCGACCTTCCACACGGGACATGCAACATAGACTCAGCACACTTCTCTTTGTGTGTGTGTGTGTGTGTGTGTGTGTGTGTGTGTGTGTGTGAGAGAGAGACAGAGAGAGAGAGGGAGAGGGCGGAGAGAGTAGCACACGTTTGTGTGTAAAAAAAAAAGAAAAAAAAGAATCACCGAGAATAGCGGGCTAGAGATTGGTTCCAGTTCCTCCTGTGTGAGGGTGGGGGGGGGGGGGGAAGTATTGGGGCTGGAGGCTGATATCTCCCGGGTCCCCGGGCTGCGGTTACTACGGGGCCGCCATATTTGTGGCGAGGCCAGGCCCGGCCATGCCCTGCCCGGGCTCCGGGAGCCGGGGCCCGCCGCCCTCCTCCTGCTGCTACTAGGTCAGGGGGCTTTGATCCGGGGTGGCGCGGGAAGCCCGCCGACTGGTAGAGACCAGCCCCTCCCCCCCCCCCCCGCACACACATACCTCCACCCCCCACCCATCCCCCACCGGGATGCTCTGCCTACATCATCAGTTCCCGTCTGTTCTACTGGCCTTGATGGTGAACATGCGAAGAAAGGGGCAGACACAGACACACAGACAGACGGACAGCCTCCAGGCCCTTCTGAGGGCACATTCATTGCATGGCTCTCTCTGAAGGGACATTCATTATACGGCCCGTCTAAGGGCATACAGTGTGGCCCTTCACGCAGCCCCGATCCTCAACTACTCCTCCTTCCCCCCCCCCTCTCTCTCTTTCTCTCCCTCCCCCCTCTCTTTCTCCCCCCCTCTCTCCGCCATTCTCTCCCTCTCTTGTTGGTTCACTATTCTTGCGGGCGCTGCACAACTAGGTCAACTTTCAATTCCCCCAGGGCAGGGTGTGAGACGTGGAAGTAACCTCAGCCGTCGACACGTGGCGCCTCTACCTGGATTGGGAGGGACCCGCTGGGGACAGCCCGCTTCTGCTGGGTCATACAGCATAGGGTCTGCCCCATCCAACTGCACAAGCATGCCGGTGCAGCTATCAGTAGGCCTATGTGCATATTTTCGGTGGTGATGGTTGGCTGGCTGTGAAGGCACGCACGCAGCGTGACCAAACACCCCACTCCCCCCCCCCCACCACCACCACCCCACCTGTACACTCAGGTCGCGCATGCGTGAAGGAGCCCGTCCGGCCCGCCTCGGCACACACCACAACAATAGGCGGGACGAGGGGCACTGCTGCTCCTCGTACTCCTTCGCACCACTTAGGCAAAATGGCGGACCGTAAGTGGAGGAAGACCACGTGACCCCTGATAGTACTAGCCGGGAGCAAAAGACACAACCTGGCCACATTTATTTGATATATATATATATATATGGATATAGTGCTGCCCCAATGAGAAATCAGACTGTGAGCACCATGATCCTATATCCTACTCAGTCACATTATCCTGACACTGAGCTAACCAGTCCTTGCCCTATCCTATTGCTGCCGAGTGCCAAGCTAGGAAGCAACAAGTATCAATTTTTGTAAGTCATTGATTTGACTCGACTGGCAATCAAACTCCCTAGTTCCGTTGTATACACCACCTAGATTGATTGGTTGTTGAAGTATTACGTCCTGGCAATATCTAAAGTCATATCAGGATAGATATGTTATATATACTATAGATATGTTATATATACTATATTATATATAGAATCATATATATATATATATATATGATATACAAATATACGTTCAACACGCAATGTGTCATATACTATACATGTACACATATACACCTCTGTGGCATAATTAACCACACACACACACACCGCAGTGCATTATGGGTTCAGCGTTCCTAACTGACACTTCCGGTAATTCGCTGGTGTTTCGGCGACGTGCCTCAGCTGTTCCCACCTGTTTTCGACATAAGTGCAAGTTTTGCTGCAGGATTTGGCGTATCGCGTTTCGGCTGTTTTCCACACGAGACCCGTGCGAAATGCCCCCGGCGTGCCGGGTACATTCCCGGCGTCAAAGCACGTGACCAAGCGGCCCTGTGATGGGTCCCGCAATTAATCACCGTGTGGTGCCTTCCTTCCGTGGTCACGCTGCTAACCCCAGTGGTCAAGCAGTCCCGGTCCGTCACCACCACCACCTCCTCCTCCTGTATCTCCACCACCAAAACCAGCAGCAGCAGGCTGCTGTTGTTTGTGGGGAGTTTTCAGTCGCGTTGACACGCTGAACGCTGCAAATCTGCAGCACTGTATGGGCAAAGCCGAAGGCGGTGCCATGTGGCTGGCCGGGAGTTGGCTGCCGGTGCGTAGTGGTCAGGGAAATCGGGAGGCGGCGACGGCCAAGTTGAGGGTGGGGGTGAGGGGGGGGGGTGATTGGAGAGAAAAAGGCAGCCTAAGAACCCACCGCCTACCAAGAGGGCCAAGGGAGGTTGTTGGTTGGTGTAGTTTTACGTCCCAGCTAAACCCTAGGCCATACCAGGACTGGTACCCGACTTGTGACAGCGCGCACTCATGGCGACTTTATAGGCAGCAGCAGCAGGCCCTGGAGGCAGGGTCCGGCCCCCCCCCCCCATCATCCTTCCACCCCCACCCCCTCCCCGGCCCGTGCGGTGCGCTATGGGAAAATGACCGCTAAGATGGTGACCTCGGCAGAGGCGTGACCCCCCCGCTGGCCCCCGCCTGTACCGGGGTGTGTGTGCCTAGGTCCCGGCGTGCCCGGGATGGAGATACGGTCTCTTTGTAAAGCTGGTTCCCGCGTGTCACTTCTTACCTCCCCGCACCCCCTTCACATAAATCAAGGGCTGCTCATCCGTCAGCCTGAGCTTTGCGAACAGAGTAGCCTTGTTGTGCAATGGCAGTGTTGGTCACATACTCAGGTGGTGTTTGGTCACGCACACAAGTGGCCATACAACTGGACATACAACTGGTCTTGTAACTGAACTCGTCATACAAGTAGTCATGCAGGACCCATATGCGCTGTGCAATGGCAATCACATACACAGGCGGTGGTCGGTCACACAAGTGGCCCTATAACTGGGCATACAAGTGGTCTTGTAATTGAACTCGTCATACAAGTAATCATACAAGATCCATATGTGTTGTTTCACCATTGAATAAACAGGAATGTGATACAAACAGTTTGGTGTATGTCACCAGTTCACTGCCACAGTGTATGCATATATAATTATTATATTATTAATATTAGCTTCTTATATTACATATATGGATAGTTCTCTATTAACGCATATACATAATGCATACTGACATGATATATAGTTGCATATGCACACATACATGTTTATACACATGTCTGGATATATTTCTATATATGCATGTATATATTCCTAGATATGCATCTATATATACATATATATAATATATATGTGCATATACACATACATATATGCATCCATATAATTATATATACACATATAATGATATATACATTATATTCGCATAAAGATATATATATTCACATATACATATATATATTCACATATACATATATATATTCACATATACATATATATATTTATATATAGACATATATACCTATACATGTAGAGGTTGGCGACTGTTGCACAGTGGTGGGCGATAATGGGGCACAGCGTGCGTAGACAAGCCGAGCCATGCTCCAGCAGGCTCTAATTAAACCCGGTCAAATCATAGAGAGGCAAAGCCGTCGTCATGGACAGTTCTGACATGGGGTCACCGGTAGGCGGCGCCCTGGTCATTCCACCCCCACCCACCACCCACCACCCACAACCACCTCATCATCAAGGTCGGCCACACGTAGCCCCACCCGGGGGCGAGTGTGGGAAACTTATCTATTCTCCCGCCAAAAAATATGAGGGTTTTTTCCCCCTGTGGTTTCGCGGGGGTGGGTGAGAGGGTGGGGGGGGTGAGAGGGTGGGGGGGTGGAGGAGGAAAGAAGGCCTGGTTGGTTAGGCATCTCTTGAGGTGTGACTGACCACCACGGTGTGGTTTGACTTCTGTATCTCCGGAGCAACTGAGTTCCCTTAACTACTGAGTTCACCCCCCCCCCCCCACACACACACAGACTGACCCCCCCCCCCCTCCCACACACACTGAGTGTCACCCCCACCCCCCACCCCCCACCCCAGCACACAAATCCAATAGTCCCCCTACCATCATGGTTGAGGTGACTTTCCTGAACTGGAGGGGCCCTAACTGTCGCCGCGGTCCGGGAGGGGTCGCTGCTAGACAGACGCTAGTGGTGTGTGGGGGTGGGGGTGGAGGTCACCTGACCTGGACCCGGTCCCAGGGTGCACCGCGACCCTGGGCGCTGCTTTACAGTGATGATGACAGTACATGCTGATGAGGACTAGTGGTGGGTGGGTGGTTGTGTGTGTGTGGGGGAGGGGGGGGGGGAGTGGGGTGCCACTTGTGGGTAGGGGGTAGGGGTGGGTCCTTATTTGGGATGTAAGTGCAGAGAGGACGTTGAGCCTGTGACACTGGGGAGTGAGTGAGAGAGTGGAGGGTGGTTGGGAGAAAAAAACCTACATAAAACATGGGGGAGATGACAATTTATGTTAATGCATATATGTTATTGGGGAGTGTGGCATGAGAAAGCGAGAGCGAGAGTGGAAGTGGAAGGAAGGTGGGTGGGAGGGGGGAAAAAGCCCACGTGAAACATGGGAGAGAGAACCATTTATGATAATGCATAGTATATGTTATTGGGACCAAAACCATTTATGATAATGCATAGTATATCCTATTGGGGCCAGAACCATTTATGATAATGTGTAGTATATGCTATTGGGGCCAGAACCACTTATGATAATGCGTAGCATATCTTATTGGGACCAGAACCATTTCTGATAATGCATAGTATATACTATTGGGGCCACAACCATTTATGATAATGCCTATATGTTATTGGGGCCAGTTAAGCATTTATTATAATGTCTGTATGCTATTGGGACCAGACCCCCCCCCACCCCCCCACCCCACTAGGACAAGTGAACTCCAGGGGTGTGAATGTATACCAGACACATAATCTATCTCTAGGGTTATCTGACTGCTAGGACAGTGATTGATAGGCAATGGTGAATCGTCTACAACCAGACAATCGTCATTGACGACTGACCCCGACCAAATCCCCGATCAAAGCCAACAGCACGCCGAACAAACAAAAGCAATACCTTGCCACCATTGGAGTTGAAGATCAATTAACAGCATAAACAGTGAGTCCTGCCTAGGGCAATTTCAATCAAATACAAAACGAAGATAAGTTCATGGATTTTGATTTTTTTTTCTTTCTTTCTTTCTTCAGAGAAAAAAAAGAAATGTTTGTATTTTGTTAAGATGATAATTTAGGTGTGAATGATAATGACACGTAATTAGCACACATACTCACACGTACACAGCGTCACGAATTAGGACAATGAAATATAGCGACAGTTTTACCGAACAATCAATCTTTGAACCGTTCTCATCATATATATATATATTTATATATATATATTACAAATAATAAAGAGTTAACACATCAAACACTCCATAGATACACCAACCACTACATTTCTCATCTTAGCACACAATAAGTGGTATGCAAACAAGCAGCCAATGTGTTGTATTTTTGTGTGTTCTTCTTTCATATATATATATACCAGTCTAATATAATATAACAGAAAAAAATGCATATAAAATACAATAATTATAATAATAATTATTAGTGATTGTCTGCGGAGATCAGGCCTTCATACATGTACAGTTCTCGCTGGTACCTTGGAGACTAAGCACACGGGGTTACTACACATAATAACAAAGCTGGATCAGTGAGTTGATTTTTTTTTAAACATTAAAAAAATATCTTTTTAATATAAAACATAAAAGCACGCGAGTAATGCGTAACAGAACATCCCAAAACAATATCAAATGCACGATGCCTCAGAATATAAGGTAAACACACGCGTATGTTTCTGTGTTGAACAGTCGGTGGTGATGGTGGGTGAGGGTGTGTGGGGTGGTTGAGTGGTGGGTGGTGGGGGGAGGGGGCGGACTCGATTAGAGAGTGGAATTCTGGTTGGCTGCAGAAGGTTACTGTATCTAAATTATTAATGTATTCATGAGCAACTTGTTGATTTATAAGTGGATATATATGTGTGTATATATATACATATATATGTATATATATACATATATATATAACATGAAATGGGGGCTTGACTTTAGTTGTCAGAGGAAAGGAAGGGGGGTCATGGTTTGAACAGGCATTTATTGGTTGTAACAATGCCGACTGTCTACTAAAATAGGAGTCTATATATAGATACATGAATATATACCTATATATATGTATCTCTATATGAGACTCTCTCAAAAGGTGCTAAGCAATATGGGACAAAACTTTGTCCATTGTAACAATCAACATACTATCTGCTTATATATTTGCTCAGGATAAACTGATTCGTTTTTTTACATGGTGTTTCATAATCCCAATAGAATACATATTTATTTGAAGCAAATGTCCTTGTGTTTTCAGTCTAACCGTTTCTGTGCTCTTTTGTGTCAATCGTTACAATGGACAAAAAAATGAGTTATCACATTTTGAGACAGGCTCATATATATATCTATGTGAATTCATATGTGGGCAAGTTTGAAAGGGTGGGTTGGAAGTGTACTGAATGAATCTGTTCTGAACCGGGTTTCTGTTGGTTATTTTGTCTCTTCTTTTAAACACAGATAATTACACACTGACAGTAACCGCATCGTGTCATCCTATATATAGAACAGAAATGCCACAACGCTTCCCGAGTCTAGTAGACAATTAAGTAATACGCATAAGCTGTACCTCTAGATATTTATTGTTAACTTAAGTATATTTTCCTTCTTTTAGGAGGGGTGTGGTATTGTGTTGTGATCATACACACAAGATATTGACTCTGTTTATGGCATTCCTTCTCCGGGGAGAAGAAACAACAATAAAAAATAAACATATTACAAAAAAAAAATTCTGGGATAATAATACCTAAACCCAGTTCATGATCCCCAGTTATTACACATTATTGCAATATTAATAATAATAATAATTAATAACAAACATTGTCATGTCTAACCTCACATGTTCTGTCAGTGCGCGGGTTTTGAACCCTGTAAGAATGAACTGTAAAATGGAAAGAATATGGATGTAATGCTCAGCTAAAATGGCGCTGGTTTTTCTCTCCTATATATATATATATATATTATATATATTTTTGTGGAGTTTTTTTGTGTTTAAAATTCGGCACAGACAACTGAAAAGAATGAATATCCGTCTGGAAATGAGAAGTTGGCATGGCAACGTAAACAAACGCCACCTTAGTGAGCTGTAACCCTCTTCCTGCGGTGATTTTGTTCTTCTGGAGCCAACCAGTCAAGAGTTCTTCCAACCCAGGATACTTGGCACTCTTGCGTCTAAATAATAATTAAAAACATATTTATTTAAAAAAAAGTTTAACAACAACAAAAGAATAGTTAGCCCCACCGGGTAGGGTATTCCGTCCAGTCAGTCACTTGTAAACCTGCGCATTTATTAGGTGCGCAGGGTGCGCATGCCCATGCGCGCGCCGTGCAATGCAGGGCCAGGCGAAGCCGGGGTGGGTTCTGTTTTTTATTCCGTTGTCCGCAGCGCCACACCGCGGGTGGCGGCCGACTGCGGTACTAGGCGCTGCAGTGTGGGAGAAAGTTGAGCTTTGACACGAGTACGCGTGCGCGTGCGCAGTCGCACGTCGAGCCCGCACGCTCTTCTTCGCGCGCGCCTCTGCCGGGAGACGGGAAGCGGCTGACACTTGACGCTGACGGTTGACAGTGGCGCTGACAGTGACAGTGACAGTGACACTGACAGTGGCGATTTGTTGACGAGTTGAACCAACCCCACTGTAGATGTGACCGGCAGTGAGTGACTCGCGACCCGGTAAAAGGGGGCGGGGGGAGGGGGGCGCCGGAAGCACCCCCACCCCCACCTAACCCCCTACGTCCGGGTGGAGCGGAGCGAACCAGAAGTGCTCGCGCGTCCCGCTTTCCGCAGCGGTTCCTCTTCCCAGAATGCACCACGCGGCGCGCTGCGTCGCGTCTCCGCCATTCATCCCTGCATGTCTATCTCTCTCCATCTCTCTCTACTCAGTCTCTCACTTTTATGGTCCAAGGAAACAAAAATTCTTTCCAACCCAGTCCCGGGGGTCGCTCGCTCTTGTTGCCATGGCGACCATCTACGACGGTGGCCGGCCGGCCACCTCCTCTTCCTTCTCCCCCCAGACATCAACAACAACCTCGACATTATTGCAAGGACATGTAGGGCCAGTTGAAGGACCCTCCGCTAAGCAGCATGTCCCTTATGAGCGTCTCAATCGGCGTCTTGCCGACGAGTCGAACGAAGAACAACTGTTCGATCACCTGTGACGACACGGTGCGCAGAGAGGGCAGTCTCAAAAGCAGCTTGCCGAACCTTGTCGGTTGGTTGGGGTACTGGGATCGCACGTACTCCTCCAGTGCACACTGTGACTTCTCCTGTAGGCCCTCCACGTGGTTCCCGTCGGACAACCCGCACGCGTCTGTTAATGAGAGGAAGAGTGGGGAGAAAGGGCGGTTATTAACGTATTACTAAGGCGCGCAGTTATTAACCCACACATAAATAACAATTACCACAAAAACAACAATTCATACAAATGATTGATTGATTGATTGGTGGTTGCTTTACGCCGCGTCGGCAACATAGGCCATATTCACGGCGTTATATGCATACACACAAAACCAGCAATTGCCACAAATAAACGTATATTCAGTTTTGTATTTTTTTAAGGGGAAAACTTTAATATCCAATTTAAATTTGAAGAAAAATAAACAAACACGATCTAATTTGTGAACTACAAACCTAGATTATATTATTGTAAATAGATCAGTCTCAAGACAATTCCCACAAATAAACATGTATCCCTTGTTGTATTTAAAAAAGAAAACTTTAATATCCAATTTAAATTAGAAGAAAAATAAACAAGATACAATTATAAACCTAGATTATATGTATTATGAATAGATCAGTCTCGGGACAGTTATTCAAAGACTGCCATGCTTCAGTGAACACTGCTTAAAAGGCTGGAGGTGTAAACTAGGTGGCGGGTAGCTTTGTGAGGTTACTCATGCAAGCATATGCTAACCAGGTCGTGCCGGTTCACTGCGCAATGTTGTGGAATTAAAAGGGAAGTCCTTTTATGCATGCTATGTTCTGAGATGGCAATGTAGGTTAGCGTAGATTTGTCACAGTTTGTTTATAATTATAAGTCGGCGCAATCGGTGTCCACTAGCACTGAAGCTGGGCACACAGTGTGTCTTTATATGTACAGTGTGTGCATGCAACTGTAAACAGTGTGTGTGTTTATATATCTGGATACATACAGTGTGTGCATGCAACTGTAAACAGTGTGTGTGTTTATATATCTGGATGTGTACAGTGTGTGCATGCAACTGTAAACAGTGTGTGTGTTTATATATCTGGATACGTACAATGTGTGCATGCAACTGTAAACAGTGTGTGTGTTTATATATCTGGATGTGTACAGTGTGTGCATGCAACTGTAAACAGTGTGTGTGTTTATATATTTGGATACGTACAATGTGTGCATGCAACTGTAAACAGTGTGTGTGTTTATATATCTGGATGTGTACAGTGTGTGCATGCAACTGTAAACTGTGTGTATGTTTATATATCTGGATATGTACAGTGTGTGCATGCAACTGTAAACTGTGTGTGTGTTTATATATCTGGATATGTACAGTGTGCGCATGCAACTGTAAAGAGTGTGTGTGTTTATATATCTGGATACACACAGTGTGTGCATGCAACTGTAAACTGTGTGTGTTTATATATCTGGATATGTACAGTGTGTGCATGCAACTGTAAACAGTGTGTGTGTTTATATATCTGAATACGTACACTGTGTGCGTCCATGTAGCCATATTCAATGTATGCATGCATCTGTATACATCTTGTGCCTGCATACATCTAGATACAATGTGTGCATACATGTGTCTGAATACAGTGTGCGTGCATGCATCTGTATAAAGTGTGTGCATGCATGGATCTGTATACAGTGTGTGTGCATGCATCTGTATACAGTGTATGCGTGCATGCATCTGTATACAGTGTGTGTACATGCATGCATCTGTATAAAGTGTGTGCATGCATCTGTATACAGTGTTTACATGCATGCATCTGTATACAGTGTGTGCGTGCATATATAATACAGTGTATGCGCATGCCATCTGTATACAGTGTGTGTGCATGCATCTTGATACAGTGTCTGAGCCTATACACAGTGTGCGCGTTATATGGATATATATTATATGTGTATATGCCTGTGTGTGTATATATGTACCTATGCATGTGTCTGTGTATGTATGCATGCACTCACATGTATGTAGATGTGCCTGCATACATCACTGTATGTCTGTATAGGTCTATATCATTAGTATATATATAATATATATTTGTTTGTAAATGGATATTTATAAAGGTGAGGTTAGAAGGTGTAAACAATCAATTAATGTTCGGAAATTGATATTGAGTTAGATGCTAAATTGATGTTTATAAATGAATGTAGAGGTGCATGATGAATGAAAATTGATGAAGTAGAATTAGATGATTAATTACTGTTTGTAAAGTGATGAGGTGGTAGATGCTAAATTGATCTTTGTAAATGGATGTAAGTGAATGATACATCGATGCTTGCAAATTGATGTAGAGTTAGATTCATACACGATTAATAGTTTCTCCGTTGAGATGCCGTGCGACCAGCACCATGACCTGACATCCCACTCAGTCACATTATCCTGACACTGAGCGAACCGGTCTTCATTCTATCCCATTAATGCCAAAAGCTAGACTAGCTAACGATGCGTATCAATTTTCTAAGTCAGGGATCGAGCCTAAGATCTGGAGATCCTCACCCCCCGCGACCCTGCCCACAAGGGAAGCGGGAGACCTTACCCGCTAGGCCATCCCATCCGGTAGGACTGACGACACGAATGCATGCTCGGTTCATAGCTCACATGCAAAATGGCAATTAGAGACAGAGCACATCGGGGAAGGTCACGTGACGTAAAACACTGAGATCTGCAAACAACGCACAAAGCCCAGGGAGCCAAGCACATGGTGGGTGTGTGTGTGGTGGTGAGTGGGTGGTATGTGGGTGGGTGGTGTGTGTGCGGTGTGTGTAGTGTCTGGTTAGTGCGGGTGGGTGATGGGTGGGTGGTGGTGAGTGGGTGGTATGTGGGTGTGTGGTGTGTGTGCGGTGTGTGGTTAGCGTTGGTGGGTGATGGGTGTGTGGTGGTGAGTGTGTGGTATGTGGGTGTGTAGTGTGTGTGCGGTGTGTGTAGTGTGTGGTTAGTGTTGGTGGGTGATGGGTGTGTGGTGGTGAGTGGGTGGTATGTGGGTGTGTGGTGTGTGTGTAGTGTGTGGCTAGTGTTGGTGGGTAATGGGTGTGTGGTGTGTGGGGTGTGTGGTGGTGAGTGGGTGGTATGTGGGTGTGGTGTGGGTGTGGTGTGTGTAGTGTGTGGTTAGTGTTGGTGGGTGATGGGTGTGTGGTGGTGAGTGGGTGTATGTGGGTGTGGTGTGTGTGATGTGTGTAGTGGTGGCTAGTGTTGGTGGGTAATTGGTGTGTGGGTGGTGGTGGTGAGTGGGTGGTATGTGGGTGTGCGGTGTGTGTAGTGTGTGGCTAGTTGTGATGGGTGATGGGTGTGTGGTGGTGAGTGGGTGGTATGTGGGTGTGTGGTGTGTGTGCGTGTGTGTAGTGTGTGGTTAGTGTTGGTGGGAGGGTGGGGAGGTGTATGTCGGGGTATTGAGTGGGGCAGGGGGGTAATGGTGGGTGTGGGGGGGTGAGGGTGTATTGGGGTGGTGGGGCGGGGGAGTTGGAGGGGGTGAGGGTGGGGGTGAGGGGTGGTATGTGGGTCTGTGGTGTGTGTGATGTGTGTAGTGTGTGGCTAGTGTTGGTGGGTAATGGGTGTGTGGTGTGTGGGTGTGTGTGGTGGTGAGTGGGTGGTATGTGGGTGTGTGGTGTGGGTGCGGTGTGTGTAGTGTGTGGTTAGTGTTGGTGGGTGATGGGTGTGTGGTGGTGAGTGGGTGGTATGTGTGTGTGTGGTGTGTGTGATGTGTGTAGTGTGTGGCTAGTGTTGGTGGGTAATGGGTGTGTGGTGTGTGGGGGTGTGTGGTGGTGAGTGGGTGGTATGTGGGTGTGTGGTGTGGGTGCGGTGTGTGTAGTGTGTGAGTTGGGGGTGATGGGTGTGTGGTGGAGTGGGTGGTATGTGTGTGTGTGGTGTGTGTGATGGAGTGTGTGGCAGTGTTGGTGGGTAATGGGTGTGTGTGTGGGGGTGTGTGGTGGTGAGTGGGTGGTATGTGGGTGGGTGGTGTGGGTGTGGTGTGTGTAGTGTGTGGTTAGTGTTGGTGGGTGATGGGTGTGTGGTGGTGAGTGGGTGGTATGTGGGTGTGTGGTGTGTGTGCGGTGTGTGTAGTGTGTGGTTAGTGTAGGTGGGTGATGGGTGTGTGGGTGTGTGGTGGTGAGTGGGTGGTATGTGGGTGTGTGGTGTGTGTAGTGTGTGGCTAGTGTTGGTGGGTAATGGGTGTGTGGTGTGTGGGTGAGTGGAATATATGGTGTGTGGTGGGTGTGTGGGTGTTTGTTGTGTGTGGTTTGTGCGTGGGTGGCGTCTATGGTGTGCATGTGTGGGTGATGGGTGTGTGGTGGGTTTGTGGGTGGGTGGATTTGTTTCATGGAGTTTTCCATCCCAGGCAACATCTAAGGTCATATCCGGGCGGGTAAACTCATGGTGTCTGTATAGTGCTGCTCCACTGGAAGATCAGGCTGCTGGAGACCAGGACACTCAGTCACATGATCCTGATACTGAGCTAACCAGTCCTTGCCCTATCCCAGTAATACCAAACGCCAAGTATCAACTTTGTAAATCATTAGTTTGACTCGACCGGGAATTGAACTCCCTGAGCTTCCGCATAGATAGTCAGTGCGCTTGCGTCAAGTCAGCTCATGCAGGCTGTGGATGCAGGTCGCCAACAAAACTTGTGGCGCTGTTGCCACACCCTGCTGAAAACTGCCTCCACACCCACCCCAACATTCCTGAACTGGTTATGCCTGCGAAGATATAATTTGTCACACGATGGCCTCCTCTGCACCCCCCCCCCCCACACACACACACACTCCAGCCTCACAGTGAAGTGGGATGACAACATTGTTGCTACACAAGATGGAAATTCTGCTATGGTGCAGGATACCATTGTTGTTGAGATGTTTGTGTTCTTAATATATTGCTGTTGCACAAGGGAACATTGTCTCGCCGTGAAATTGGCATTTGCTGCCGACACGGCTTGTAGGAAGCGTTACACTAATCAATCACTGTAACATTACTGCAGTTCTCATTGTGGCATTGCTGGTGTAGCACAATGTGGCATTGCTGGTGTAGCACAATGTGGCATTGCTGTTGTAGCACAATGTGGCATTGCTGTTGTAGCACAATGTGGCATTGCTGTTGTAGCACAATGTGGCATTGCTGTTGTAGCACAATGTGGCATTGCTGTTGTAGCACAAAGTGGCATTGCTGTTGTAGCACAGTGTGACATTGCTGATGTCGCACAAGATCGCATTACTATCGTGGTACAAGATGGCATTACTGATGTACCACAATGTGACATTGCTGTTGTAGCGCAGTGTGGCATTGCTGTTATGGCACAATGTTGCATTTCCACTGTTGCACAATGTTGCATTTCCGCTGTTAGACAATGTTGCATTGCTGCTGTTGGACAATGTGACACTGCCACTGTCACACAATGTGACACTGCCACTGTCACACAATATGACATTGCTACTGTCGCACAATGGGACATTACTACTGTCACACAATGGGACATTACTACTGTCGCACAATATGACAAAACTACTGCCACACAATGGGACATTACTACTGTCGCACAATGGGACATTACTACTGTCACACAATAGGACATTACTACTGTCACACAATGTGACATCGCTACTGTCACACAATACCACATTGCTACTGTCATATAATATGACACTACTACTGTCTTACAATATGATACTCTTACAATATGACTCTACTACTAGTAGTACTACTGTCTTACAATATGACACTACTACTGTCACACAATATGACATAACTACTATCACACAATGTGACACAGCTGTCACAAAATGCCACATTGCCCCTGTTGCTGAGGACACCCCGCCCGCAGTGACTAGGCCGTGAGGTGGGGAGGGTGCTGCGGTTGCATAACGATTATTTACGCCGGCCCCGGCCTGATCGCCTTCGGCTTGATTGGCTGAGATAAGGCAGGCGGACGCCCGCTTCGTTCACGCCCGCCAGCCCGGCCCGCCCATTCAACTTTTAGTGGCCTTTTGTTGTTGTTGTTGTTGTTGGTGGTGGTGGTGGCGCTGTGGTTAATAGACGCCTATTAAAATGATGTCACTCTGACGTGGTGGTTGGCGCGGGCGGCTTGAATGAAGCGCGCGTGTGTGTGTGTGTGGGGGGGGGTGGGGGGGCTGTAGGGAGGTCTTGGAGGGCGGAGTGTAAAGGCTGGGTGTGTGTGTGGTGTGGGGGGGATGGAAATCTGGTGTGTGGGGTGGGGGTGTAGGGAGGTTTTGAAAGGGCGGAGTGTAAGGCCTTGTGGGTGTGGGGTGGGGGGGGGGTAGATGGGGGATGGAAAGTGGTGGATGGATTGATGTGCGGAAAAATGTGGGAGATTTAAAAGTACTGGTGTGTGGGGGATGAGGGATATGGGATATTAATCTGGTGTGTGGTAAATAAGATGTTTCGGGAGTGGGGGTGTGTAAAGCTGGGGTAGGGGGTGTTGGGGATGTGGAGTGTGGGGGGTGGGATATAAAAGCTGGGGTGTGAGGGAGGAAGGATCTGAGTAGGGCGATTGTGGGGAGGGGCGGGGGCGGGGGGGGGGGGGGTGCAGAGGCTGACAGTGACATGACCTGAAGCCAGCCAGCCTCCTCCTCCTCCGCCCATTACAAACCTCAACCTGAGGCCCCCACCTCCACCCCCCACTCACAGAGGAAGCCACATGCCATGTTAATCTATTCGGATCTAATCTTACGCTATCCACTGCTCTGCCTAAAATCACCTGCTGTCGATCACCCATATTTTAATTTCTTTTTTTTTACCACACATTTCCTCAGGTTCACCAAAGAAAAACCTACTAACAAAGAAAAAGTGCCAGTGTGCGCTTCTCAGTGAACATTTCCGGTCTGATTGCGTAGATTCTAGCAATGTGTTTAGCCGTCAAGTTGTAGATGCGGCGCAGGGGGGGGGGGGGGGGGGG